>VZRX01001327.1:44349-75214 GCA_013398075.1 Notiomystis cincta
CGTCCATCTTCCTAAGCAGTATCTCCTCCTTGGCCAGCAGGAGCCCAGGGGGGCTTCCACTCTGCCAGCTCCACCAGCTCCCTGACACAGGCCTTGTCTCACCCCTTCAGACAGGTCTCAAGTCTGAGGCTGCACTTGCAGCTCCATGTCCAAGGATGATGGATGCAGGAGAGGACCCAGGGCTTCTTTCTTTTCCTGCCCACTCCTCTCTTTAGCACCTCCTCACTAAATCCATTGGATTTGTTACTCACCTTTTCTCTAACAGACTGCAAGGGGCAAAACTCTGCTTTCAGCATCCCTGGGAGTCATTCAGTGACACCACAGGGATGCAGCTGCTGGGGTGCTCAGTTCTCTGCAATGGAAGCTCATTGTCTCCTAGACATGCCAGGTCACCAGAACATTTTCTGATGATGTCCTTTTTGGTAGATGGCCCAAAGAAAAATTGGCTGCTCTCTGGAGTGACAGCTAGATTGCAGCCTGACATCAATGAAGAGCACAGCAAGATGGAACAGATTTTTGCTCCAAGCCTTCTCTGCTGATGTGTTAACTTTGGCAGCATCATTTGGAGAAAAAGTGAATTAATCTTGTTGGAGCTGTGTACAAAAGAGACTGGGGGAAAGAACAGGGTAAAAAAAAAGGATGTGTGAATCTATGTTGATTATTTTTAAGCCATAAACAAGTGGCATCAGAAAAGATTTTGACAACCATATGGACTTTCGTAAGTGTGAAATCTTCTGAAAATGATGTGCAATCATGTAAGGGCTGGCATAAAAAAAAAGAAGACAAGATATGGATGGATGAGAAGTACACACAGGGGACTGCAGTCTGTGATTCAGGAGTTAAGATTCTGGGTACATGAAAAAAATGTTACTGAGAGAAAAAGTTTATATAAATTAAATCAAATCAAATTAAATTAAATTACATAAGAGAATTCTCCCAAAGGTAATAGGAATAACAGTCAATCCTATTTCTTATTACTGGTTTTCAGAACTAGACTCTGAGGAACAGCAGTCTCAGGGATTGAGCAACAGCTTTCCACTGAAATAATCATTGTTTTTCTGGGAAGCTTCACTGGAGATGCCAGTAAAATCTGGATTTTACACGGGCAAAATCCACAGGTACAAGAGTGCAGGTCCTGCTGAAAGGCATCAGCTGCTCCAGCTGAGGTCGGGAACTGCCGTGGCACTGCAAGACATCTCCCCTGATGTTCACCAAGGGGACACCTTTATCCCAGAGCTTGGGAAGTGCTGCCTGAGGGGCAAGCAGGATGACAAGGAAGCAGATTTGCAAACCCTGTAGCTTTGGTGTGGCACACCTCCACACGAGCTGTCTGTGCGTGCGGCAGGGACACCGCCGTGGGCCGCGTGAAGGCGCACGAGGCGGGACAGAGCAGAGGAGTGAAGTGCTCTCTGCTGCCTTGGGGAAGCTGGGCTCTTGGCAGGGGCAACTCATCAGGTCTGGACAAGGGACACCACCCTGCCTGAGGTCTTACCTGCTAGGAGCAGAGAAACTTGAGGGGTCTGGGCTCTCTTTGTTTAAATGCCAGCACTCTGAGCCTTTTTAAAACTTGAGTGTCTTATGCCTTTCCCCTTTAAGTTATCACAGTGCACAATACTGTGAGACACAAATTACAGCAAAATACTTTTCAGGTTTGATTTAGAAATGTCTCTGATTTGCTTCTGATTTCAGCTTCCCCTGTGGCAGCATTCCAGGTCCAGATCCTGGTTTGTATTGTTTGTGGCATCATGAGAGAATGGGAAAAGCAGATGAAAGGTGAAAAACTGAAAATGGAAAATAAACCAGCTATGCCATCTCAAAGAAGCAGGAACAAAAGTAGGCTGAACTCTCAGATGAGAAATGATCTTTCATGGGAAAACACAGATCAGGGTAAGAGTTGGCTTTCATGTATCAATAGGGATGTATGATGGGATGATGCATATGAAATGAATCTGTTTGCATAATTTGGACATTGAAAAAGCACAGCATCTGTGCATTATAAATAATATACACTATCCCATAGTCTGATACTTTGAGTCCTATTCCCATTCTGCAATATTTCCATTAGACCTCAATCCTTGAGGAGCCAGTACACACCCAAAAATGTTCACGCACATCTTAAATTTTTCCATATATGTCTTCTAAGTATACCCTTCCTTTCCTTTGCCCTTCACTCAAAAATCCTTTGTTATTTGGTGGCACTAGCACAGCCACCAGTAAATTTAGTGTCTCATGGTCTCTTTCCACCACTGAAGGTGGTACTTGGAGTTAGTCCTAAGAGGTTCCAGCAAGAAAGTGTCACTGAAGAGAATGTGATGAACTGTATAGAGAAACATTTTTTTTTTTGCTATTTGAAAAGAAAACTGAGAATACTTTAAGATGCCATGATCTGTATTTTCAGACTGTGGAGTGACAGGCCTAAAAGAAAAGACCCCCTCTTATTTCTTTATTTAATGAGGTATGGGGTTTAGCTGAGGAATTTAAATGATTGACTGAGAAGTATTTGAAATTCTTGAGGGTCATAAAGATCAAGGCAAATGGATCAATCCAAAATAATTAATTTTGACACTGTGACAACTGCTAGCGGTTTCTTTTTGCCCTCAAACAATCTATGAATATTTTTTTTCTTCTTGAAATGCTGAAGTAAAGAGTCTTATTTTCCAAGGAACTGCAACATTAAATGTCCCTATATTTGACAAAAGCACTTAAAGAAGGCTGTAGCTGTTCTATTTCTAAGAGAAAGGAAACATTGAAAAAGAAAAAATTCTTAATTCAGAATTCATTCATTTGTTCATTCATTATCTGGTCCTTTGATACTTTTTCCTAATTAATAGAGTTGTTATGAGACCAAGCAGCAACAAATAAACATTAAGCATGAGGGAAAAAAAACACTGAGAAATAAATGTTTTACATTTAATTACAACAATCATGCAGAGATCATATGTGCTGTGCTACATCTCAAGCAGAATCAGTGTGTTGTTTTGCCCTTGAAGAAGCCACCTTCACCAGAGCAATTAGCTTTTTCACACTGTTTCTTTTCTATTACTGGTAGTGTGTCTGATGAAACAAGATAGTTCAACAGTTTTATTTTGTTTTATTCCAGAAAACAGATTTACTGCTTCCAAACATACAACCTCAGGGGCTGGGAATACAACAGTGCTGAGGGTCCCAGCTTAAAAGGCATCTCTGGGCAAAAGTGCACAGAGAACAAGTCCAGATGAAAGATCAGCAGCCATCCTGTAGTGAATGCCTTCTGTGTGGCTTCACACAAGACCCTCAACCATGTGGTGTCCCAGTCTTCCCAAGGGAAAATTGAGAATAACCTTGTGTCACCAAGCATAGCTCTAATATAGTCCCTCTTACTACAGAGAAATATCAAAAAAACAATGTTATTTTATTAGATGCCTATTCCAGCAGACTTCTGTTTAAAGGAGGAGAAGGCAGTGGTTTTTTTCTTTAGGAACTGGCTCTGCATTACAGCCCTGAAAGCTCAGCTTGGAGTCAGCTCTGTTTTCCTGCCCATCTCCAGCTGTGTCAGAAAGAGCTAATGGCTGGATATCAGGCAGGCTGCACACTGATGCAGGAGAGGGCAGCTTCCCAAAATTACTGCCTCTCTGAGGATTATTTTAACTCTCTTGGTCTCCAAGAACTACAGTGGCTCAGAGAGGAATGCTTCAGAGTTGAGGGGGAAAAGAGAAGAATGAGCTTGGAAAGCAAACAAACTACACTGGAAACCAGCACTTGTTAATGTGAGTACGTCTTTGCCCACTCCCATGGCCTGAGTTGGCTTTTTTGGAGCAGTCTGAACAGAGGTAAACCCCAAGGAGTGGATCCCACTGTGCTCACTGTAGCTCCTTGGTGAATTTGTCTTGTGTTAGCTACTTCAGGATCAGCAAGTTAGCTTTTCAGGGTCCCTTTTCTGGGACATTCTTCTCCCCTGACTTTTCTTCTGCTATTTTCTTGTTCTTGACATCTGTATGAACATTTGCAACAATACAGAATAAAGAATTCAATTTTAAAGTTTTTTCCCTGAGCTGTAAGGGTGCCTATCAGCCTGCCTTGATCTCATGTATAAGGCCTGGGTGACCATCACAAACAAAGCAACATTCCAGAAGTCATGGTCCCACAGAGATGAGGAAGAGTCTGCAGACTGCAAGTCCTGTTCTGTCCTCCCCAGAAAAAATTTACATTAGTGTCTTGGATCCCTATTCAAGTGCTGGGCTGGCCATGACAGTATTAGGGAGATCAAGAGCCAGAGCTGTTAGCACCCAGCATTAACACTGGGTAGGAATTCTTTTGGCTCTGCAGCAAGGTTCCCCTGCCACCTCACGTCCCCAGTTTTCTCTGTTGCCTTAGCAGAGGATGGATCAACCCTGGCAGAGTGGAGCACCATCACCTCCCAACACCAACAACTCAGAGGGTGTGACTGTTCCCGTGGGACTGAAATCCCATACTTTAATGGCAGGCACATCTAATATACCCCTTCTAGGTGGGTGTGTGTGGAGACTCCACTCTGGGGACTCCCCTCAAGGTTACTCTTCAAGGCTGAGCCAAAGAGATTTGCCCACAGTTGTTGGTATGGGTGAGTAACATCAATCTCTGCTTAATTGTTTTGCTGGCTTTAATATTGCTGTTTCAATATTGCTTCAATAAATAGTGCACTACACTGTAGTTATAACTATCTGTATTGTGTAGATAAATTGTTCTGATTAAGGTTTTTTGGTGTAATCATTATAATTATCACCATCAATAAAATAATTTATTTTACTCATATAAATATATTTGGTTTTCCTTTCTTAATCTTACAGTCCAGATTCGCACGAAGATTCAATTACACCTATATAATCCTTTAAACATAAAGTGTGGGGCAAAGACTGGATCCATCTGCACCTAGATTCCTCTCTGAGGAGGAGTTTAGAAAGCAAGGGGGTTCTTTATGCACCTTGTGACTCAATGAGAGCACTTCTGTAATAAATTGGAGCTTCTGTTCTGCTGCGACACCTGCACCAGGAGAGGGCGGAGAGCGGGGATCTGGTCTGGGCAGGGGCCACACCAACACAGGCCATCTCTGAGAATGAAATCTTGGTAGGAAGCCATTAAGAAGAGGCCTTCCAAAGAGTGCTTCCCCCTTTCCTTGCAGCTTTGTGCAGCAGTCCCCCCGCTGCACGTTGGAAGCTGTATCTGCCCGTGGCTCGCCCACAGCAGGGAGCACAGACCTCCCTCCGTGAGCGCATACACCGGCAGATAATCCAGATCAGTTTACCTCTGTGTACCTGGCAGCACGCTACTGTGCACTGACCAAATATCAGAAGAGTTTGTGGTTAATTAGGATCAGATTAATCCCTGCTGACTGCCTGTCTCTGTGTAAAAAGGGCACTAGAGGTTAGAAAGTATTAAGTATCTTAAATGTCTACTTGCATAATGTAAAAACCCACTGAAGATCCAGACTTTGTGCTTGAAAGTGTTGATGTGAAATAATTTACCCCTAGAGGCATTTAAATGTTCTTCTTATCCTATCGAAGCAAAAGAATCCATTAAAAATTTTCCAGGAGAAAATGTAATAAATACTTGACCATGGAAAATAATAAACCTGCAGAACAATGGAGACAAGATATCTACAAAAAGTACCTTAGAGATTCTGAACATTATTTCCAACTTCAAAGAATTTATCTCAGCGTATAAAGAATCATTTTTATAACTGCAATAAAGCTTTTCTGTGATACAACTGTACGTAGTTTTCAAATTTATTGTATAAGAATACAGCAGGTAATAATTAGATAGTTTCTGATGTACACCCAGTCTGTGGCACTCCCCATGGAGCCCAGAGGGCTTCATAGGAAAGACACATTTCCATGTTCTTATATGATCAAATTACTTAACACATTTGTGCCACTAAAACGTAGATTATATTTGTTTGAGGTGCTTTGCTATGCCAAAGCATGTCTGTGGTTAGGGGACATGTCAAAATATGGAGAACTTCTGTGCTTTTCTCTTTAAGTAAGGAAGGATCCTAAGGTTGATTTTAAAAACTGAGCTGATAGTAGGAAGATTTTTAGAGGCAAGACACAATAGTAAATGATCTGTGAGCCTGTGAGAAATGTCAAATTTACACACAGCTTCACATACCCTGATAGATTGTTGGGCCTTATTTTTTTGTTACTGGCACATTTATATAATTATTGGGGACAATTATATAATAACAGGATATTAACTTATTTTGAGGTCATCTGTTCTTGTGGCTTACTCCCCATTTACAGTCATAAGCTTCTCATTGTGACATCACCTTGGCGGCCCCAGCAGCACCTGTGATGTCACCAAAAGGGATTATAACCTGGAGCTGTGAGAGCAGATCAGCTCCCAAAGAATAAAGGTTTTTTGTTTTGCCCTGCTAGCAGAGGGACATGGAAATACCCACCCACCCTTTCTCTGCCGCCTGTCAAGGTGGAGCAGGGCCATTTCACCACACAGGCTGGGCAGGAGGCTTTGCTTAGGTTGGGTGAACTTGTGTGCAGTGAAGTTCATGCAGGAGAAAACATGTGCAACACATATGAACACACACACACACACACAACTGTGCTTCTCTGCCCAGCTTGGGGGCACACCACAAGCTGGGGGTGAACTGTGCAAAACCAAGTTCTTCCATGTTATTCCTCCTGTAAGTTCCCATTTCATCTCAACCATCTTGCTTCCTCAACCACACCCCTCTTTCTGAAAACCAGACTTCTTATAGGAAGTCAGCACTGCAACTCCATAAACATCTTTATGTTTTCATCTTCTGTTTGGTTCCCTGTCATTTCAGTCAGATCAGCAGCAGAAACTTCAGCTGGCAATGTGCTCGATGAGGACCTCTTCCTGTGTCATTTACTTGGCATCATTTACTTGGCACTGTGAAAGACTGTGATAGACAGTTAGACAAGGACTTGGGGGTATCAGCTTTTGACTCACTTTGTATTCCATGTCAACAGCAAATGCATTTAATTTGTTGGTTCATGGAGTTGTCTGGGAGGAAAATATACTGCTGTAGTGCTGCTCCCCACTCCTGCTTTGGCTCACTGGTGTGTCTTGTCTGAGAGTGAATCTCCACCAGGCCCCACGCAGGGTACTGACTTCTAACTCAGAAACATTTTAAACCTGCAGGTTTTAAGCCAAAAGAGTGATGTCTGGGGGCAGAGGTGGCATTTCACAGACTGGCAAGTCAACTCTGAACGTGCTGATGCAGCCCCTCTGAGCCACTGCAGTCAGCTAAGTAGGTGATCTGTGCCAGCAGCCCTCGCAGGTCAGCTGTGCACCCAGACAGGCTCTTATCTACATTCAGAGTCCACAGGGAAGGCTTTACTGCTAAGATCTTCATACAACACTGCAGAAAATGTACACACAGAGAGATTATCTCCTTGGACCTCATGCAGCATTTTTCTGGGGTTCCTTAAGCCATCTTCCCTATGAGACATGCATAGGACAACTATTGTATTAGAACGAGGATATGTAAAATCTTTAGTCTTTCCTCAACCAGCTTTTCTTCCTTTTTTTTTTTTTTTTTTTTAATTCAAATAAATTTCATCCACCTGAAAAAAAAAGAAAAGAGAAGTGGTTTTATTCTCATAGTTTCTCAGCCCTTTTGAATTTTGTCTATTAAAAAATACCTAATGAGAACAGTCACTGTCAGTTAGAAAACTACTTGATTTGGTCTTATTCAGCCTACACTTCTGCATGTGGAAACTTGTCACTTCATCAGTGTTATGGCATTAACCTCACCCAGTGGAAGTGGAACTCCTGTTTGCTTTGCTTTGCTTCACACCAGAGAAAGGCACCACTCTTACCTTTGCAGAAGACATCACATAACACATTAGAAACATCTACCCTGCAAACCTGAACTTAACCCCAGCACCAATTTCTCACAGCACTTAGTAACTTACTGCCTGGCTCAGTTTTTGGTTGCTATCACTAGCTGTCTTCAAAACTGTCCCTGGGAAAAGTCCAGGTCTCGTTTATTCCCGGACTCATCTCAAAAGCCCCCATGGCATAGCCTGGCCCAGGCTTGGATCCCACACAGTCCTCCACCACCAGCCCATCCTCCAAGGGTGGGGCATCTCTCAGGGTAGGAAACACTGATTCCCAGGGGGATGCTGTGAAACCACTACTCTGTTATTCCACTTGGAGTATTAGAGGTAGAGGAAAATGAACCCACCAAAATATTATATTCATGTTTATGTCCACAGGGGCAGAAGAGACTGGGAACCAAGTGCTGCACAGTTTGGTCACCTCCAGCCTGTGCCACTGCTCCTCTGCCACCCAGCCTACAGCCACAGACAGGGAGACTACCTCCACCTGTGGAGCTGCCAAAAAGTCTTCATTGCTGCTAATAACATTTCTTCCACCTGGAGATGGCCAGGAAGGTGTGAGGGGAGTGATCTGGGGGCTCCAACAGAACGGAGCTCCATTGTGGGATTCTGCATTGAATGACCTTCCCAGAAGGTCCAGGCTGGCACCAAGCTCACCTGCTCAAACCACACCACCTCACTGAGGAGATGGATTTCTTCCTTGGAAGCAACCCTCTAAAGTGGTCACTCTTTGAAGAGCCAGATTGTCCTCACACCCCAGTGGGAGGCAGAGACAATGTTGGTTTTTACATGGCATGGGAATAGCAGTAAAAAGATTCACTTGAATTTGCTCATCTGCGTATTTTGTGGCTCCACAGCTCTCTGCTTCCCCACAGAATAAACTCTGCATGAAATGATGATGCCAATTTTTCTTATCCTGAGATTCAGCAGAACCACCTTCCTGACTGAGCGAATGTGCTGGAGTCTTGCAGTGCAGGCTCTCTCCTGGAGGAGAGATGTAAGCAGGAAGGAAGCTGGTTTGGATCCAATTTAATTTCCCCAGGGTTATTCTATATGTTAAAGAGAGCTAGCACACAAAAGTCAGATGCAGAAAGGAGGTTAAATTCTGCTCTCCTTTGTGAAGAGGTAAATTCACAGTAGCCCTGCTGATAACAGCACTGGGCTAGAGTGGAAGGAAGACTGCAGGAGACTGACCTGACACAGAAAAGCAAACAGGAGGGTTCTGAAGAGGAAAACCTGCTTCCTACTGGTTCACTCATCTTTTTCTCTTCCAGCCTTTCCGTGGGCCAAATTCTGCTCCAGATCACTGTGTGAAGTGCATGCAGCAGGAGCACAAACTGGCCAGAGCCCAGGGCAGAACAGCTCTCCTTTTCCTCTCAGCAGCCACACACCAAACTGGGGCTCAGTTTTCTTAGAACACAAATCAGAGAAGACTCCAGTCTCCTGTAAGAAAAAACTGGTTGTGGGGAAAGGTTTCCAAAGAAATCTTCCTTTGCCCATATGCCCATGCAGGCTGTTTCTCTGGTTTCTCGTGTCAGTCCTGTGACCTCTGACTGCTTCCAGGGCTAACAAGTTCCTGACCTTCCTCCCTATTGCCATGGATCTTCCCCTTGAGTAGGTTTTCCACAGTCATGGAGCACCCAGTCCCCTAGAGGAGTGTCCCAGCCCATAATCCCCCAGCAATTCTTCCCTTGCTCGAGGACCCAAGTTTGTGTCGATGGTTGCATTTACACTCCTATACCTGAGAGCAGAATCTTGGCCCATGAAGACCTTGAAGATGAAATTCTGGAGGACAGCTGTCTCTGTTTCTTTCCCCCTCATCTTTCTTTTCCACTTCTGCGCATTTTTCACACCAGACATTGCAGAGCCGCCTGTGATGGCATCTGTCAGTGCTGAGCAGCAGGGGAGGCTTCAGCAGTCTGTCCCCGTGCCCACCACCATGGTCACACAGGGGGACACTGAGGGGCTCTGCAGTAACAGCACTGGCACACTGCAGGCACAGACATGATCTAATCCATCGTGGAAAGCAGCCACCGCTTATGGCTTCTTTCCAGTTCTTTCCACCGGTTTGGATCCCTGTCTGGGGAGGTGTTCACACTTCAAGAAGCTCTTTGCTGTCTTCCCTCTCAGAGTGGTGGTTTTCTCTGCCCAGTGAGGGAACAGAGAGGTTGGGCTCCCTGTGAAGCTCTCAGAGCTCCCTGTAGAAGCTCAGAGGAGCTCCACAGAGACACAGTGCTCCAGAATCCTACCCACACACTCCTGTGCTGTTTTCTCCAGACATCCTCGGTTTGTGTCTTTCCTCACTTCCCTCACAGTCAGTCTAAGTTATCTCAATGTGAAGAAGCACTTCTCAAAATACAGATGCTACCTCTGCCCCTTCCTGACTTTGAAGTGTTATCTTGGGGACCAGTCAATTGCATGCCTTTTAAAATGCATTTTCAGCATCTTAAAAACAAAATGATTGCTAGAAAGTTTATCAGTACTTTCCTCAGCACCTTGTGATGCAGAGCCAGATTAAGACTCAGAGAAGGCTGTGATGCCTAAACTAGGACACAGGCAGGTATGAAGGCTCTAAAAAAAGTCCTTAAAGGAGACAGAAACTCCCTTTCTCCACAAACACTTCTGTAGGTCCAAGACCCTCTATTTCTGACACAGAATTTCTGTAATTGGCCTAGTTGATCTGCAGCCCCTCCTGAACTTGCCTCACTTGGACAGCTCAGTTCCTGGCTGCTTGGGCTCACTCAGCAACCTCAGGTTTCAGACTCACCCTCATGTGGCACTGGCTTCTCATTGGACACCCAGTTCTCAATTGTGGATCCCTGTCTGGTGCAGAGAAACTTTAAACTTAGGCTGTTAAACTGAACAGCATGATGATTTTGGTTCTGACCTTGACTATGATAAATATTCATAACCTTCTCCCAGGATTCTACACTTATCTTTTAGCCCCAGCTAGTTTCACTGACTCTTACTTCTTCCTTATTCCACTGCCTCCTATCTTTCTCAGCATTCACCAGTGGATTTCTCTCCTATTCATTATATGTAAAGCACATTTCTTATTCCCCATGGTTGCTTTGAACAATGTTGATCCAGTTCTAGTTCTATTAAGTCCTCTCTGCTTGTCTGCAAAACACTGTTCTTGCTGCTAAGATTCCTCCACAGCTTTCCTTTCCTAAAACAGTTGCAGAGAGGGAAGAACACTCCAATTTCTAAGTCTCCTTTGTGATGAGACAGGACCCAGATCACTTTTTCCCTTTCCCTCTGAAACTACGCTGTCTTACAGAACATTTTTACCAGGTCTAGTTTTTCTAGTTTTCAATTATGTCTTCCATAAATACATACCCCAAATTTTCAGGTCCAGAGCCTCTGGGAACACCACATCAAATCCAGTGTACAGTCCTCACCAGCGAGCAGAGTTAATTTATCTACTGACAGCTCTGAGCCCTTCGAGAAATCACTTGGTGGCCTCTGTTTCTTTCCCTCTGAATACATCTCCACTCCAGTGGAAACTGTTAATGATAATTTCAGCAGAGAGGTCCTCATTCAGCCAAACCCCTAAGGCCAAATGTAATTTTCAGTGTGAAGATACTGCCATTGAAATCTATGGCAAAATTACACTTCTGCCTGTTGTATTGGACTGTGACTGACCAAGCCCTTGAGCTTCATCGGTCCTTGCAGGAAAAAGGTCTAAATCCCAGGATCCTGAAACAGACCCCAATGTCTGCACCTACTCTGGCATATTCTCCAAACAACAGAAAGAAAGGAACAGCACAAGAACAGAGTAAGAGAGGCCCATTGCTTCATTCTCACTCGGGCCCTAATTCCATTGCGTGGCTGTTCCTTCCCCACTCAGAGTGAAACAGTAGCACCTAAATCATTGCTTGATTGTAATGGCCTTTTTCCCAATGTCTTCTTTCCCACTTGAAACAAGAATGTATGTTGTGAAATAGCCAAGTGCATAAATAACATTGAACTCTGGGAAGACCCATTAGCAGCAGTTTTACATTAATTTTTAAGCCCAGTCTTGCTTGTCTTAGGTGGCATTGTGAAGCTGGGAATATGATGGGCAAGATTTGATCCCATCACTTGAAGAAAGGCATGAACATCTGCAACTGCTTTTAAAGCAGCCACAACCACAACTCTTCTGCTTCTGGTCCATTCCAAGCAGCCCCTTCCTCATTCACTCTCCTTCAAGTGCAGCACTTTATTGTTTCTTTCCTTCTGGAAACTAAAGAGTGAAATAAAATCTTTCTATTTCGGATGGCATTAATTAAAAAAAAGGGAAATAAAGACATTTTAATTGCATGGGATTTCTGAATAAGGTTTCAAAGTGGGGGTAAAAAATAGCTGTGTGCCTGGTACACAGAGAGCCCTTTCTCTTCCCCTTTGTGGCAGAGGAATCAATGGAATTCATATAAAAGAAGGAGGGGGGTGGGAAGAGAGATAGGAGATGCCTTGCTCGGTACCAGCAGGTCACAAGTCTCATGAGGCTCGAGCAGGGCTTGCAAGGAAGTTGCTGACTCTATCTCCATGTGTACCTTTTTGTTCCTTGCCTTGGATTTCCTGGTCAGTGGCATGCTGCTTTGCCTGGCTCTCCATAGAGCTTGTAGCCTACAGGAATTTGGACAGAGTGGTACAGACATCGCCGACAGAGACTCTGATCACTGACTATCCCTTTAAATGCAGTCTCATGACTTAGTCCTTGCTCCACTACCTATTAAAGAAGGAGACAAGACCTTCATAGGCAGCTTCCATTCAGGCACCCAGAAGGACACAGAAAGGCAAGACAATTTAACAGAGCTAACTGTGAGTAAAATACAAAGCATTAGAGGTGCTCTCTAGAGCAAAGGGCATGGAGAAAGATTTGTAGGAAATCCTGAGGTGAAAGAAGGTGCAGTAATTTTTAAAATATACTTGTATACAATCTTCAAAAGGTGAAATTCTCTCATTTTAGCATTATTCCTTTAAATATGAATCTAAGTGTCTCTTAATATAACTTTGACCAATGTTTGATTTCCCACAAAAATCTGATGTGGTGATTTTCTGCTGCAAGCACTGGAGCCTTTTGCAAATACAACCTTTTCTTTTGCTGGGATAAATTTCACAGAAGGAATATCTGGGGGGAAAATTTGAAGCCAGCCTTTTGCGAACTTGGATCCAAAGCCCAGCCTGGAGCCTCCAATTAGATTTCTGCACCTCATGAGGGGTGGCCTTCCTTCTGGGAGTGCTGGGTGTGACCCCTTTTCTGCTGGGGAGAGATAGGAACTGTGGGTGCTCAGCAGCATGGAGACTGCTCTGAGGTGTCCCATCATGTCCCAGCTAATTTTTAACCAAGGGGCTGTGTGTCTCCACGCTGTGTAATGATCAACCATCTTATATGCTACCTCATTCTGGAAAATTCAGTTCTTGTTAGTCAACAGAGCCATCAGCATGTCCATACATATTTATTGTCTTCTTTTTATTTTTTTTTTAATGACTACAGCTACTAAGTAGAGCTGGACAGGTATTTTAACAGTGATCATTACTATTGCAAGTGATATCTCAACACTGATGGGAAGTTCCTCTGCCAGCTCAGCCTATTGCTTTTCTAAATATATCCATGTCATTAATTGCAGGTCTTAGCTGGTGGAGACTGTTCCCAGCTTGTCTTCATGTTGCCCATTTTGTTCTCTGCGTTTATCCTGTCTGCTTGCTGCTTAACCAAAGGGAACTGCATCTCCCATGATGAGCTGAAAGAGCTGAAGACTGAATTTGCCATCAGTCTCTACCGGCATGTGTGTGAAACAGAGAACAGAACCAACCTGGTGGTCTCTCCAGCAAGTGTGGCTGTTTCTTTGGAGCTGCTGCAGTTTGGAGCCCAAGGAAATACCTTTACAGAGCTGCAAGATGCCCTAGGATACAGCATTCATGGTAATGTACTTAAAAAAATACTTATTGTCTTAGATGTTGTAATAAATCCACAGTTTTACTAAGGGGACAGGAATTGCACACATCATACTAAACTTCTGCTTTCTGTCTCACTGCAAGATGTAGTTTTCTCCATCCTCAATAGCCAGGTAGCAGATGGACAAAGGAAACTCAAGGGAGTAGTGAACACACAGGTTATTATTCCTCTTTTTGCTGAATCAGTACTTACTCTCTTATGACACAAAATACAGCTACATGTAGAGAAGCTACTTCCACAAACAGCAGGATTGCTTCAGGTTTGCCAGAGGTCCATTGTGTCCACTGTGTCCTGGTCTCCTTTGTGTGCTCTGCAAAGAGCTGCCAGGCAGAGAGCAGTCGTTTTCTCTCCTATCCCACTAACAAATTTTATGAAACCTGTAGAAGCTGAATTATCTTTAAGACTTTTCTAATGTTATTACAACTGGCCAAAAAGATGAAAAGTTATCAGGAGACTTTCAGACAGGGATATACATTGACAGATGGATGGTGCAATTGCATCTTTCCCTGAAAGCAGGCTAAAATATAAAACTCACTGGGAATTTGGAAGGGATCTGGGAAAGACAGATGTCTTTAAATCCAGCAGTAAGTCAGCTGAATTTAAGGATGCTGTTTTCATTTTAGCTCTGGATTATCCTACCATCTCAAATCACATGTCAAAAGCTATTTTGCATTATGGGCAGAATGTTTATGAAAAGCAGATGACTGCCTCATCTTCAAAATTTGCAGCTTACATACAATACTTATGTATAGAGATAACACTACTATTTCTCAGCATAAAATGTACATGCAGGGTATGAAGACTAAAGCCCACAGTAATTTCATTGTCCCGTGGTGTAACCAGCCCCAGCCACCACCCCCACTCTGTACAGCATTGATATTCAGCCCCACCACAGCAGTGAGAGCTGACTCTGGCCAATCCATACAGATACATCTAAGAGTACTGACACAGGGACAGTGCACCTGAAGTATGAGCAGCTGATATAATGAAGTCTTCCTACAGGACTCCTATTTCTGTAAATTCAATTCCTAAACAACATTAATTCTTACAAGGATTATACCTTGCTTGACACTTCTGGTCATTAGGGCCTCAGTTATTATGAAAGGATCTTACAGAATAACTTTTCAAAGTGAAATTCAAGCACAGATCTCCACAGAAAATATATCAAAGAGAAGTGCAGAGATTGCTAATGACCTGCTAGCTCTTCTATGCTCTCTTGTTCTCATGTGGCACATCATGGCAAGCAGATGTTTTATCTCCACTTTAGCTGTCTGTGGCACAAACCACAGGAGCTTTGGCTTTCAGTAATATTAATGCATGAATGTGAAAATAAAGTAGGGTGGGATCTGTTGTTATTGGTTATAACAGTGCATTTCCAGTAATGGGGAAGGAAACCACTTCCTCAAATGGTCTAAATCAAATAAATAAATTAAATACTTAGATGAAATTTCCTGTAAGATGACTAAACCCAAATTGTATATGTATGCATATATGATAAAACTCCTTTCTCCAGTAGATGTTTGCATTAATGTTTCTGTTGGTCTGCCCTAAACAATAATGAAGGATGTGGTTAAAACCTTAGTGGGCTGAAAACAATGAAAACATTGATGATTCATTCACCAAGAGAATCTGCTCTTACATGCACTTGTAATCTTCTTTCAATGTTTGGAAAAATTGTTCACCTTTATTCTAGCACTAACAAAAGCAATGTATAATGGGATGTATCTCTAGACAGCACAGACAAAAATGACATGCTTTAAAATGCCTTCTCCTTGCTGTTTTATTTAATCAACAATAAGTATTTTAAAGCAATTTTGAGCTGTTGTCCAAGTAAGAATTCAGGACTTAATTCAGGTTAGCTAAGCACTTTGGTGAAGTTACAAAGTGGTTGGGATACCACTCCTCACATTCTCATCTGCTTCCAACTTACCAGCTTTGACTTCTCACATCTTCCAGAGAGCTGACCAAGTGCTCCCATACTAAAGGAAAACACACAAGGATAATACTTTACACTTCAGACCATGTCAGTGTTCTAGACATCTGTTCAAGGAGTTCAGTATTTTATCCCTTGAAGAGGAATAAAACTAAATTTTAATACCAAATCCAATGGGTGATGAGTCTTCCTGCAGCTTTTTAAAGCAGCACTATTAGGCCAGAAAACACACCTTGGATTCTCAGGTGGGAGAAATTGATAAATTGAAACTCTCTTTTACCCCATGAAGAATATGAACCAAAGCAGTGAAAATCTCCTGATGACCTGTCTGGCAACCCTGCCCTTGGCTTGAGACTCTTGACTTGATCAGCCCGGGACAGGTCAGTCCAGGTGGGGTTGACTTCTCTGGTTTTCAGCCCCAGAACCCTGTGTGCCAGGTGTCAGTCCAGTCTGACTTCCCTCCAGCTCTGCCTACACCCACAGGTGACAAGAGAAACTGAAAGATCACACCCCTTGCCTGAGGCCTCTCTTAGAACAAAGATTTCTAACCAGCCTGTAAGGGTGAGCTCAGCCATGAGCACGGGGAGCCAGACACCTGTGAGCAAGCCCAGGGCACTCCAGAGTTTCTAGCAGAGAGAGGAGCACCTGAGCCAAGCACGGGAGCAAGGGACACAATGCTGACCCTCCCTTTGGAGATGGGGCCCAGCAGTTCACACACAGCAGCGAGCTACTGAGGTTTCACACAGAAACCAGGGCACTGGGTGGGGAAATCAGAGGTCCTGGTGGTCCCACAGACATGTCTTGCTGAAGAAAGGCAGTGCTCCAGACATCCCCCAGTTCTCATGGAAAACTTGGTTACAGAAGGAGGAATCTGCTGGAGAAGTTTTAAAGGCAAGTAGCAATCTCAACCAGACTTTTATTATCCAGATATAAACGGGAGTCCTCCAAAACACAAGAGAGTTGTGAAAGGGGCTGAACCACAAACACAGGAAGTTTGAGGAGATTTGACACAGAGCCCATAAACATTGTTCAGATGGGGTGAGAGGCCCAGGTCTCAGAAAGTCACTTTGGCATGAACCATCCCATCACAGATCATTACAATGAGCAGAATAATGGCTGCTAAATTACTCTTCAAGAGAGTCTGTGGGAAACTTTTGATTTTAAAAACACAGGATTCTCTAAGTTTGCAGGACTCAGGTTCCTTCTGGGCCCACACCTCCACCCTACATCCATCACAGAAGCTACCACTGCTGAACTACTATGAACTTTCCAGGAACCAGGAGACCAGGGCAGCATTCAACAATTTTCATTAGTAGACAGTCAACTAGAGAATACATGATTGAATTTTGGAATAACACCAAGCTTGTAATTGCTGCAAGCATTTTGGAAGACCAGAAGAGTATTTAAAAGGATCCTGGAAAATCAGGGGAATCTGTGAAGTGAATTGGACACAATTCAGTAAGGATGAGTGCAAAATTCTACATTTAGAAGGAATAATCAGTCATTCAAATTGGGGAACCATGAATCAAAGAATAGGGGGTTTAGGAAAGGATCTGAGGGATCTTAGGAATTTAAAAAAAATTAATATTGAATGGGAAATATAATTGTACTTAAAAAAAGAAAAAAGGCCACTGTTGTGGACTATATAGAGTCACTTGTAACACATGAAGCAACCTGTCAGCTTGGTTTAGGATTGCCAGGGCTCATCAGCAATACTGGGCCAGTTTGGGACACCATCCTTCAAGAATCAATCCCAACACCTAAGGGCCAAGGTGGCAGAGGGGCCATCAGGATAACATCAGGAGAAGGAGATAGCAGTGTTGTGGCATTGGCAGCTCAGCCAGCCATGGCTGGAGGCACTACACCTCAGTGACAGGAACTCAGAGAGTGCCCAAGAAAGAATAAATACCTTATGAACTGTTAAGCACTGTGTCTGCACAGGGCTGTGAGCCTGATGTGAGATCAGCCACTTGACACATCAGCACTGGAGTGATTTCTGCAGACACACGAAGAGAGTTTTCCAGTGCCCTGTGCCTCACTGCCTGTGGCAGCAGCGCTGGCAGCAATGCCCCATAAGGCCAAGGATGCTCCGGTTGTCGCAGGGCTTTGGCGGTCAGAGGACACCAGTGCCAGCACTGGAGCTGAGAGCTGCAGAGCCCTGGGGCAGTCTCTGCTATCCTCAGCCTCAGCAGGACAACGGCAGTTTCTCTCTCTTGCCTGGCAGATCAAAGCCTGCAGGGTTTCCTGCACACGGTGGAGGAGGCGGTGGCTGACTCCGGCCAAGGCTCCGTGGTTCAGCTGGGATGTTCCCTCCTGGTGGGCGCGGGCGTGCAGCTCTCGCCCGCCTTCGCTGAGCGCGCCGCGCGCTGGGCCAACAGCAGCCTGCTGCCAGCCAACCTCACTGGCCCCAACACCACCCACACGCAGGAACGGATCACCACTGACCTGGCAGGTAACGTAGGGAGCCACAAGAGCGCTTGCATATTAATGAAATGTAAAATAAGAGTAGTGGGAGAAATTCCATTTAACCAAGAAAAAGGTTTTTGCCACACTCCGCGTTGTCCAAACCAAGGCTGAAAGCCAGGAAACGTTAATTCTTGTTTTAACATTCTTTTGTAATGTGAAGAAAGCACTGGAATAGGTCTGAATCTGTGAGCAGTGTCAAGCTGGTAACCACTTGGCCTTGTTCCTCTAATTTTTAAAAAGGCAATCCTTTGCAGTGTTCTCAGTTTTAATTAGGAACAGCCAAATTCCTCTTGGACCATATTCATGGCACTGAATGCTTTCATGGTGCTACGGGGAACACTCAGGACCATAAGCTCAGCAGTCAGACTGAGTTTAAAAAGTCAAAATGGGAAATAAAAAGAATTTACTCTCCACATAAGCAAGAAGAGTAATGAAATTAAGTTCTGTGTTAATGAAAAAAAAAATTGAAAAATTCATTGGAAGCAATAGAGAAAATCAATCCCTGATTTGCCCCATCAGCGTAACTTATATGAATGTTAATTTGGCTGTCAGTATGTGAGGTGATGTAAAATACACACATGAAAGCTACTATTGAAAAAACCCCAGCCCTGTCCCTCTCAAATGAACAGTAAGCAGTGATCAAGGTCCATGACAGAAAAGCATTGCTCTAGAAGGAGGTACTAAAATGGGAGCCATACTGCAGTGCTCACATGCATATAAATGGGTTAAAAGCAGTTCACTCTTTCAGCAGTCTTTGAGATAACCAGAGCAGGATCTGCCAAATAAACAGGAGAGGGGGAGAAATAGGATATTAGCTTCAGCTGACTGAGGTACTTCATAAAGTAGTCTGTAATTATGAACCCTTTCTGTGAGGGATTTCTGGCGCTAAGGATGAACCGCTCTGAGATACACGTAGGCGTATTTAAAAATAGAAAACCTCTGTAGGGCCAGAGCATGGAGCTACTGTCACCTGCACTGTCCTGGCACAGCTTTGGCCCTCAACACTGACCAGCTCAATTTCAGCTCTGGGGAGAGCATGGACCAACAGGCAACCCCAGTGAGGCTCATGTGTAGGTGGGGAGGGGAAGGTAGAGGGTGAGCAGTGCCTTGAGTTGTGCCTCTTGGCCTTAGGGATGAAGAGTGGTCTCAACTTGTTTGTTTAGTCACAGGGACATGGCCTGCAGGCCTGGGCATGTGGGACTGCATGTATCCCCTCCCTTGTCTCTTTTCCATGCAGATGGGGATGTGCGTGGGATGACGTTGGACAGCGCTGGGTCGTCACTCGGCCAGGTCACCCTGGTGAGCACCCTGTACTTCAGAAGCATGTGGCAAAAGAAGTTTTCCTTTATGGATACCCAGATGTTGCCTTTTACCACACCAGAGGGCTCGACCCTGAAAGTGCCTACCATGCACCACACAGCTGAAGTTAACTATGGTAACTGTCCTTGATCCATATTTGATCTGCTGTGCAATATGGAACAGATTTATTTAATTTCCACAGATACCACACTAAGATGTGCTATTTTCCCAGCTTGGAGAAGTCTCAGAAAAGGTCTCTTCAAATGAAGAGACCACCCAAGTGACCAAATTAACTCCTCTTAATTCCAGGCAGTCATGAAAGAGATCCTAGGTTCAAATTGGTTCCTAAAATATCTACTGTCCCTGTCCCATCCCTCACAGACCAACACCTTCCAGTACTCCATAATAAATCTGTCAGCTGTAGAAAACAGTCAAAAGGCACCAATATAGTGTGTCAGGAGAAAGAAAGATGAGAGACTGAGGGTACTGCAATATACAAAGTCCTTTATGACACCACAGAACTGGTTAAATAAATCTGGCTAGGAAGCACATCTGTAGGAAGCACATCTGATGCCATGACAGAGGGCCAATTAAGACTAAAATTATATCAAGCCCCTACCAATTTGTTTTGTTGGGTAAGAAATTTCTTGGCCTCTCAGCCAAATGGCTGTCCCTTGAATATGTGAGCAGCAGAGGGAGCAGGTTGTAACCAGGAGCACCAGCACTGCAGACCTCTGCAGACCTGTAGATCTGATCACAGCCTGTCTCCAAGGCTTTAGGGAAAAACTGCAGATCTTCAGGGACAAATTCTGTAAGAAAAAGGAGAGAAATTCTTATGTCACTTATACCAAATCAGTGGATGATCTCAGCATGGGCTTAAAACAGTATAAATATAGGTCAAACTTTTATTTGTATAATATATGAATACAGTGTAGGCTACTTCCAAAGGCTTGATGTATGTGGGTTGCTGACAGAAGGACTCATGCTGCAGGCTTAATTTTCTACCACCAGAAATTATGCCAGTTAGCTGTACAATCTCTTTCAAAATATAAAAAGCTCCTTTCCCTCCTACTCTGAATTTCAGAACTGCACTTGTGTAAAAACCTTCCGAATTCCAAATCTAAATTTTTTCAAGAGAAATTTACATCTCTCAGCATCCTGCTGCTTTACCCTTTAGGTTAAATAGTTTCTTTTCAGCTTGGATATTTACTCCCAAATGTAATTGCAAGTCACCAAGCTTTCTCTCAATTTCCTATTAGCTAAGATGAAGACATCAGGCTCTTCTAAACCATTCAAAGACCAAATGCCCCAAATTCTCTACTAGTTCTTTTTTGTGCTTTTCCAATTTAAATTACTCTTTCATGAAAATAAATGACCAGAAATGTACACAAAACTTTTAATGTGGGCATATAAATGCTTGATAAAATGCTTTCACAATTTCTATGTCTTGATAAAAATACTTTGCATAGCGTATTGCAGAACCATCTCAGGGTGGTTATTCAAGTTTGGCCCTATCTGGACCTTTTTTCCTTTTGGCACTTTTTTCCTAGGTAAATAAAGGGGAGGGAAATCTCCAGAGCTATAAAACTTCTTTGTGTACTTTTGAACCACCATTTGATTTCCACCACTCCAATCTTCATGGCAAATCTCACTGTTCGTCTTTGATAAAATCTTGAGTGTTGACAATATTTTGGAAAGCTACTAATTACCCTTTTCAGCCTCTTGTACCTTTGCTCATTGTAGTTTCCCCTTCAAGTGGCTGCTTGCTGCCTTACCTTTCACCTTTCTTCTTCTAAGCGCCACCACTTCCACCTGTAAATAGTGGCACAGTGAACCTATGTTTAATGTTTTACCTAAAACTAGATGGATGGATCTATGACTTTTAAATCAAATAAGATACCAAGTTAAAAAAGTTTATAGTTTTCTTTGCAGTTTATCTCACCTTCTATTTCCCTCTGTGACCTGATTACTCTTTTCTCCAGAGCATGTCCTAAAACTTCTCGAAGACAGACCCAAAGTATCCCAGATTGCTTTCTGTTTCTTACAAATGTACTCCTGTTTCCTAGTCATGGGAAACAACTGAATCCTCAGGCTATTAAAAATCTTTACTAACTCATTTGCAATTCCACATCCAAGTTTTCATGTTATGGGGTGGTGATCATTCAGGCCCCAGCTTATTAAATGACAGAAGGCAGGGGGCTGGCAATGCTTGCACGAGTAGAGATCTCAGGTAAAGGCACTTACCAGGAATTCCACAGCTGAGCTGCATTGTCTGACCATATATTTGCTCCAGAGCCCTTGCAAAGTTGATGGGAAATCATTTGCTGTGCTCTTCTGACCACTTGCCTAAAAACAAGGAACTCCATCCTATCATCCTTAAGTAGGTAGCTAAAGCACTAAATTTTTGCACAGAAAAGGAAAGACAAAATATTTGGATTACCTTTCATCCAGTCTGAAACATGTGAGCTGTCTGCAGCTGGAGAGACTTTTAAGGAAAGCCAAAATAGAAGGGATCATTTTAAATTTGCTGATTGTCAGATTTGATTGGGACAATTCAATCTTTGTCACTAAGAAATCCAGAAACATTTCTAACAAATCAGTTTAAAATTAATGCAAAAGACAACTCAGTACAACTAAAGAGAGGACTGAGATAACTTTCCTTCATTATTAAATGATAGCAGCTGTCTTCTACCAGGATCCCAAACTGGAGTGAGAAAGTTAAGCTATGGCCTGTTATCAACTGCAGCATTTACAACTTTGTTTATCCTTTTAACATTGCCATGCACAACAAACCAGCCTGGGGACAAGTAAGACTGCTCTAAGGAAATGCCAGCATTGCTGTTCACACACACTTCTTAAACACCACAACTATTTTACATATTCTTTTTTCTAAGCAATTTGTTTGAATTCTAATTTAGCATATGTGTAATCCTTATGGGATGCTCAAAATCAGTTCAAGCATAGAACACTAAATGTTCTGACTCAATAATCTAAAGTCTTTGATTTTCTTTCTAATTAATAAATAAGGAGCGTATAACCTTTGTGCAGAATGTGCTGAGTTCCAAATATCAGCATGCCCACAAATCAAACCATTCATGTCCAGTGCACTGCAAATATAAATCTTCCTTGCCTGCTCATTAGAAACCAGAACATCTTTTCCCAGCAAATGATCAACATGCTGGGAGTTGGTTTTAACAGAGCAATTTTCTCTCCACGTTGCAAGGCAGGAGGGCTCACCAGAGAGCCTAAAATTTAATCTAGCAGAACAATCAACATTTAATGTGTTGACTATCTAGTCCATATCTGCAAAACTAACAAATACTGTACACTAAATATTTGAGAGATCATGTAACTGCATATTTATTGCCAAATATTCAGAGATTATAAACATAAGCTATCTATATACAGTTATTTACAACCCCTGTCTCAAGGAGTGTGAGCACCTACCCTTGAAGATACAACTGCTGCAGCTGGCTGCAGGAGGAATAGATTCAATATTTTGGGTGGCTCACAGCAAAGGCAGTCAGACTTGCACTTGTACCTTGTAGTTAAGTTGTATTTAACTCCTGACCCGCCAACTATCACTGAGTGTTCCTGAAATGCTACTTAGTGGAGTCTCAGAAGAAAAAATATGGAAGCAACTTATGACAGCTGAATCTGTTCTGCCATATAACAAAGTCCATTAGAAATGCCTGGATTAATTGTTCTTTGGAATATGGGATTAAAATGGTACTTTTAAATGGCTGTTACAAATTGCTGTAAAACTAACTGCAAGTTTGGAAGCTCTCCAGCTTTTACTTTTGAGACTCCCTTTTATAACCTTCATCTGATTGTAATGTCTCTCTACCTAAATTTTCAAAAATTATAAATTTGGTGCTTAAATAAAAAAGAAGTAGTTCATGTTTGAAAAAGCATATATTAGCTCTTGTTTAATAAAACTATTTGTTTCTTGGAATAAGGTTAAAATTGATTTTTAAAGGTAGTAAAGACAGAACCATGAGCCAAAGTGGGTTTCAATTAATTAAATAAGACGCTCTGCATTTTGTTTTTGTAATTCCTATCTGTTGCAGTAAAATTTTCGTGACAAATACTATAAAATTGTAAGTTTATTTAAAGAACATACACTGTGGGAAGAGTCAGCATAGTTGCTGTCATTGCCTTGGTACTTTTTGGTTTTTTGACTCCAAACTCTGCGCAAGGAGGACAGCTGCTATATGGAAAAGTAATAAAATATCCATGCTCTGTTGAGGAGGTTCTTCAGGCACTGTGAGTGGCATTAGCACTGCTCTGCCAGGATATCTGTGTCTCTGGCACACTCAGCTCTGTTCAGGTGAGTCTGCAGTGAGTTGGCAGCAACCTGAGCTGGCTACAGGAGCCCAAGTGCTGGAGACCACTCCCTACACCCCACCACAGCTGCTCTGAACTGTCTGCTGACCCCAGCAAGGGTTGTGGGTTTGGGTTTTTTTCCCACTTGAATGTTGAAATAAGATCTCTCTCTGCCCACCCACAGGCCAGTTCCAGACTGCAGCTCAGGAGGCTTTCAGCGTGGTCGAGTTACCATACCTGGGGGAGAAACTCAGCATGTTCCTAGTGCTTCCCAGCCACAAAAGAACACCTTTGTCCCAGATTGAGTCTCACCTTTCTGCCAAAACCATAACCCTCTGGGCCAATAGCTTGAAGAGAACAAAGATGGACATTTTTCTGCCTAGGTAAGCAAGGTTTGCAGAACGGATTCACTACTCCAGCTGCCAGAATTCCATGTGACAGTGCTGACATGAGCAGTGTGTGAGCAAAATCAAATTACATGCTTTTGCTTTCTTTATTCAACACATGATCAAAGATGCTCTAACTCTTTCTTAAACCACAAAGAGGTGAGCCAGGAATGACAAGACTTTCTGGTTAGACTCTGTAATATTTTTAAAAAACCCAGGTACTTCATCTGATCCTACAGCTTTTACTTAAAATTTGTTTGGGGTTTAAATTCCTTAAAAATCTAAAACAGAGAAATGTTGCTGGACCTTTCCCACACTCATTTTTCTCTTTGATGAGTTTAAAAAATACAAAATAGCGTGTCTTTATGAGGTTATATGTTTATTCTTCCTTAAACAAAGTAGTAAAAAGACACTGGACAAAGAGCTTGGCCCCACCCCAGCAGTTATAACCATCTTTCCATGCACAAAGCAGGTTTCACTTATCCCTTTTCCACTTTGGTCAGTTGCTGTTTTAGCAAACACCTGTGCTGGAGGTATTTTCTGTCATCTACTCCAATGAAATTGCACAGCAGGAGGAATTAGGTGCAGAAGGCCTTGTATACCTGTATCTTTTGTACAGATTATCATGGAAGGGCTTTTACACATCTCCTCCAATGCATTCATCACATTAACAAAGCACTGAAAACTAGTTTGTACATTAATATTTGTTTCCTACAAGCTCATTTTTGGGAAATGTTTCCAAGGGCCATTTCCTATAGCCAAAAAGAATATTAGAGCACTTTGGGAAAATGCAGAATTCACATGTCAAGAAGACTTAGCAGCAATCTGATTGCAGCAGAGAGTGGCGAGGGATTCCTTCTGTTAATGCCTTCAGGTGAAAATGAGCTGTTTTCTGCAAATACACTTAATCAAAAAATGTACTGGGCTCATACAGGAAAAGATGGATGAAATGCAAAGGCTTGAAATAAATTTTATCTGTTAATGCCTTCTAATTCTACAAAACTCTAAAATCCTGCATTTAAATAAAGTCTATTATATTAATTTCAGGTTCAGCATTCAAAGCCTTTTTGACCTGAAGACAGTTTTTTCTGCCTTGGGAATTAGAGATGCATTTGATCCCATCACTGCTAATTTTAAAGGCATTTCAGGTAAGAGGCTTGACTGAATACAAAATGATCCTTGACCCAATAATTGTAGACTCTTGCACTTGAATGATTTGTTAGACCTGGGTCTTCTGAATTGATTATACTTCTTTATCTCTAAAGTACAATTCACACTCAACTGCAATTATATTTTGAGCTGTTTTGTAGGAAAGAGGAACCTCAAAAGGACAGGTTTGGTTTTGCTATTGAACTTACTTTTTTCTTCTCTTTAAGATTAAAACTCTCAAGACAGTATAGGCCTGGAAAAATGGTTATTTATTCATAAATTTAGGATGCTTTAGTAAAACTTGCATTCTTATTTGTGTTTTTAAATAGCTGTTTAACAGTGAGGGGATGCTGGTCCAACAAGTTTATATTCCAACTCCTGACACTGCAAACAATACTGGTTTATGCCCAGGCTATTTTGTCTTACTAATCCAGTAATCAGTAGACAGAATTAAACTTTCCTTTTGCTAAAATACTGCTGTCAGGATTAAATTTTTGAGTTTGGAACACTGAAATTCTTCTGCTCCTTGGAAAATTTGTCCCCATTTAATATTAAATACAAAAAAAAAAAANAGAAAGAAAGAAAGAAAGAATCTTTTCCCCACATTAAGGCTTTCAACTCTTTCCTGATAATTAATATTAAATAAAAAAAAAAAAAAAAAGAGAATCTGAATTATCTATTCTTTTTCTTTTGACTCCTTCCAGCAACAAAATATTTCAACTTCATCATTTCTGCTCACAGTAAAGACTTGAAGTGGTAGCTGCCCAGCAAGTAGCTCACATTCTTGTGCATGTGAGTGAATAAATGAAATTGCTCTAATTCAGACAAACCTGCTTTTACAGAAAAGTTGCTTTCCTGGGATAAACCTCAGAAGGCACATTACTCATAGAGTTTTTTATGCTGCTTTTAAAATTGAACATAGCAATATTCTATTGCAATATAGATCTCAGACTGCACATAGATGCATATTAAAATAATTTGTTACTGCTCACTACTGCTTGGCTTATTGCAAACAAATGTTAATATACTGATTAACTACACAAGGATATATTTTATAAAGTTAATATCTATTTTAAAAAGATAAATACTTTGGGGAAATTAATTCCATAAACAATATAATTTAGCAGCTTCCTTCCCATGTTCACAACTCAGTGGCTTCTGGCATACAGGATAAGGCTTGAAGAAGGATTTGGTCCTGCCCTGGCAGGGTTGTGGAACAAAGGTTATGTTGAGGCTCTTCTCAGTTGTACTTTACACCACTCTGTTATATGAGTAGGGTTCTGTGTGGTCTAAGATTTATGTAAGGGCAGAGTTTACCAGGAAATGTATCTTTTACTTAACCAATAGATACAGTTGAAAAAAAAATAGGTCAGTTTTCATTTGCTCTTCTGTATGAAGCAGAAGCATAATCTTCAGAATATTTACTCTCAGAGCACATCTAGCAAACAAATGTATTACTTCATGTCAGACCTGAAATAGCTTCTTTATATCTGGAAGCTTCTATTTTTTCCTCAAAGATGTGTAAGATTTACCTACTTTTTAAAATTCTGCCTCTCCCTAGTTTTGTCCTGCTTGCTTCCATCCCAGTTTTTCTGACTGGACAAAATTAAGACAGAAATAGATAAAATGCTCATTTAGCATTTCTCTGATTTCACCTACATGTTGGACTTGACCCTTGAATTCAGACAAGAAAGAAAAAACTTCTCAACCTTTCCTGCTTTCTACCTATTGCAGACAGCTGGAGAAAAGCAGACTTGTAACACTCTCTTCAGTATCTTTCTGACATTAATTCTTTTCCAAGATTCATTTTATGTCACAGTCCCATTATTTCTTCCTGAAGAGCATCTTTCCTATACTTTCCCTTCCAAGAGTTTGTCAGTTCTTTCATTGTCCTTATTCTGTCAATTAAAGTTTCTATTTTCACCATGTGACCCTGCCTTCCACTACAACCTGAAGACCTCTCAAACTGGTAACCCCCATTCAGCATTCAATCCACTGTTATCCATATAGAGGGAAAACAGTCAAAGATGACTGAAATATCTAATAGTTACGCAATCCTTAGATTCTGCAGGGGGAAAAAAAGCAAAATCATTCTGATTATTTTTACCAAAAAAAATGTTTGTGATGAAATGCAGAAGATAACTTAGTAATTTTGGGGGTTTTGCAGAGCAAGATAGTCTTTATATTTCAGAAGCAATTCACAAAGCAGAGATTGAAGTAACAGAAGATGGTACAAAAGCATCAGGAGCTACAGGTAAATCAAATATTCAAACTTCTCACTTCTGGATCTTATCACTACAAAACCAACTACTAGTCTTTTAAAACAAAATAAACAAGCACTTACATGTATGCCTAACAAACTTTTGTATTTAACACACCTCCATTTTACCTTTGTAATTGTTCATAAGAACCTTTAATTGTTGATGTCCAACTAAGGTGTTATGGCTCAAATGTGAGAAACAACTTTGCCAGTCCAGAGAAAATCCAGTTTGAGAAAATATACCACTTATTTTTCTGCTGGTTAAATGATCTCTTTGCTCAGAACATAAAAACAAAAAATGAAAAGGTTAGTAATATTTTATCTACAGCTCCTGAACTGTTATGGGATTAGAGGATGATCCCTCTGATAGCATTAAAGGTAATGATGGGCAAGAATCAAGGACAAGCTTGATTCTTACTTACTTTGAAGTGTGACCTTCATGTGCAGTAGCTTCTGCAAAGATCACTTCCACCTGGGCAGATGGGACTGGGTGAGTGGGAGATGCAGAGTAAAATCTCAGCTATGGACTCCCAGTCAGTAACTGACTCAGTCACCATTAACCACATCTCACCTTTCTGCTTCCCTGGGCTGTGCCAAGGAGAGGTGTGCTCCACATCACAGATCCTTGGCTGGGGACCAGGGTACTCTACCACTTCTCCTCCTTGCTCCCAGGAAGGAATTGCAAGAGGCACATAGAGAGCATGGCAGTGCATCTCACACAGTGCCCAACACATTGCACATCCCCTCACTCCCACAGCTGCAATGCCAAAAGGAACCTGAGCACACCTGAATTATGTATTCAATATTCTTCTAGAAAACTCTGAATAAGACACACATGTACATGTGGGAGTATACAGAGAACAGCTGGCATAACTAAGATAAAACTGTACAGCTCTGCAGCAAGGCTAAGATTTTTAACAGTTTTAATCTCTATCAGGGCAGTAATATTTTAATAACTTTGTGGTAAGCCCCATACAAAATAAAAGCTTTTAGGTGACTTCAATTACATACCAAAGACCAAGACCTTTATCCCCTTGAAACCAATGCCAAAACATCCCTTAACTCCAGTCAGATCAAGCTAACAAGGAGATTTTAAAAAAATGGAATTACATTTATTGTTTAGTTTAAAAGTTCTGGATCTAGTCACATGATGACTTGAAACTAGGCTTTTTTTTTTTTTTACAAGCCCTGAATTAGTGCCTTCTCAAACTAGTTTTACTGCGTCTTACTTGAATTTTCAAAGTAATTCCATTGTTTTAACTGTTCAAAAAATAATCCAAATCTGGTTGGTTTAGTATTGGGGGTTTTTGACAATGTATTCTTAATACTATATAGCTACATGGAAGAATTTATTTTAACAAGATGTGTTTTAATAATAGCTGAGCCATCATAATTCTTAAAACCTCTTTTTTTAATCTAATAATTAACTCACAACCAGAGAGAGGAAAGACAGTCATAAACTGAGCTGAGGATACTTAAGGTTTTGTTGAGAGCTCTGACAAGACAACTTCCAGGATGACATAGATATTTCTCTGCTGCTTGTGTCCCAGCTGGATAAGGAACTACATTTGTGCCTTGCTTATCTTTTTCACCAGAGCAGCATAACTAGGAATTGGCTAGCAGGTGAGGCAACAGCATGGTATGACCTCAGCAGAGTTAGGGATGTGATCACAACAAAAATTACCTTTGGGATCCAATGCCAGGCAATCACCCTTCAGCATCAAAATATGCACGGACCACCTGCAGGTAGTCTCACAACTGTTGGCTTGTTAATTCTGCCAGACTTGATTTCACTGTTGGATAAAATGGTTGTTTCAGTCTTAAAGCAGAGGAGCAGCTCAAAAGTCAAGGTACTAATGAGAGCTTGAGGGCACTGTATGGAAGATGGAAAGAAGACAGACGCATTTTACTGACGTTCTCCTTGTTGCATTACAGCAATGGTCTTACTAAAAAGATCTCGGACACCCATTTTCAAAGCAGATCGACCTTTCACGTTTTTCCTGAGACAAGCTAATACAGGTATGCCTGCTCTGCCTCTCAGGAGCAGAATCCCTCACAAGTAGCACTGAAATCAATACAAATAGCACACCATTCTTCAGTCCAGGAATTTCAGCAACCATGGACACAGGGGGTTTGGCGTTTTAAAGCACAGAGTTTAGTTTCCTTAAAAAGAAGGTATAATAGTCATAGAAGTCAAGGAAGCCAGATTAGCCTCCTCTTTGGACATCCAGTATGTGCTCAAAAAATTTCTATCTAAATTATAGGCACTAGAGAGACCTCACAGATGCTGAACGCTCCAGGATCAGGAACTGATCTCCACAGGGCAATTCAAATTACAAATAGGCTGGATCAGTTACATGAAAGTAGTTAAAATAGAAACCTTTCCCTATAAAGGAAATGTATTCATGCCTGTAGTGACAGTAAACAGACTTCTGCCAAAAAATGTATGCTTCTTTGCAACTCTTTTCTTGCAAAAAAGAAAATTCCCCAAAGAAAAAACACCCCAAAACCCCAAAGAGAACTGCAGACCATGTCTTAGAGTGAAGTGTCTTAGAGTGAAGCATCACAGTGCTCCTTCAGCTTCAGTAGTGGAGTGTAAGTCTCATTTCAGATGTCCAATCACACCAAGTTACTCTAGAATGTCTGCCAAGAGAAAACACCCTATAGCTTGTTGGCAATTATAAAGAACTGCATTATGCACCATTTAGCAGGTATTTGCTACTCTGAAGCATCAGGCCCAATCTCCAACATTTCATCCAACTCTTACCGTTCTTAACAACGCAGTTATTTCGTACCTGAAGTATTTTCCTAAAAATTGTTCAAACCATCACATTTCTCTCATAACTGGGGTCACAGCTATTTAGGTTTTCAAGGAACATATAGACACTTATAAGATTCAGTAAAACACTGAAGACAGGGAGACCTAGCACAAAGACAGGAATCATTTCCCTTATCTGCTTCCAAGCAACACACATTTTTCTCTCAGTCAGTGAATACCTGTGTATGTAACAGTTTGCTTTAAAAACCCATATCTTAAATTTTGACCACAGTGCAAGCACCTGAAGAGAGAATTACTGCCTTGGTGGAGGTTTTGTTTTAAATATGCTTTAGCAATCATTACCAGTCAATGAATTAAAATATTTTACTTGGCAAATAGAGAGTTTTAAAATAAAAACACATTAATAAGGTTACCTAAAAAACATGAGCCACAGACTCTTCAGGATAAAGAACAAACTTATTTTGGTAAATAAAGTGGTCAGTTTAATATAT
>VZRX01001328.1:0-29577 GCA_013398075.1 Notiomystis cincta
CGGAGCTCCCGCCTCCTGCGGGTATTTTCGGTCTCGGCGTTGGGCGGTCGCGCACTCGGCGGCGCTTCCCCCTTTGCCTCTTAGCTTCGGCAGCCCGCCAATTACGGTTCCTGATTGTTTGTCATTGGCTTTAATTAATAAAGCCCTGTTAATTATTCGAATTGGCTGGCTTGTTTATGACAGAGGGTTATGTACATTGTCACCTGGAGTTGTGCCTCGAGGGGGAAGAGGAAAGATGGCTACAGGCACATTCCCAGTCACAGCCCGGCTTCATCCCGGGCATTCCCAGCACTCCCCTGCTCAGGGGCACCCACCAGGGCGCAACTGCAGGACACCAAATCATCACCAGGCAGAGCTGCCCTTGCACAGACACCTCCTGCTCGGGAGGAGCACCTGGAGAGGCTTCAGGACCTGCTTAAAGGCAAGGAGGAGCTCGGGCCACTCCTTGAGGAGAGATGAACTCCATCACCTGCCTCTGATCCCACTGACAAACGAACAGTTTTCCTGCGTCCTCCATCAAATGTTCTCCCAATCTCCAGGCCTCGTCCCTGTGTCTTTCCAAGCTAAGAAGCCTCAGTCTGCAAAGCGCTTTGAGCAGCTGAGGCTGAGCTGGATTTCACCTCACGCTCAGCCCGTGCCTGGGGCGCTCTGGAGGAGTCGGTGCTGTGTAACACGAGCAGCTCTGGGGAACTCCTGCCCCATCAGAGCCCAGCGTGTGCCCAGACTTCCCTGAGCACAGATATCTCACAGCTTACAGAGACTCAGATCAGCTGGTGAGTCCAGAGGTCTGGCTTGGCACCTCCAAAATATAAGAGGCTATAGCAATTCCTTATCACAAATCTCCTTTCCCAGTCAGCACAGCCAAATCATTTCAGCAAAGTCTACCAAAAAATGCCAGAGTGGTTTCGTGGTAAAAGTATTTCTAGCCTGGAACTGCCGTGGTTTAGATTTTCATTATGTTTCAGAAGAAACAAAATAAAATTAAATAATTAAAGAGTAACCTGTTGTTTTTAGCATCTCTGACTATAAGGGATTTGGTTTCGTGCATGCTGTTTTTTCCCTACTAATTGCTCTTTTCTGTATGTTTGTCCAAATCACACACATGCTGAGCACAGAGGAAATACCAATGCCAGGATTACCCTGAAGAGAAAACCAGGGAATTGTGGCTGCACCCATCAGCTGCTGCAGGTCACAGAGTAATTCTGCTTTATCCTACTCCTACTTATGCTGTAAGATAATAAAATCTGGGGTCAGCAGCCATTTACAAATCTTCGGCCAAAAGCCTCTCAACTCCACCCCTTCCAGAGGTTAACATCCCATAATTCCTAATACCAGCTCTGAGCTTCAGTCTTTGCTAAACTGTCCCACCATAGGAAAAAAAAAAGCCTAATTTTAGCTTTTAAAAGTCTTTAAGAATTGTAAGGCTTCTCTTAAAGGTTCTGACATGGTTAAATGCCTTAAGTAGATGGGGTTTAGTCAGCACAGAAGAGGTTGGTCTGTGTTTTTGGGGTTTAATCAACACAAATGAGGTTGGTCTGTGCTTTTGGGGTTTAATCAACACAGAAGAGGTTGGTCTGTATATTTTTAGGTGCTCTCCTCCCACTGTAAACACTTAATTCTGGGTACACTGCATATCTGAGCTGGCAGTGCTTTAGCTCTGCAGGAATAGAATCTCCAGCCCCAGCTCTGGCAGCACCCAGGAGGGCTCAGGAACCCAGAAATTCTCCTGGAAGCACAGGTGGGACTGTCCTGGCCCCCCAGGTGAGGGCAGCCCATCTCTCCTGAGGGATGCAACGCAAGATGGGGAGATGGAGAACGTGTGGCTTCCACCTCATCTTGGCTTTCTCAGAGCTGTAAAAATTACATCAAATCCTGTGCTTTGCCAGCTGTGGGGAGTGTATTTCTGTGACTTCCTGTGATGTCTGTGTGAGGACAGGGCAAAGGATTCTTACTGCACTTCATGATGACAAAAGGACTAAAATATTTGGCTTTCCTTAGGCACGTGTTGGATTGGATGAGACAAAAATAAAGAAGCAGGGCTGTGACCTGGTGTATGGAGACACCAATAGTTGTTTCTCAAAGATGCCACCAAATTCAAGGTTATTAAAGGGATTCTGAAGATGGCAGTGCAATAGATTCTCTGCTGTAATAACATCTAAACTCAAAATAATCGCAAGGCAGCTGTTGGTGCCTCTTTATTTCTGGGTATCAAGCTGCCCAATGCAGCATTTCTTCACAGAAGAAACCAGCCAGGAATCAGTGATCCCACAGAATATTATTCATAACCATTTTTGAATTATGAGAATTTCCAGGTCTGCTCAGGTTTTGGGTATAAAACACAAAGCATTTCATTACAGCTTTCAAGTTCCAATCTTCACATGTGACTTCAGCAAATTGTCCAATTTAACAAAATTTTCTGTTATAGCAGAAACAATGAATTTCAATTTTCACATGGATTTATATTAGAAATACTAAAATGAAGGAAATGTTTTTCATGCTATTTTTACTCTTACACTGTTGAAAACCAAAATGTGAAGACTATTTAATGGGTTTTCTACAAAAAAAAAAAATCAATTTTGCATGTAGTTTTACTTGATTTTTACTGTGTACTTGTCTTTTTTCCTCTCTAGGAAAGAAGAATGACACTTCCCTCTGGGGAAAAAAAAAATTAAATAACTGTAGTCTTCTCATGCCTTTAAAAGAAAAAAAAAATCAACAACCTAGATAAAAAAATCCGATATACAGACTAGAGAATGCTTTTATAGCACTCCCAGATGCTTGTGGGACAACCAGGTAACAGCTCTGTAAATATTTCTCTGATTTAGAAGATTTTCTTGGGCAAAACTCACTGTCAGCCAGCAAGAGGCTGTGCAGAAGAGCAGCAGAGGTGTTACTCAGAGGGTCAGGTGGAGGAGCTTTGACATTTCATCCTCCCAAAGACCAGGAGTGAAAGAGATAATGCTGCTGAGATAACATTTAATGCTGAGATAACATTTAATACTGAGATGTGGAGCTGCTTGGTGTGAGTTCTGTTTAATACTGTTTAATTGTGCTTAATTCTGTCCTCCCCTCTGTTGAATCCCCTGCAGAACTCAGGGTTATGTGCAAGGAGGCAGAGGGAGGCACTGAGCTCGCCCTGTGCAGGTCTGTGCTGACTGGGATTCCTCAGACAGTTATTCCCTGCATTTTTCCTACTAGGAAAACATAAAAAATAACAGAGGGGATTGCCATGGTATGAAAAACATCCTGGATCACGAGCTGCTCTTTACCATAAACACTACCTGTGCTCAGGTAACCTGAAGGGCCTGTTGTGCTGCATTCTAGACACGCTCTTTCCAGACAAAACTACCAAAATATGACCCTGCAGGTATTTCATGAGACAACCAGAACATCCCAGCCTCACAGGAGCTCCAGAAAATCAGAAGAAAAAAAAAAAGGAGATAAAGTCTCTCAGGTTTGAAACATTATTAAAATCAAGGAATGTATAATGAATGACAGGGATAAATATGGACAAAGAGATACGTGAGCTAATAATGCTGTGGGTTTTCCCTAGTGAAAACAAATTTCATGGAATAGTTTGGATTTCCTCTCGTGTATAAATGTGGCAGAGTTTGTCAAGTAAACTCAGATGCAAGTCCTGCAGAACTTAATGGGATTTCTCCCCAATTAGGTTAATTAATGCAGCCCCTCTGTGAAATAACGTCCAACATAAGCTGGTTAAGATCTCACAATCACTCCCAGCTTTTAGGAAAAAAATCAAGACAGTGAAGAGGCAGCTCGGTATCCCCACAGATTCAATTTATTGATCTGTTTGAAAGAACAGCAAAATATTTGACTTTATTTGCAAGAGCCCATCTCCCCTCAGTGATGGCACCACAGCACTGCCTCAGACCTGCAGTGATGTTCTAGAGGAGAAGGTGCAGAAGGGCTGTAAAGAGGGAGCAGAGAGCCTTGTGAGAACCCAGCTGCAGTCCCCTTCCAGCAGCTCGGTTCTCCCATTGCCTCTGACACAGAAATTCTGTGTGGCAATGGTCAGCAGGCAGCTGGAGGCAGCGTTTTATCAGTGCTGGGGACCCTGAGCCCTCCGAGAGGGGGAGCTGCTTCTGGTGAGGCTGGGAACAGTGGCATCGCCTTGTCCTGTTCTTTGAACTTCAGGCTGTTCAGAGAAGATCACATCTTACTGCCTTGGCTTTTTCCTGGCCAAAAAACCCCCAAAAAATCACCAAGACTTCTGTCTCACTTCTCTGTTATGTCCCACTCCCACCTCTCTTCTCTGGGCTATCAATAAAACATCACTGCTCTTCAGCAGCTGTGGGTTACTCTACAGATTTTTAATAATCCTGGTTGTGCCAGAGCACAATGGAGCTCTAAGCTTTAAATCTTTAGGAGATACCTCCCTCAGTAATGAAAATTACGTATTTTTCACTGATAGCAGCTGTCACTATAATGGGCTCGATCTAACAGACAACATTTGTATAAAACCTCTGTTTTATAAATTTCTTTTGGATAAACCAAACTATGTGGATTTTTTTGTTTCTCAAATGTGTGCTGCCCACACATTTTTTTCACACAGTTGTTTCACACATTCCTGGCCTGCAGATTCCCAATCTTCCCTCCCGTTTCCCTGCCCAGGACCCGAACCTCTCTGTGTCCTGTTGCTGCAGAGTCAGCAGAGGGAGCACAACGTAACTAAAGGAAAAAAAAAAACACCTCTTTCCAAGAACTCTGCTGGCACAGCCAGTGATGCTCCTAAACAAACAAACAAGGAAAAAAAAAGGACGGAAAAAAAGAGCCTCGGTGGCTGATGCCCCCAATTCTGTGTTTGACAATATCAGTACTCTGCCAGCTGCAGCAGGAAAAGCAAAGGAACAGCAAAAAAAAAAAAACCAACAACCAGTCCCAAAAAAAGCTATAAAGCCTTGCTTTAAAAAAATCCGTTACAGAATTTTTATTGTTTAAAAGGAGAGATATAAAGATTTTTTTTTCTTTTTATCCTTTTGCATACTCAAAGCGTTGTTAGAATTCAGTGATGAACAAACAGACTGAACAGCAATACTGGCAGGATTAAAATAGTTACCCAAAGCAGTCACTTCCCAACCAAATGACACATTAGAAAGATGTGGGGAAAGGGTGCAGGCAGCTGACAGAATAAGGATTGATAAGTTTTGGTGTTGTGAATTCAGAGGGGTTTTGAAGCCTCCTTTCAGCACTTCTGGGTTTGTGCTGGGGAGGAACAAGAGCAGCCCTGCAGCCACCTCAGAGCCAGGCACACTCCTGGGGGCACCACTGCCTCACCAGACCCGGGCATTTTCTGTTCAAGCATGAATTTATCACAAAACATTTATGGGATTGAAAACTGACCTCGCTGCAGGACAGAAGGGCCAAATTTTTACAGATTCGTTTCAGTTAGAGAACTGTAAAGTAAGGCTCCCCGTGCCTTGATTTAGCTGTGAAAACAAAGAAAACACCCAGGGTCTCTAGGGAATGTTGAGTGTCAAAATAGCTCCATAATGAAAAGGGACCTAGTGCAAAAACGAGCTCACAAATGACTGATAATGGCATTTTTGGACACAGATAACTCTGAGAGCACTGCTGAGTCCAGGCACATCGAGACAAGAGATGACATTTCCTTCTCTGTTCCTCAGAGCCATCTAAAAAAGCCCCCAAATCACCTGATGATCCCGAAAAGATGGCACGGAGAGAATGTACCGCGGAAAGAATGGGACAAACATCCCGTGTACAAAACAAGAGGAGGTTCTGGACCAGACAAAGGATCTGTGAGCAGAGGGGCTGTCCCAGCAGGGCTCACCTCAAAGGTTAATCACTGAGTGGGAGGGGTGGGAGTTGGGAGAGGCTCTTCCAGCCACTGTCCCAACCTGCAGAACCAGCACGGGGCCGAAATTGCGGGAGCAAAAGGAAAAGCAGCGACCTGGGGCTGAGTGGGATATTAAAGGTGTGCTCCCAGAAAACCTGCAAACTCTGCTGGGAGATGCTCATTTCTGCCCAGTCTGCCCAGTGCTGAAGGCTGGATGGCTCTGAAGTCCCAGTGGTGCTCTGGGTAAGGGCTGCAGAGCCCAGTGGCAGCCAGAGCCTTCAAAAAGCCAAATAAAAGGGTAAAAGGGGAGGCAACCCATTCATCCTCTCAGCAAGGCTGCACACTAAAACACCAGGAGGAACTGCATAAATCCAAACACTTGAAAAGGCCAAAAAAAAAAAAAAGGCAACTCATAAATCAGTAGGAAATGTATTTTATTCCTATGGCTGAATTATAACTACAAGCTGTGCTCACTAAAAGCACAGTCCATAAAATTTACCACCATGTTTAAGAGGTAGTTGTTAATAGAAACAAGAAAGAAAAGCCCGTTCTGGGAATAATAGAGCTGTTTAGTGTTAAATATCTTTTCTATTCCGTGGAATTCACACAAAATGGCCTGGGTTATTTAGAATAACCCTCGCAGCAACAGAAACCCTTGTAAATGTAATTGCAAATGAGTAACAAGTTCAAAAATGCCACAGGCTACTCAGATATGCTGCAAATTCTACCGTCCTATTTTAATTTGTTAATGTAGGGTTTGTTGCATTCTGATACTGGAGAGATATTCATGAAACTTCAGGGTATTCCAGGGCATGAGAGAAACTGATTTGGCTCAGGTAGCTTAAATAGAAATTGAGAATACTGGACAATGGGAAATGTCTGTATGAGAAATACTGATTTATAGATCTGAAAAACTCAAATTTAAAAGGAACAGCACTTCAAAATCACAGAGAGCTTAAGGAAATTTCTGGAAGTGACAGAAAGTCACTGGCTAAAATAGAAATAAAAGTGTTCTGCTGCAGTCAAAGGCAGGACACTGAGCTGAGGAGATCATTTCTGCTCTGTTAAATCAGATTCAGAGTTTGTGGGAAAGGATCCTCAAACTGTTCTTAGAAATCCTTGAGCAGAAAAAAGGCACTTTCCTAGTTCCAGGCAGCTGCAGTCATGCTTTGAGAGGCACCACGTACTGAAACTAAAAGTAACCCTGATGAAAGACTTCTCTTCCAAGGCCTTTTATTCAAAAATGTCTGAAAAATCCCTCCCACTCTTCCAAACAGAAATGATTGTTATTTCGTTTCTTTGAACAAAAAATCATGAAAATCTGAAAAATAAGGTTGTTAATATAAAATCAGAATAAACCTCTGTAGGATTCTGAGGGGCAAAGACCATAAATTGGCATTTACAACGTGCCTCCTTGGCCTCAGTAGAACTGAAATGTGCTCCTGTTGGTTTTGAGGGATTTGAGGAAAGCAGAAACAAACAGCACGTCCCTGACTTGTGCTGGCAGCATTGTAAAACTATCTCATTATATAAAATGTAGGCGTTGCTCTCTATGAATCATTGTGATTTAAAATAGGATCCTGATAGACAGGCAATGAATCACATTGGATTTTGTAATCAGCAAGGGCTGACTTCTTGGGAAAGCCCTTTGCCCCCTTTGGCAAACAGCTGAGGGGAAGGTCTGCTCCAGCCCTGGAGGTGCCTCCCGAGGCTGAAGGAAGTCATTGATCCTAAAATATCCCCAAAAATGCCGTGTGGGACACAAGATAGCAGAGCTTTGTCAACGGGAACGGCACGACAGGATTCAATTGATAAGAGTGTTAACATTCTCAGGCCTGTGCTTGGCTCTGAGGCTCAGCACACTTGAATAACTGGCATTTATTGCTACTGTACCAAGGCTGGGTATTGCTGGGTCTGGAGAAGGTTTTACCGACCACAAGATATCCACGTAACTCCAAAACGCCTTTTTTGCCATTAGAAGTATCTGAAGAGCAAATGAGCCCTTCAGAAGTTCCCTCTGCACAGTTTGTGACTGTGCTTTCAGCTGTCAAACTCGCTCTGCAGTCAACAGAAAGGTTTCCAGCTTCGACAGAAATTCACTAGTTGGGTCAAAATCAAGCAAACCCCTCCTTTTGGACATTGCTTTGGTGCTAACGGCATTGGAACACCTGCCTGAAGTGAAGCACTTTTAGAAACTTGTTTTTTTGGCTAAGAAAGGGCTTTGTTAGCTAAGACAGATAATTAAATTTCATCTCATACCCACAGATAAATCAGCGTGGGTGTAATACACATCTGTAAGAAACGGGGTCTCCTCAAACGCCCTCTTGGCTGTGTAAAACGACTGTTGCAGTGCCAAGGCTGTGCCCAGAGCTCCTAAACCAACCCCAGCAGCACAGAGCCCCAGTGGCTCTGTTAGCCAGGAGCCTGCTGATGTTTCAGTGGGGAGCAGCTCGGTCTGAAGCCTTGGAGAGCAGCACAAACCATCCCCTGAGCTCATCCTGTGCTCACACACGAGAATTTGCCAGTTCCTCCGTGGCTCCCCAAGCCTGGCTGGGGTTATCCAGGATTTCAGGCAGCGTGGCAGAGCACTCAGCAAAGCTGTGCAAGCACCACAGCTGTTTACAGGACAATCTCCTGCTCCTCTGCTTATCTGCTTTCATTAGGTCATTATCACCGTGTCTCCTAATGCAGCTTGATATATTAATAATAAACTCCATTCTTTGCAAATGGTGCTTAGCCAATAATTAACAGCTGAGGTATCAATTTAGGACAGAAGTTGTACTCCACTGTGGAATTCAGAACACAAAGTTTGTGTTTCTCTGTGAAATGTTAGTAAGTTTAATAGTAAATGGTAGATTAATCTTCTTCTTCTAAAACATCGTAGATGCAATAAATTTGATACTAATCCTGAAGAATTTTCCTAGTATTGATACTTAAATAACCACAGCAAGTTTTTCCAATCCACTTGGTTGTAGTAGGGAATTCAGGGATGCAGAATACTGTTGGTACGAAGCCTGGGATTTTTTCTCCTCTCCTCAGCCTCTGTCATGTCAGTGCTTTTTAGTGTTCACAAGACAGTAAACTTCAGTATTGTTTCCAAGAGATGAGCTAATGAGGCACACAACTGGACTGGGGTAAAATACACTCATTAATATCCTAAATGCACTTCCCTGCCATGGCAGAATACTGAATACTCCCACAGGAAGAGGAGGAGGAGGAAGGAAAAAAATGCCATATGAATTTAAACTCATTCCTTGAATTAAATCCCACTTTGAAAGCTTTTCCTGGCAGTCAAACACACTGCAGATAATCCATAAAAATGCTTCTCTCCTATTGGGATGAGTCGTTTCCATCATGAAGCTGTCATCTTCCAAACACTAAAAATGCAAAATGTCTTTGAATACAGCAAGACTGGATGGAGGCCCCACATGATTTGACTGAGTGCTGGGTTTTTTGGCAAAATATTTCGATCTGTTGGACAATCACCAAGTTGTAAAAGTTCAAAAGCACCACGATGCAAAACTCATTCATTAACGTGAACGTGCTGAGCACTATTTCTGCATTAAACACCGAGGGCTCAGTGGAAGAGCAAACCCACCTTCCTGGATAGAATTATATGGGATTTCTGGTACTTGAAAGTGTTATACTCAATGTGCCTGCACAGCCATTGGGAGGTCAAGATCACTCAAAACCACCAAAGTCTGAGAAAGGAAAAAAAATGGCACCAAAGAGGGCTGAGCATTCAGCACTCTCCTCTTTTAGCTGCCCCTCAAAGTCGTCAGGGTGTGTGGGGAGTGCAGTTATTTACACATGGTTACTGAAGGGTGTTTCACTGGGGGCTGAAATCCTTCAAGCAGACCTCTGGAGGGGAACCAGAGGTGACACCCCAACATTGTTTTGACAAGGGAAGTAAAACAGCCCCCCAAAATTGATTCTATCCAACAGCAGGCTTCCTACCCTACACTAAGAGTACCCAGCTAAACAACATAATAATAATAAAGACACATGAACTTTTGTACACCTCTCATCTGTTGCACAAATGCATCTCTTTCATCTTTCAAATGAGCAAAAAAAAAAAAAAAAAAAAAAGAATTAACCTTCTCAACTGTATGAACTGCAAAGCATCCAACCTGCTCAGCCACTTTTCAGCACCACAGCAATCCCTTGTCACCTGACTCCTGTACTTTTGACCCTCCAAAAAATTCCCAGCTGAAACATGTTGACATGTTTTTACATGTGATTCAATGAGGATTGCTCTCAATAGTGTTGGATACTTATCACAGGTTTAGATCAATGTTCTTTGCCTCTCGTGTGCTCCATCTTTTCGAAATATTAATTTCTTTTTTCCACGGAGCTTTCAGACTTTCAGGCTGGGAGTGTGGGCTCAGGGCACGGGGAGGGTGAGCTGTTGTAACTGCAATTGCAACACTCTAAGCAGTATTTAATGAACACCAGGAAATTAATGTGGAGTTTTGCTCTAAATCTGAGTTACCTTGGACAGTTTCACTTGTGAGTCTTTGAGAGAATTTCCCCCGTTCTTCTCTTTTTGGGGGGGGGGCTGAGTACAAAATACAATATTATGTAACATTGTGCTCGGTGTTTCATTCTGGAAGAAAAATTTCCGGCGGAAATTTAGCACTGAAAATTGTTATTACAAATATTAATTTTAAAACCTGTGTTTGACTAAATAATAGCAAACTGGGAGAAAGAATACTAAAGCATCCACTATGAAAACTCAGCATTAAGTTAGCACCAACTCACCTCTTTTTGTGTTATTGTATTTCTGACTTTCAGCTAAAACTAGAGGAATTTTGTTAGGATTTTCCTCTTTTACACACTTCAGAAAAGCTTTGTGCAAAGCGGTACTTAAAACTATAGTAACTACTGAGCATTGGAAAAAACACCAACCCAAACAGCCTCAGGTCCAGCACCCAGGATCTGAGTTACTGTGAAATAATGATACCAGAAAGCCCCAGAACAGAACTGCTTTATCTTGAGTTATAAACTAAATAAAATGAGTTCACATCGTAAGTTTATCTAAACTAAATAAAATGGGTTAATATTTTAAGTTTATGGGCCAACAGCTTCCCTAACGAACTCTTAAGTAGTCCTGGATGTCACTTTATAGCGTTGCAAATCAAATGTCATTTTCCTTCCTGCCATCTGAAATTGATAAACTCAACTGCCTGTGCCACTCAAAAAGAAAAGACCACAATACCTGACTCAGATAAGGGATTATCAGCACAACCTGAGTTGATAATTGAAGAAGGGGACTTGCTCAGCTGTTACACAAAGTTGATGAGTCCTCCTGCCACCCACCCCTCACATTTTTCTGAGAAAAGTGCCCCTCCCATCACAGCACAGAATTTGATGGAAATATTTAGTTCTTTTCCAAACTTTTCAAGGGAAAAAAAAACCCAACCAAGACACCATTCTCTTAAGAACACAGAAGTAACTTATTGAAAACACAGTGGGTAAGTGCTGTCTGAACCTGAACTAAAAGATGAATATTCCCCCTGCAGCCCTTTTATAACAATAAAAAAGACAAAATACTTGTGGGGAAAGAACACGATTTCATCTTTTATTTAATTTCAAAATCGTTAATGCACTTCAAAAAGAACTTAAATATAACCTGCATAATGATACATTAATGTGAAATTCTACAAAGTCCTGACTTTGTTGCAGTTTCAAAAACCTCCTATATTTTCTAATAAGGTATCTGGCATGGTTTGGATTTTATAAGGTGCCTGAAAACTGAAAGGTAGAAATTTCTCTGATCTTATTTTCTGTTGGGTTATTGTTTCTCTCTGTTATTACTATCCTATGAATATGGCTGATACGATTTGGTCGTGCTTTTGTCAACTTTTTCCAGTCCACCCCTGGAAATTTTGCTTTGCCCATCAAGGGATGAACATTTTCACCTGCCAAGGTGTGGAAAATAATTCCACGCTGGTGAGCTGCCTGTCACTCATCCCCAGAGCAGGGGCTGTTTGTATCCAAACCAGTTCTGTGCCTGCCAAGAAACACAGTCCCATGGCTTTTGCTGCTGTTCCTCTGCTCTGCAATAAACCAAACATTTCCCAACCGTATGTGATGCTATTTCTGTTTAGAGCTGGAGTGTTGGCGCGTGGCGTGGCGGCTGCCAGCCCTGTCACACGCTGTGACAGGGCCCTGTGTCACTGTCCCAACCATCCTGCTCAGGGAAGGTGGCAAATGGCCTTGCTATTTTTGACAAGAAATGGTCCAGAGTTAAAATGACGTCACTGGAGGGCACGAACGGAAGGCGGAGGATCCGCGGGCTCAGAGCGCGTTAGGAGAAAGCTATTTATATGTAATTTCACAATTCTGCTATTTTTAACAGCTGATCCCAACCAGTCGTTTTTGGAGATTTCTTTCCAGCTGGAAAGACTCTACCAAGGCTTGACTGAGTCAGTAAAGACCCTGCACTTTGGATTTGGCATGGAGGGCTTGTGGAGTGCCTATCTGAAAATCTCAGCGTGCCCCAGCCCCTCATTCCTGTGGATTTGGGATCCTCTCAAACTCTGCACGTGAGATGACAACTGTCCACAGAGATCCCAGCATGCTGCTCCCTTGAAAAATCTGAACTGCCGTCCCCATTCCTGTCTTTGACAGCATTTGCTGCTTTCACTTGAGGGGAAAAGTGTATAATCAAGTTCTAGCAGTGTTTCGAAAAGATTAATAATTACAGGGTTATGCAACATTAACAATAGTGGTAGCAGCAAAGCAGCTGTGTTAAATTTTAACAGCATTAAAAAGAGGGGAAGAAAGAGATTGAGAAAATTTCAGTTCCCTTCTCTGTCATGTGTTCTTGTCATCGTCTTGGTTTTAGCTATATTTAAAATGCTGTAGGAATTTCTTCTGCAAGTAATCTAAGAGGGAAGCTAACAGCAAATCATTCGGTTTCATGTTGTGATAAATAGAAGGATACACCACAATTCAAGCCAAAAATGTAGAGTTAAAGACTATGACTGATAACACTGATAGCTAATTTCTTACCTTTTTGCAACCTTTATGGACTAAGTTATTATACTGAAAAACACATTAATTAACTTCCTGAGAAATGCTATTTTGAATAATTATACGTATCTATATTTCTTTAATCTAAAAACATGTGCCATTCTCACAAACCACAAATCATGCACTGCAATTTCACCCACAGACTCTGGGATACTTGATAAGTGGATGAGTTTATTTTTAAATCAGCAATTTATCTTCAGCTGGGCCAGAACACCAACAGTTAAGCTTGCACTAAATGATTATTGTCATAGCCCTTTTTTCCTTCAAGGAGATTCCTTTCCTAGGCAAGCAAGTTTGGTGTGAGGAACTAAAAGTCATTGCAGTGACTTTTTGTAACCCCTCAAGCAGGCGTGTGAACAGCTGAACATGTGGCTCTGATGTAGTTTGAGCTACTGGCACATTTTACTGTTCTCAGTATTTTTCAAATTGCCAAAAAAATCTCAATAGTTGCAAATTTCTGTATGCTGATGGTCGATCTCTTTAAAGACCCAGGTGTATTTAAAAGATGAATATTCCCCCTGCAGCCCTTTTATAACAGTAAAAAAGAGAAAAACATTTCTTATATTAAAGAACCATATTAAAATACCATTGAATCATATTAAAAGAATTGAATTGTAAAAAATACTGAGTCATATTAAAACACTGTTGAGAGTATCACCAGAAAGCAAATTCTGAAGGGACAGCTGGACTCCATGCAGTGTCACAGAACACTGAATATCAGGGTAAGGCACTCCTGGATGGAAAACTGCCCCTGAAACCTTTGGAATCACCTCCAATCCACAAGGTCAGAAGGGGTCTCCAGCAGCTGAGTGCTTCCCACACCCTGCCCTTGCTGTCCTCTGTGTGTCAGAGGTGCGACCAGTGGGTTTAAACCTTATCCCCACACTCCCTACAAACTCAGGGAGGATTCTGCAGCAGCTCAGGTGACCCTTCACCAGCAGAGATGTGCTGGGTGCAGAGGGACGTGACCAGGATGGAAATAAGCACAACAATGCTCTAACTCCATTCCAGCCACCCAAACTGGCAGAGCTTGTGAATTTAGAGCCTGGGTTTGACGTCTCAGCCTCACTTTCTCCTTCCAGTACAGCATCACAAACTGGGCTGAACACCAGTCTGTCTGTAAAGCAGCCTCTGGTTCTCCAGAAGTCAGTGTTGACCTCCTGGCACACCTTCCCAGCGTGAGGGATGGGCTGCTGAAACCTCTGTGGTGTGGTGTACACAGCTCTTGCAGTCAGAAATTGGTCTAATTCTGATTTCTGCACTGTTTCTGATGTAATATGCCACTGGGGTTGGTTCATGCTGCAACTGTTGATTATTTTTTACAGCTCTACATGTATATGGCCACTGAGTCACATAAGATAATATGGAGACAAATACTGGCTCCTTTGAAACTGGCTGTAACATTTCCATCTGTTCACTTAGTTCACCTTTTGCAGGCCAGCAGTGACAGCCTCTGTTTTGATCAGGAATTCTGGTCAATTCTTGGTTAACATCTGGTAATAAAAATCCAAAATCTCCACCAGCACACACACACACAGAGACTATGCAGGCACCAGGCAGAACCTCCTCCTTCCTCAGACAACCTGAGGGAATCACTGCTCCTTGATGGAGATTGGGGGAAAAGTGCAAACTATTGATCCTAACATCACCACAATACCTCAAGAAAACAATAAAAAAGCTTCCTCCCTTCCTCCATCTCAATGAAAGCAGAGAAAGTTGCCAATTCCGTTCTGTTTGTCAGCTCCCCTGAATTATCAATGGACCACGAATCACAGAGCTCAGCCAGATCGTGCATCTTGCCAGTTGTATCTTGCTTTTACTGTTTGTTCTGGGATGTTAAAAACCACTATTGTAAGCGGTTCAAAAATACACGTTGGAAAATTGTTAATGCCCTAGTCATACAATGTCATCTGGAAGCTCCCTGGGAATTTAGATTTGCACAGCTTATTAGGATATGACCTTTCCCTTGATTTTTTTTTTTATTTTAAGATCGAGTTAAGATGAAATTTCCCCAGTGGGAGTTGCTGTGTTTCCTTCACAGATAAGGAAAAGAGCAATGGCAGCTCCAGAGACAATTCTCAGATATTCCTGCAGCAAGGACAGCCATGTGGGCTTGACAGATATCCACAGCATTCCTCGAGGCTGACAGGGGATTAGCCAAAAAACCCTCAGAGTTTTAACAAAGGTATTTCCCTGAATCTTTCACCTTTTTTTTTTTTCCCCCAGTGTCATCTGAGAGCAAACTGTGAGGAGTTTTAAGGCATTCAGAGCACCAGGGCAGCCCTGGCTTTCTGGAATACATTTCTCTTCCTTGGTGGAATATCTACCTCTGCAGCACTCCTTTTTCCTTTCCACAGGACAGATTCTGTCTCAGAAACCCACACGCTTCACTGGGATTTCATGAACCTGATCTAAAAGCAAGAGGTAAAAGAATTAATTCTCAAAATTTGGGCTACCAATCACAGGGTTGAATATATAATAATAATATCATATAATAAACATTTTTGATAGTTTAAGACAAGGGCACTCCAATACTTCTTAGTTTTTTTGCCTCTGTGTCAACGAAGCCAGCAAAGACAATTAGTTAAATAATTAGATGTTGCTTATATTTTAGAATTTTCAAATGGTCAGGATGACAAAAACCCAACAACTGTTAATACGTTTTTATTTAGGAGAGAATAATTTCCTTCCTAAACGTAAAATCAGTTGGCTTAAAAAGGAGATGACCAGAAAGGGTTACATATTTTGCTTTTAGGATATTCAGGGTGAAAGTTTTAAGCTTTAAACCTTTGCTAGGCAAACAAGATTTTTTTCCTCAACCACACACACCAGAAGGAGAAAAGGAAGTGATGACGAAATAAAGCGAATTACTTTTCCTATAACTTTTCCTATCTGCTGGCTTCAGAGAACACTCATGCAAGGATGCCATGGCAAAGAGTGAGTGTTTGGAGGGCACGGCTCAGCCAAGAGAACCATAAAAACATTCACAGGAGCATTAAACCAGCCTTGATGACTTTATGAGTGTTCTCATCTGCAGGGATGCCCAGCCCACCGTACCTCAGGCAGGCAGAGCAACCCAGCTGTGAGCAGTGCGAGCTCGACTTGTAAAACACAGAAATCAGAAAGTCCAAATGAAGAATTCCAAAAAGACACATCCATGGGAAACGAAGGGAATTGGCTCTGCTGTGAGCAGGGGCAGCTCCCCACGAGTTCAGTCTGAATTTCCAGCAGCAGCCGGACTCAAGGTTCGGGTTTGTGCTCCCGCAGCAGGCAGCCTTCCCAGGGGGTCGGGCTCAGGCAGGAGTTAATCTGCAGTTGATGCCAGCCTAATGTGCCTGTCCAGATTAGGCACAGAGTTATCTGCATCTCCAGCCCAGCACCTGTCTGACACTCGTGGGGCCAACAAGAGGGCAGAGGAGGCGCCGCCGGCAGCGTTTCCCGCCTCCGGTGTCGCGTGGACAGAACTTCCCTGCCCATAAATCCACCAGGGCTCCAGAAAAATGCCAATAGTGCAGCAGGAAAACAAAAAGGAACCAAACCTGGCCGGCTGAAGGCTCCATTCTTGCAGGAAATAATCCACTGGATAAGAGCATTTCTCATCCAGCAGTGTTTGAGGAGTGATTCAGCAGACATTGAGGATCTTGTTTTACTGTGGTGACACAGAGCTGGTGCAGATGCATAGTGTAAGCACTAAAAGTTTATTTACAGAGGGCAGGACTGAACATTTCATGTGAACACATTCAGGCCACGATAAAGAGCTTTGTTTCCCATTAGTAATTTAAAGAATTGTGATTTGCTACTCCCAACACACCTATAATTGAATTCCTCAGTCATAAAATCACTGGTGCCAAACAAGTCCTGATATCTTTTATCAAGTCTCTTTTTTCTTGTCATTTGTTAACATATTTCTTATGGAGCTTTTCTTCTTTTTATAGATACATTTGCTTTAGTTATAAATTAACCCTGGAATTTACTCTCCCAGAGGCCACAAACTGCTTTTTTATTCTCTTGGAAAAGCTTCAGGCTCTATGAATTGATGATTTGAAACAATTTTTGAGTAACAGCTCGTGGTTCAGAGATGGAGGAAGGAAATTCAAAAGATTGACAGAGCAGTTTGGACTGAAGTGGAAATGTTTAGATGCCTTTCTGGGCCTTCTGCTCTGGAAGCTGTGATTAATTTACCAAAAGGGAAACGTTTCCCTGTGGGATTCTGGTGCTTCCAGTTCCCTGTAGTAAAATACTCAGATACAGCTCATTCTGAAATGAGGAACTTCTTAGAAGTGCCACATTTCAGTGGCTCCAGAAGTTGGCCAGCACATCCCAAAGGTATGCGGAATACTTCACATTTTGGAACACATCATAAACCACCAATATTTGTTTAACAGATCAATTCATATAATGACCATTAAAAATAATTTTTCAGCTGGTAATGTAATTGTAAAAAACCAAAGCTTATAATATTCATAATTTCCTGTCTTTGGTGGGCTCTTTTTCTTCATCCCAAGGGCTTTGGAAACTCTTGGCTTTTTTCAGCCAGCACTGACTTACAAATGTGGAGGAGTTTGAACACAAAGGGCTGAAATCCTTGTTGGGGTCACCATTGAACGAGCAACAATTTGAGCTCAACTTGTAAAAAAAAAAAATCAGAAAATTAAGAATTCCAAAAAGACATATCCATAGGAAATGAAGGGAATTGGTTCTACTGTTCAAAGAACTATTTGTATAAGGACAGAATGACACTTTTTGACAGCCACAATAATTCCCACATTATTTCCTTCCTTTCTCCTTCTGTGCTTAGTCTTATTACAGACCATTTAAGTTTGAAAATGCTGATTTGATATTAACACACCAGATACCCATTTTTATGGGTTTGATTCCCATTTTAGCAAAGGCTTTCCAAGGTGGAGAAAATTTGACAAAAAAAAAAAAATCTTTAAAGGTTCAGAAAGGAGGAAAAGATCTTACAGAATTCTGCATTTTTTGATTCCTCCTCCAGCTGAGAATGGCTGTGGTTGTGCTGCTGCCCCACCACACGTAAGGAGGTGATGACTTCACAGGATCCCAGAATGGGTTGGGGTGGGAGGAACCTCAAAAATCACCCAGTGCCACCCCAGCCATGGGCAGGGACACCTCCCACTGTCCCAGGAGGATCCAGTTCCCATCTAACCTGGCCTGGGATGTTTCCAGGGATCCAGGGGCAGCCACAGCTTCCCTGGGCACCCTGTGCTCACAATTCTGAATTTCTCTCTAAATCTAAATCCACCCTCTTCCAGTTTTGCCAGTTTGAGGTGGGTTAAAAATGACACTGCTTTGTTAAAAAAAATTCCTTTAAAAATTGCTCTTTAATTAAGAATAACAAAAGGGCTCGAGGAGCCCTGGGCTATTTTTTCTATAGAAATAAATATTTTGCCCATCTCTACTTTTCCATATTCAAGACAATGCCCTTACAAAGGTAAACAGAGTTTCCTCCTCTCTATGCTGTTTCTGAGGTTGCCAGTCAATTATTTCAAGTTAAAATATTAAAATTTTCATCTGAAATTGTGCTTTGAGTCTCTGAATTGCCCGATTTTTATTAAGAAGTCATTGTCTCATTCTTTTGAAAAATCTTATTCTTTATTTCTTCTTGAATGCTTCACCTGTTTAATTACCTACAAAAGGTTCTTGACGTTTTAAGTCTCAACAAAACATAATAATTTCTGCTCCTTTAATTGAATCAATGATCATAGAGCTGAAAGGGTTTAACAGGTGAAATATTTATCAACTCTGAGGACAGAAATGAAGTTTAAATTAGTGGCAACACCGTCAAATATTTAAACTCTCAATTTTTCAGGCATTAAAATACATGGTCATCTTTTAGATTTTACACTTCTGTATAAAATGCTTTCTATTCAACTACCACAAAGTTACAATTCCATGGTTTATTCTGTTTTTTTCTATACACAATCTGGGGCAAATAAGTCCTTTGCAAGCCCACTCAAAGCAGGGAGATGTTGAGCAGAGACCAGGCTGCCCTGGAGATCAGAACCACGAATTCCACCCAGGTCTGAGCCCCTTCTCTCACACCCTGTGCACACATTTCAGAACTTTGTTTGCCCTCTGCGCTTTCACTCCAGCCAGGAGGAATTCTCAGAGCAAACAAGCTGTGATGTGTTCCTTACAGGTGAGTTATCATGTTGTCTCTAGCTCTTGGAACAGACAGGAGGACAATAAAAAACCTCAAATTATTTTTGAGCGTTGGCTGTGTCATATACAAGTCTTGTACTAACATCTGCTCAGCACAGACATATAAACAGAGAAAGAATTTTGCCATCACGCCACAAGCTCCCTAACTTGTTCTTTCAAGGGGTTGGAGAAAAAATTAAGGGTATTTTTAATGATTTGGAGCTTTATGTTATGAGTTCTTTTATTTATTTACACGGCAGCCAAATGAACAGACAACAGAGACTGAAATGACCTACAGAGATTTTTCTTGTCATGAAATTCCAACCTCCACTTCACCAAATACACAATTTCTTTCCTGTGTGCCACAAGCTTTCTTAGATCTCCTCCTTACAAATCACTCGTCCTTTAGAGCTAGAAATCCATGAGTGGGACATTCAGCACAGATCATCTCGCTCTGAGGGCAGGAAGAAAGTTAAAAAGAAATGCTAAAAAATCTGAGAGGCATCCCAGCTGATTGCATCCCAGCTGTGCCAAGGAACAGGAGCACCAGGACTCCCACCCTGGCCATGCTCATCCACTGCCATTATCAAACTCAGGGCTCCAAACTGGGTGGCAGTTTGTAAATGGCCTCTTGCAGATGGTCCAGGGCCCTGCTGGCTCCCCAGGTGTTTCAGGAAGGTGATTGAATGGCTCTTAATTGGCTGAGCTGAAACTGGAGCAGGGGCAATTCTCAGAATTTATCCACTGAACCTTCCTGCACCTGTGCCCAACTTACAGCATGCTCTGATTTATGCTGAGGTTCAAGGCTCTGTGTCCCATGAGACTGGGAAATATTGGGAAGTATCATTGCTTTGGAGTTTTGGGTTGGTTTTCCTCAAATCCACTCAGTTATTTCATTGTGAACCAGCTTTTCTTCCTACCCGTGGTCCCAGTTTCTGGGAACATCTCACAGCTCTGGAGGTGTTCAGCACCAGAGATGGAAAACTCTAAAATGCAAGTTCCACTCTTGATAATGATCAAATTCCTGCAGCTGCCATCGAACAGAGGCATTTACCCATCCATCTTCGTGTCTCATAAAAACTCAGAAAATATTTTCCTGCCTCAAGACTCCACAATGTGAGAAAATGGCAATACTGCAGCAAACTGGAAAGCAGTTATAATTATTCATGTTTATAACTATTAATATTTATTATTAACACTTCAAATGATTCTGTATAATTACTGTGTATACAATTAATATTTATAATTATTAATATGTGTTCTTGTTAATATTATAATTATTTATATTTATCTCATCCTCTGCTCTGAAAACAGTGAAGAACACACTGGCACCTCAAAATCACCCCTAGCTTTGAGGATAATCCACCTTCTCCATGGATATGGAGGAAAACTCCCTGTCCATCAGATTTGCTGCTCAGCACCAAAGGAAATAAGGGAGCCTGTTCTGAAGAATGGCTTTTAGGGGATGCAGGGAGGAAAATCCAATGGGCTCTGTCAGCGACTCTTCCCCCTGCCCCACTTCTCTCTGCAGTAGATTTGCCCAGTTTTTTTCTCTGATTTGATTTCAGAAACTCTTACTCAGAGGATGTTTTCTTCCAGGAGCTACACAACAGTTGAAATGACACCCTGGGAGCAGACAACAGTGCCATTCAGAGTTTAGCCTGCATTGTCTTTATTTCATTTCCACACTCACAGCTCAGTGAGTTCGGAGTATTGCTCTGACTGTTCTGAACCCCAGAGAATTCCTTTCTTCCACAGAGTAACTGCCAGGTATAATTACTACATTCATTAGCCTTTCCTGGAGTAATTGTCAGGAAAGTGGCAACCATGCTTGCATCAATTTCTTCTTCCTGCTTGCTTTTTTTTCTGCTTTCCTTCCAGACAATCAGGGGTTCTCTCTACTTTCTCCTCCCTTGTTCACCTCAACCTTTTCTCTCCCTTTATTCCTCCCTTCAAAATTCTTGGGAGGAATAAAGGCAGAGATGCTCTTGCTGTTTTCACACCAGCAAATTTGGTGTGGTTTTGGTTTTTTTTTCATCCAAATCCACTCCCTCTGCCATGCTGGGGAGATTCCCAGTGCAGCTCTTTCACCGGTGCCAACAAAAGAGCCGCCCTCGCGTCCAGGGGTCAAGCTGGAGCAGAAATTCAGAATTGCCACATGCTTTCTAACATTGTGCTGTGCTTTCCTGTTCCTGGAGAGGGGAGGAGACAGGAATCTGCTGCCCAGCCTGCGTCACAGGACGTAGGCACGCTCCAGGACAGCAAATTCAGTGTACTCTGAGTTATTGTTATTCTGAACTTACCTCGGGCTGCAGCAACCCCGGCTGCCCCATCTGCTGTCCCCAGCCACAGGAAAGCTGTCACTTGTTGTTAGAGTATCAGACAGTTCCTGCTCTCAGAGGAGTCGTAAGTAAGGCTAGATGTAAAAAGCAGAGCGAACTTGGGCAGAAAAAGAACAATGAGCAGGGATGCCAAAACGCAGTGAAAGACCACGTTATGGCATTGTCAGCATATCCTAAACCAAGAAAAGCTGAAAATCTCATAAGAGACCAGAGAGAAGAATTCAAAATCAAGAGGGTTCCAACAATAAACTTGAAGCTCTGAGAAAGAAATTCAAACATCTGTATTTTTTTAAAGAATTCCCCCGCTTTTTAATGCTTTCACTGGCAAAAATAAAAAAGGGCTAAATAAATAAAGAAATCCAGCAGTCATAGCTAATCTTCCCACTGCCTTCCTCTGAAATTTCCTTTAATTAGTTAATTAATTAATTTCCTTTCCTGATATTCACTGTGGACAGCTTCTTCCCTTTTTCCCAACTCCCTTCTCTGCTGGGCCTCCAAAGTCCCACACTGGCCTTAGATCCCTGCCCTAATCCACCACTGCAATTAATCTAATCACACTGCACACCAGTAGCCTCTATTAAGATTAAAGATAATCTTGCTATTTCACAAGATTAGAAAAGCCAGAGCCAATCTTAACATTGCACATTACTCCACCTATTCTGCATAGATTCTGCTTTATGAATATTGTAAAATAGGAGGGCACTGGCAATGCTGTTATCTTTTAAAACCAGAATGGAGAGAATACCCAGCAGTTTCCTGGGTTTTCGTTCTGATCTCTCACCTACTCGAAACTGGCACCAAAAAAAAGAATGGGAAGAAGTGCACATGACTTCCACATCCTCAGTGTTACATCATGAAGGATGAAACAGCAGATTCTGCACAGCTCACGGCGCTGCCGTGCTGTGTGCAACCCTTTTCTTGCATAAAAAAATGCCCTTCTCAACAAAACTGTGACTCATTAAAAAATTGACAGATACCAATGAAAACAATGATAGCCACAGACTCATTTCATCATGGGGCCGGTTACTGTGGACTCTGACGTGGTTTTTTGGGTTTTTTTAATATAAATTAAGGTGTGAAGGGGAGAATAGATCTTTAATATTCTATTTCTAGATTATGATTTTCAGTGCCAAATTTTTTTCCAAGAAGATGTCTACGAGAAAATGTCTTTGCTGTAGGAAAAATTGGTTCTTGATGCTGAAGGGTTTCCCAGTACTTCGAGCACTGTCAAGAATTCCTGCCCACGCCAGCTGTGCTGTAATCACTATTTCTTAATAAATCAGTAATCCTGATCTAAGAAAATAATTCCTCAAATGTCATTACCTGTGTCAGAATGCAGCTTGCATAACCTGATGTGCTACCCTACCTAAAAACTCTGCAGCAGTGCAATGATTCCCCGTGTGTGCTTTATCCAGGGCTTGGATTCCTGCACAAAGCACATCTTGGGAGCACAATAAATATCCTGGTGAAATTGGCCACCCGAGGCAGGCCCGGGGAACAAATTTTGGGCAGTGCCCAAAGGAAGCCGTGCAAGGAACCCTCTTGGGTTTCCTGTTCATCACAGCCTAATGTTCCTGCCAGTGTCACAAAAACAATTAACCAGTTTGAGACAACTGGCGAGCTCACGCTGCAAATAAAGCTCCAAGAAGCTGGCAAAGCAGGGCTGGAATCTGCTCCCAGTACCGTTTATTACATATAAAAAAAAATTTTAAATATTAAAATAACAACAATAATAATAATAACGACCCAAAGAAGCAAGGTAGGAACTACTAATCAAGCTTCCATCTGATTTTTGGAGATTGTGTTGCATTGGCTTATTAATGAAAAATACATTGAAACTGTTGTTAAAAACCTGAGCCTTCCAGTGGGATTCTTGACTATTTTTCCTATTTTAGATTCAAGACCTGAAAATTTTGCAGCACCAATTTGGACACTTGCTCTGTAGTCAAATTAACAACTCATATTTAGATGAGATCTTTACTAAAGAATCCACTCCAGGCCAATTCAGCAATTCTGGCAATAGCAGTAGTGTTTAAAAAACCCCAATTCCAAATCCAGGAAAATAAATCATTTAAATGGTGCTTGTTTCATTCAGAGACCTGATTTAATGTTCTAAATAAGGCTTTAAGTTTCATCTTGTTTGTCATCTCAAAGCATCTTCAGCAACAGCTGGAGATTCTGAAAGTGAAAGCACATTTACAGAACTTTTGTCTCCACATTCTTTAATCCTGTCCTAGGCAAAACTCAAAAAGTCTGCACCTCTATATGAGCACCCTCAAATATTTGTCAGACTCTATTTATATTGCCAATACCATGGGATATTTAAAAGAAACAAAGTACTTGCCTGTTTTTCTTGATATTTCTAATAATTTTGAACCTCAAAGACGTTATCATGCCTTGATGTACAAACAAGGCATCTCAGACATGCAGTTAAAGTGTAAATCTTGGCATCTGGGAGTGACCAAAGGGAAGAAAAACAGTGAAACCCTTACAAAATTAGAGTGACTGCACAAAAAAAATCCATCCCCTATCAGTGAGGATGGGTTTATTTATCACTTTGGGGGGATTGGAGGAGGAGCTGCATCATTAGGTCAGCACAAGAACTTTGTTTTAGACATGCTACATGCTAGAAAGCAAATAAATATTAAATTTTTTCCTCATCCTGAAGGGAACATGACCCTCAGCTGTGGCCTCTTCAGAATTTCTCCCGATTTCATGACATATGGGCCTGAATAAGTTTAGAGACTACAGATAAACTCTGAGTAAATAAAGCAGCCTTTTGCCCTCATGTACTTCTGTACTTACTTATCTGTAGATTTCTCTGGGTGTAACTGAAAATAAAATTTGGGGTTCTTGGTTTTTTTTACACTCATAGGTAGGATTGAAAATCAATTTAGCAACGTACCACATAATAACATGCTTCCATGAAGCTTAAAAACACAGATTCAGCATAAAATATTGTAGCTGAAATACCACTGAAGAGAACAGCAACTCCAAGGAAAACACATGCAAGATGAAAGGATAAACTCTCAGTTTTATTTACTGTAGACATAAAAAGTCAGGACCTAAACCTATCATGAGGAAATATGTACATTATGAAAGGCAGTAAATAGAAGTGGCTGCATTTTTCCACAAGCCCCCATATTAGATAGCACCACAAAGCACCAGGTCCAGGTAGTAAAACCTGTTTTTCTGACCACCCCTACGAGAAGATCTTGGTGTGAGTGTTAAAGCCTGTAATTAACATTTTTCTTTTCATAGTTCCTTTTTTTGGTGGAACAATGTGAGTCTTTTGGTAGCCTGACATCTCTGTCAAGGCACCGTGGTTGAGCACTTGGTTCACAGCAATATTCAAATGTTCCCCTAGCACAGGGGCTGAAAATGTTCAAATCACTCTGTTTGTGTACAGATGGCAACTTGAGTTCAAAGCCTCTCAAACTTCAAAATTGCTGCTACACAGCCACAAATAGTAACAGCAGTTACACAACCTCTCTGTTCAATAAATCTAAACAAACACACAAGTACTATGGACTTCTCATGCAATATTATAACATTAAAAAATCCCATTTTATGCAATGCAGTGTAATCACGTATTGTGTAAAATGTTTAAGACAAGATCATAATTTTGGGCAGGACTACTTTGTGCAAATATGAATTTCTCTGCAAAGTAAACGCTTAAACTCGGCGGAAACACACAAAATAAGAAAACTTCCACTGCCCTGCCTTATCCTGTGGAAATATCCCCTACAGCTGAAGGAGTCTGGATGCAAATTTAGAATTTCATACACACAGGTGAGTTAGAGGGACTGGAGCTGGAGGTCCATAAAAAAAAGTACAGGATTCTGGCAAAAGGGAATCTAAAATATGCCACGATCTGATCCGTGATAAAGAGGAAAGACATCAGTCCCCATGGAGCTCATGAAATCCCAACAACCCATACAGCAGCACGAAGGAGACTGTTTTATAATGGCATAATAAGAGTTGTTAGAAGACCAGAAGTAGAATTCACACCTAATTTCAAAGTCTAGAATAAACCAATACCAACAGCAATGTCAGCACCGAAATGTTGTGGTTGGGAGTTGAAATGTGTTCAGAAATTGATCACATAAAAGGCAGATAAGTGCACTCCTCCCGTGGCACGGGCATTTCTCACAAGTTTTAAAGAGAAAGATGTAGGATTTTGGCTGTAATATGTACTCATGGTTATTTAATTGCAGGCAGGCAGTGTCCCTGAGCATGCAGCAATTCCCTCAGAGCCGGACCCTCAGCTGGAGCACACTAAACCCACAGACACGCAGCAGTTCAGCAGTAATTGCATGGCAGCCAACTGAGGAGAGGACTACACTTTTATCACTGCAAACCTGGTCCCACTGAAACAGCAGCCCCACCACTGACCTCAAGGAAGCTGGGATTTGTCTTTTTTTTTTTTTTTGGATTCTGTGCATCTTCCACTAAACTAAGAAGTTTCTTTGCTGGCGTGGGGTGTTGCGTGTGTTTTCTGTTGGGATATTACCCAATATTTATGATCCTGTGTTATCAGACATAACACAGAGCCTTTCAGCACTGCTGAGGTAAGAGGGAAGCCCTTCCTAAGACAGGGTTAATCCCTTCCCTACACACACACATCCCCTAAAATCAGCTCCATAAGCACAGGGGCATGTTCAGCCAGCCGCCACGCAGCGCGCTCCTGCTGGCCATACATCCCCGCGCTCCGGCGGCTCCGCGGTTTGTAAATTGCTAATTATCAACCAGCACAGTAGACTTTGGGATTCAGAGACTTGAATTCATAGACTTTGTCCTGAATGTGCAGACTGCATGGCATGGAGGAGATCTGCTTAGTCATGGGGAAAGGGGGTGGCTTATGCAAGTCCACAGAGCATCTCCTGCTAGTCCCTTCCAGAAATTCCCAACCCGGCTTTGGAGGTGGTTCCTCATCCTCCCCTCTCTAAGCAGGATCATCTTCCTACTTCCATGGAAAGCTGAGAAACCTCCAAGCAAAGAGAAGAGGATACTGCTTAGAAGTTGAGGAGGGTTTTTTGCTGCAAACCCGGGCATTTATTCCACAAATCCCTCACATTTTTCTGTCATAATGCTGATTAGAACCTGTTGCCATTGTAAGCATCATTGACAGCTGTAAGCATAAATGGGCACGCTGAAATTTCAAATTTCATTTTTTTGGCCTCCATCTCCCTCCTACACTGAGTCTCCATTGCAAATGTGGGTCTCTTTGCATTCTGATGTCCTAGATCACAAAGTATTGAGGGCAGGGGCAATTATTTCATTTGAGTAAGAAGGTGGCCCCAGTCTTGAGTAGGCTGCTTGGTACTACTGCAACACGGGTAATTAAAAATATCTATATAGTTCATGTATCATGCATTTTAATTGGAGAATGATGTCATTGTTTAGTTCAATTCTATAGAGTGGTTTATGAGAGGGCAAACAGGCCAAATAATATAATGGAAGGTGTGGGTGGAGTGGGAGAAATATGTGAACATCATCAAATTGACTTGAGTTCTGCGAAAGTTTCCAGATAGGAAGACTGCAGAATAGGCCTTGCTTTATTTTTTTTTTTAATTCCCCTCTAAATTTAAAGAACAAAACTCTACGACAGATTTATTTGTGATTTGCCTTGCAGTGTGAGAAGAGCGAGAGGAAGAGGAAAAGTCCATGTTGCAGCAGTAGAGCTGATGCTGAAGTAGAAATGTTGTGTTTCCTATGGTTGGCACATTTATTTTCTCCTTTCCTGCAAGATCTGGGAGTATCCCAAGCCCCACTCACCACGGGGGTGAGCACCTGGGTGATAATTTGCTCAGCATTTTCTACATTGTCCCTGGAACCTGAAAGCAGCACCACTGAAAAAAGGTGGACTACCTTACATTTAAAACAAAGCACAAGTGAAAAAAGAAAAAAAAAATCCCTGGGCTCTTCTCTGTGTAGAAAATAAAAAGTGGAGGGAGGAACAGACAAAAAAAAAAGTAAGAGATTTAATGTAGGAATCAATTTACATTTTGTATTCCTGGGAATCCGAAGACAAATCTTACGGCTCTTTCATTTTTCATTCTGCCTTGGAAAAGTCTCCACAAGGAAAAAGATGGGGGCAAGGAGGAGATTTTTTTTTTCCCCCCAAGTACTCTGCAAGTGAAGTCCTTAAAAACTGACCTGATAATGGGAGCCCCCAAGTTCTGTTTGTGGTGTGAGGAGTAGGACTGGAGCACAACAATGTTCTCTTGCTTTGGATTATTTCTAACTCTTTCTCTAGTTTAATTTCTTTAACAAAAAGTTAACTGACACACAAGGAACATTTGGCATAAAGTACCTGAAAACCAGATGCCTGCTGGTAAAAAACTACACCCGTTATGGAAATCCAGAGTGAGGTAATTAGCACTTATCATCTAATATCATGCTGGATTTAATAAACCTATTAATGATTAAAAGAAATAAACTAGTAGCAATAACTAATGAAAAGTATTGTATCCACAACTTCAAAAGAAGCTAGCATGGGGAATTTATAGTTGTGGGATGATTCCTCTTGAGTAACTGCACTGGAAGCTTTTGCTGCGTGACAGAGGAGGACATAGGAATGATCCTCGTGAAAAAGCTTGTAAAAGAAACTCAGATTCTGAATATCAAACACACACAATTAATGATTCACAGTTAGGCTACTGGAAAGGGCTAGGAAAGATAATCAACTCCACTCTGAGCTGACTGCATGTTAAAAAAACCTGAAAAGGGCCTCACCAATCAAGGTGAAAAAAAGTTTGCTTTTCATTATTTAGTCCAGCTTGGTACAAGACAGAGGTTTTGTTTTTCTTTTAAACTGTCTCTTGTTTTTACAATAAAATTGCTTTCAAAACTCATTTTATTAGCCATTACTACAAGTAGGAAATTATACTGACAGCAATTGAAGTAATTGAATTGCCTACATTTATTTTATTGACTTAGAAATGAACTTATGGTTATTTTAAAAAGTCCACAGAGGAGTCAGAAGCACTGCTGATAATGGGTGTCTTTATCAGTCCCATAAGGAAGGTTAAAAGGCATAGCTGCAACACTCTTCAATTAAATTTAATATTTCACCACCTTCATTTCAGAATTCATTATATGACATACAAATTTATATCAGGAAAAAATATTACTTGTGTATTCACTGAATGCTGTTGTTTAATGTATTGTATTATCTAAGAATTTGGCATTTCTAAGAAACACAGACCATCTTAAGGCTTTTTAGAAGTATAGAATCTCTGAACCACCACTAGTTAGTGAGATATTTTACAAAACTGATGCCTAGGAACATTCAAATTCAAAAGCTGCCTGCGTAAAAATATCTTTATATTTTATTTCTGATGGGTTATCATTCAAAGTCAGTGCCAACTATTTTTTCAACTCTCTCTCCCCTTGACAAGCCCATGCTTATATTGTGCCACATGCCTTAACACACTGCTAGGAGTGATTTCTTGTAATCTCATAATTAAATCTCCAAGCAATTTTTGCAGCAATTTTTATTTTTGGTGACAGCCAAAGAGAGTAATGATGTCAAAGACATCACTTGATGCCCCAAGTTTTGATATTAATGAGAGCACACCACATGAAACTGCTTTTCAAAGGAGAGCACTGAGTATCATATGTCACAGTCGCTTGGTGTACGCTGGGAATTTTTAGTTAACTAGTAACAAATCATAGTAACCTTTTAAAAAGGAAATTACTTATTAAATTATGAACTACTTGCTACCAGAAAATAGACGTTTTAAAACGGGACATTGTAATCGTGTTCTACAGCAAAATCTTGTTCGAAGATGGGGCAGCAAGTCACAAATACAAGGCTAACCCAAACCCCTGGCTATTTCAAGGAGAATTATAATTGATCCATCTCGCTTAAAGGAACCCAGACTTCACAGGACATCGAGAAATTGATAATTCCCTCATCTTATAATCGCAATAAGTACCAGCCTTACATCACTGATATTAATGAATGCATCCCTGTTAAGTCAGCATAGCATTGTCGTGTGTACACACAGGGCCACAAAGTTACAACACCACAGGAACTTGCACTCTCTAGCTGCAGAATACCCCGGGGAGAAATGACACCAGGAAGATTACAAAACGCTCCTGCGAACCTGAGGCATGCCATCAAGACACAATATATTTCAACATAGCATCTTAGTTGTTGCAGCCTCTGAAAGGCTCCCCGACTTTCTGCGATTGGGAAATTGGGGGAAAAAA
>VZRX01001330.1:1061-12167 GCA_013398075.1 Notiomystis cincta
TGGGCATTGTCAGCATCCCTGCATCCCACAAACATCCCTGTGCACTGACAGCATCCCTGTGTGCTGCATCCCTGCATCCCCCAAACATCCCTGGGCATTGTCAGCATCCCTGTGTGCTGCATCCCTGCATCCCCCAAACATCCCTGGGTATTGTCAGCATCCCTGTGTGCTGCATCCCTGCATCCCACAAACCTCCCTGTGCACTGACAGCATCCCTGTGTGCTGCATCCCACAAACATCCCTGCGCCTTGTCAGCATCCCTGCATCCCACAAACATCCCTGTGCACTGACAGCATCCCTGTGTGCTGCATCCCTGCATCCCCCAAACATCCCTGGGCATTGTCAGCATCCCTGTGTGCTGCATCCCTGCATCCCCCAAACATCCCTGGGCATTGTCAGCATCCCTGTGTGCTGCATCCCCACATCCCACAAACCCCCCTGTGCACTGACAGCATCCCTGTGTGCTGCATCCCCACATCCCCCAAACATCCCTGGGCATTGTCAGCATCCCTGTGTGCTGCATCCCCACATCCCACAAACCTCTCTGCATTCTGCAACACTTCCCAGGGCCTTTTTCCAGGAGAGGACGTTGCTGCTGGGCCTTCCCAGCACTGCCTGGAGATGGAGCAAGCCCATGGAGTCCATCCCGACCCCTGCACCCGAGAGCAGCCTTGCAGCAGCCCTGAAGGCTGAAGGGAAAGCTATGGGTGCTGGGATGGGGAAGGTTTTGGGAGGGGCTGTTCTGGAATGTCATGAGCAGGATTTTAGCATAGGAGGGATTGCAGCTATGGGGTGTAGATGGCACAAACCAAAGGGATCAGGGAGAAGGCCCCAGGATTAAGGAGCAAGGGGCTGTGGGGCTGCAGCACGGGGGTGATACCCAGAGGGAGGTGGTCCAGCCGACCTGGGATTTCTCCTGGTGCTGTCTTGTAAATACTGCTGATGGGAGGAATGTGCAAGCACAGAGGAAAATCCCCTTCCACCCCACAGCATCGCCTCACAGCCTCCCTCACAGTGGGATCAGAGCCCTCCTGATGCTTCTTATCCTGCCCATTCTCCTGGGGAATTTTTTTCCGTCTCGATTTTGGTGGGATGCACATCCCCAGCAAGGTGCAGCATCCCTGCTACCCACACATCCCTGCTGCCCACACATCCCTGCCAGCCACTGCATCTCTCCCACTGCCACATCCCTGCCACTGTCACATCCCTGCTCTGCTGCAATCTCAAACTCATTTTCCCACATCTGCTCCTGTTCTTTGTTTTACCCCTATTTTTTAATAACCTTTCCCTGCATCTCCTGGCTCCTCCTCCCTCCGAGCTCTGGTTTGGGTTTTGGTGAAGTTTAGCAAAACAAACACGGTCAAACCACCCCCTCCTAATGTGTAAAATCCCTGGAAAAGCCACAACAGCTCCGCAGGGCGGCCGAGGGCTCGCACAAGGCACTGGCAGACCCCTGAGCTTCTCAGCCAGCCCTGCAAGCAGAGCACAGCAGATGAAATCCATTTAATCTTCCCCCTCCTTTTTGATGTATTTTCCAGCAGGATATTCCTTGCACGAAGGTCCCTTTGCCCCAGGGGGTTGTTGCTGGGTGCTGAGCCCGGTGAGATGATGCTAAATCAAGGAGGGATTGAAGTGATGATAAAACTCTCCAGGATGATGGGGGAAATGGCATTTTCCCTGCCAGACCCCTCATTTTCCTCCTCTCTACATCCCAAAAATCCCAGCAGTGGCCAAATGATGCTTAAAAGCCACTTTAAAGATTCAGTTCTCTGCTCCCAGGGGGGATTTTCCCCTCCTCCATGAGCTGTTTTCACACCTCTCCCACCCCAATGCTCGTTTACTCCACACCTGGATGTTCCAAATAAGAACTGGGGGGTTTGGGAGCTGATTTGGGGGGGTTCAGGGTGTCTGGGGGTGTTTTTAGGGCATTGAGGGGGTTGAGGGTTCTGCTCCCGATGGTGAGAGCAGCGCTTTCTCCCCACCCTGCCCAAGAATGTTTCTGCTGATATTAAACCCGACCCGGAGGCATTTGGAAGGAGCCGACTTCCTCGCCAAGAAAATGACCTCAGCCTTTGCTTTGGAGCTTTTTTCACCTTTTTAAAGCATTTTTCTCCCTCTCCTGCCTGCCAGGCAAGAGGCACTGCTGGGGCCTCACCCGTGTCCCTGGCACCACTGCCAGGCTTCATCCACAGTGCCAATCCTCCAACTCAGGGTGATTGTTGTAGGTTTTAACCTGAAAATTCCAATTTTAAGCTGTAAATTCCAGGTTTTTCCCCACAAAACCCCTCCCTGACACTGACAGGACGATTCAGGGGCCAAACCTGCTGCAAACACCCACCTTGTGCTATCCTCTGGGCATGTGATGACCTCCAAAACTCATTTTCCCCATGAAATAAAATGAGAAAAAAAGCTCAAACCAAGAGCTAATGTTGCCCACGATGTTTCTGGAAGGGATTTTTGCAGGAGTTTCCTTAACAGACTCCTCTGCATTTTTGCTTTTATTAATGTGGCGGCATTCCCGAGGCTGCTGCGATCCTTTTGCAAGAGCCAAAACATCTCCTGAGTTAAAAATCCAACAAATCCAGCCCCTCAGGCACCTCCACAGAGGGAAATGCTAAGGAGAGGGGAGGGAAGTGCTGGATTTGGGTGTCTTCAGATGGAATTGCTCCAGCTTTAGGGTTTTTTTCTCTAAATTAGTATTTCTGTCTTGGAGACACTGAGCTGATGGGGGCAGTTCAGAAAATAAAAATGCTTCTGGAATCCTATTGGATTTCCAATCTCCAAAAAGCTGATGTTACTGGGAAATGTTCTCATTTACCCCTAAAAATCAGATGGGAAATGCTTCCACTGTTCTCTGCTTGAAGTGGTGCATTCATTGGTACCACACATGTCCATCCTGAATCCAGTATCTGCATCCTGCATCCATTCCTGCACCCTGGATTCTGCATTTCATTTCTTCTATCCTCGAGCTGCACCCTCCAACTGCATCCTGCTTTTGCATTCCACACTCATCCCCTGGATCAGCATCCTGTGGCTGTCTCCTGCATCCCAAATCCTTCATCTCCATCTTCAGCCCTGCACCCCATGTCCTGCATCCACACTCTTCATCCCACATCCTGCACCACACATCCTACTTCTCACACCCTGCAAGCTGCATCCTGCATCCCACATCTGCATCCCAAATTCTGCATCTGAACCCCTCATTCCACATCCTGCCCTATGCATCCCACTTCTTGCACCTTGCACCCCGATTCTTGCGTGCCAAATCTACATCCCACATCCTCCATCTGCACCTGCATCCTGCCCCCCTCCTACACCTGCACCTTGCACCCTCCCTTGTCCTGTGCCTGCATCCCAAACTCTGCATTTGCATTCCACATCTTTCCACTCCATGCATTCCTCATCTCCATCCCACCCCCTGCATCCCACATCTCCATCCCATCTCCCACATCCACATCCCCATCCTGATGTCAGGATCTCAAGGGCACCAACAACCCCTTATAGTCCAGCTGGGCTCACCAGGAACTCCCACCCCACCCAGGGCCCTGGATAAGCTCAGCCCAGGGTCCTTACTGGGGCATACTGGGCCATACTGGGCTGTGTCCCCTGTAGCTGTACCCTGGCTGTGTTTCATTGCCACCTCCCCCAGCCACAGGACAAAAACTTGCAATGGAACTCTTTCACGAGGCTGGATTGGTCCCATCAGTCCTCCCTCCCCGCTGCTCCCTGGTCCCATCCCGGCGTTTCTCCGGAGCAGGTGTGGTGTGGGAGAGCAGCATTCCCAACCTGGCCTGCCCAGAGGGGAGTGGGGAGGTTTCCCATCCACAGGGGCTCTGTTCCCCTCCCCGGCACATCTGGCGGGCAGATGTGGCCAAATGGCCGGGATCTGCCTCGCAGATGGGGGACGAGCTGCAAAATGTCTGGATGGGATTGGAAAGTGATAATTTTTTCCTTGGAAGTCTGAATTTCCCGGCTCATTGCACGCACTCCCCATCTCCAGGGGTGCTGCAAAATCCCTGTGCAGAGCTGGGGCTGTGCTCTGGTGCTCTGGTGCCAGAGCATCCCATATCCTGCACTCCCATCCCATATCTGCACCCTAAATCCCACTTCTGCATTCCATGTCCTGCATCCACATCCTGTGTCCTGTATTCCACCTCTGCATCCCAAATCCCTCTTCTGCAACCTATGCCCTGTACATCCTTCATCTGTGTCTTACATTCCATTTCCCTCATCACTTGTCCTATATCCCACCTCTGCATCCTAAATTCTGCTTCCTTACCCTGCATTCTGTATCTGCATCCCATATTCTGCGTCTGCCCTTTCATCCCATGTCCTGTGTCCTGCATCCCACATCTGCAGCCCCTCTCCTGTGTCCTGCATCCGTGTCACATGTTCTGTGTCTAGAAAACTGCATCTGCCTCCCAAATCCTCCATCCTGTGTCTGGAAACCTCTGTCTACATCCTAAATTCTCTATCTGCTTCCTAAATTCCTGTTTTTGTTCCTAAATCCTGTGTCTGCATTCTGAATCCTGCATGCCACATTTTAAATGCTTCCACAGTCCCTCTTCTGTGCCCTCATCTGGCACCCTGTATTTGCATCCCAAATCCTGGGTCTCACATCTGCATCCTGAATCCTCCATCCTGTGTTCTGCATCTACGTCCTAAATCCTCAATTCTCCCATCCTGCATCTATGTGCTAAATCTTATGTCCTACACCTGCACCCTAAATCCTGCATCCTGTGTTTATATCCTAAATCACATTTACATTCCAAATACTCCATTCCAGATCTGCATCCTGGTTTCTGCATTCTGTGTCCTGCATCAACATCCTACGTCCCCCACCTGCATCCTAAATCCTCTATCCTGAATCCTGCATTTCCATCCCCAGTCCTGTGTCCCACCTCTGCATTCTGAGTTCTCCATCCTGCATTTTGTATCTGTGTTGTGAATCTTCTATCCACCATCCTAAATCCTGTATCTACATCTGAAATCCTAAGTCTCCATGTACCTCCTAAACACTCTATCCCACATTTACATCCTAAGTCTTCTATCCTACAATTGCATCCTGGATCCTCCATCCTGTGTCTTGCATCTTCATCCTAAATCCTACATCCCCAACTGCATCCTAAATGCTCTGCACTACATCCTATGTCCCATATCTGCATTCCAAGTTCTCTGTCCCAGATCCCATGTCTACAGCCCAAATCCTATGTCCCACATCTACATCCTAAATCTCGTGTTCCATATCTGCATCCTGAAACCTGAACCTGTGTTCTAAATCCTACAACCCCACCTACATCCTCTGCAGCATCCCACATCTGCATCCTAAATACTCTCCTGCATCTTGAATCTACATCCTAAATGCTGCATCCTAAATCCTAAGTCCCATATCTGCATCGTAAGTTCCCTGTTTCACATCTTGCATCTACATCCTAAATCCTCCATCCTGTGTCTACATCCCAAATCCTGTCCCACATCTACATCCTAAATCTTGTGTTCCATATCTGCATCCTAAACCCTACATCTCCATCTAGATCCTAAATCCTACATCCCTCATCCTCCGTGTCCTAAACCCTACACCCCATCCCTACACCCTGCATCCTCCATCCTGCATGCAGTACCACATCCCTAACTCTGCATCCTAAACCCTACATCCCATCCCTACACCCTGCATCCTCCATCTTGCATCCAGTACCACATCCCTAACTCTGCATCCTAAACCCTACACCCCATCCCTACACCCTGAATCCAGCACCACATCCCTAACTCTGCATCCCAATCTCCGCTCCCAGGATGCTGTGAGGAGGCTGAGGGCCAACAGAGCCCCCTGTGCCTGCTGGAGCGCCATGAATTTGGGATGAGGTGGGGCAGAAGTCCCCGGCCGCCGCCCCGGCCGTGCTGTTGGTTTAAGGATTTGCCACGCTCCGGTGCCTCCGAGCGCGCCGGGTCCCCGGCGGGGCCGCACAAAGGGCGCTTTCAGGGCCCCGCTCAGCACAGCCCCCCCCAGCCGGCCACAGAGCAACACAAACCTTTTATCCCCCTCGAGTTTCCCCCACAGACCCCGAAGGCGGAAAATAATCCCCTCTGCGGAGTTAAAAAACCAAAAGGACCCTAAAAATTAGGGTTGAAAATAATTCCCATGGGAATGGAGCCTGGTTAAGGCGCGAGACCACGGCAGAGCACAAGTAGTGTCCAACCTCCCCTGAAGCATCCTGGGGAGGAGGGGACGTGCCCGTGACCCCCCAAAATATCCCATTTACAGCAGGTAACAGGTGAAAAATTAATTTGTTTTGACAGTGAGACCCACTCATGCAACGAGTTGTGTCCAGCCTCATGCCCCTCCACAACCCTCCATTCCCGAGGCATTCCCAAAGATTTTCTTTTCTATGCCCTTAGAAATATAAATTCCTGGGGGGAATGAACCAGAAAACCCTGTATTCAGCCTAATTATCCCCCCTGGCCGCAATCTGTGATCTCTGGGACAATTAAAAGCGCTTAATCCCAGCTGAAAAGCAAACAAGGTCGGAGCGCGGCGTCTTCCTGCTTTCCCCTCGCCCGCTGCTGGGGTCTCGCTCCCCAGCTGCAATATAAATATGCAATTAAAAAATCGCCGCTAATTGCTTTGCCCAAGGGGGGTTCCCACCGGGGAAAAAAAAAAGCCGGGGAAAGGGATATTTTAAAAAAAAAAAGGGGGTAAACAAGTAAAAGGTGCAGATTTTTAGCCCGATAATTAAACACCGATGCAGCTTTAGGGAGAAATTGTGGAGATGTCTCATGGTTTGCACCTTGGGGTGGGTTTTTTGGGGGGAATGCTCTTTTTTTGGGGGGATGGGGTTAATCCCTGGCTCTCCTCTCTCGCTCCAGCGCTAACAACCCCTGGCAGCTCTCGGGCTCGTTAGTCCTTCCGAAAAGCAATTAGAGAGGTTGGAAAATGAGGGCAGCCGCTGCCCTGAGACAGGGCAGGAATGGGGGGCGGGGGGGTCAGCCCCCAAACCTTGGGGCTGGTTTAGGGCTGCACGGCTGGGCAGAGATCCCACAGTGGGATTCACGCTGGCTGAGCAAAGCGGCGCCATCAGTAGGTTTCAGAGTGAACAACCCACTGCAAGCTCCTCCCTGCAGCAACAGCCTTGCTTTGTGTCTCCCAGGGCTTTATTGAACCTTTAAAACCTAAAATAGCTGGCTGGACACCTTCACAGCATTTGGGTGCTGCTGCCAGAGCCCAGCCAGGAGGAAGAGGAGGAGGAGAAAGAAGTGGAGGAGGCGAAGAAGAGAAGGAAGAGGCGGAGGAGGGGCGTGGGGGCTCAGGTCCCAGGCAGCCCGACTTTCTGGGGGNGACTTTCTGGGTGCTGACGATGTCGCTGAGCTTGGCCTTGATCTTCAGGAAATGCCTCTTGAACTCCAGGCCGTCGCCCTGTGTGGGGAGAGATGGGGGGTTACATCCCCCTGCACCCCTCCATCCCCTGGCACCCCCTCCCCTGGTCACCCCCACCCTGCAGCTGCCGTGCAGCCCCCAGCACCCACTCTGAACCCCTGCGCACCTTGGAGAGGCGAAAATCCACCAAAATCTTGCTCTCCATCTCCACCAGGTTCACCTTGAAGATGAGTTTGTTGTTTCTCCTGTCTGTAGTCGAGATGGTGACCTGCAAAGGGAGGGGGTGCCCCGAGTTATTCTCTGATGACCCAGCACGGGGGGTCCCAGCCCCAATTCCATCCCTTGACCCCCACCTGGTTGGTGCAGCTCATCTTCCAGCCGTATCCCATCTTCTCACACACCTCCTTCAGCGTGCGGTAAGAGCCGTCGGCGTCCAGCTTGGTGAAGAACCGCGTCATCCGCTTCACCAGCCGCTGCCACGGGCTCTGCCGCCCCAAAAAACGGTTCCAAAGGTTATAAATCTCCCCAAAAAAGGTCATAAACCCCACCAGGTTCCAGCCCCAGCTCTGACAAATCCCGGCTCTCGGTGAGGAAATGTTGGAAAGCTGCACCCCCTAACGGCACCAGCAGACAACAGCACCCCGAGCACCAGAAATGCTGCACAGGCACATCCCAAACAGCTCAAAGTCGGCCCCTGGTATCATAAATATGGCAAAAATGACACAAATATGATGCAAAGTTGCACCCCCCAACAGTATAAATAGTGCTATTATGGACCCTGATATTGCAAACTGGATGTGAAGTTGCCTCCCAAATGCTGCAGAGCTGTACCCTGGAATTGAAAAGTTGTATTTAATTACTCAAATTACTGTAAAATTGCGCCCCAAATACCACAAGGTTGCATCCCGAGATGACAAACCTTGCCCAGCTGCACCCCAGTGCTGCTCCCTGATATTGTAAATCAGATGCAAAGTTGCTTCCCAAACACCACAAGAGTGGCCCCCAACCAGTGCACAAAGTGCACCCTGATGCCATAAATGATGTGCATTTCCACTCCAAATCTTGTGAGGTAGCACCCTGAGATGACAAAACTCATACCTGCACCTTATCAAGCTGCTCCCTGATATTCCATATACAACAAAGTTCCTCTTTAATGTGGTATTTATGATGCAAAGTTGTACCCCAAAATTTTACACAGTGCAGGGCTGCACCCCAATGCTGTAAATTGCATGTGAAGCTGCCCCTCAAGTCCCTGGCAAAGGGACAAACTGACACTAAAAGTATCGTAAATTTACACCCCAAATATTTACCATCAGGTGGTAAATATTCAACAGCCACAGTCCCAAAGGTTGCTCTCTGATATTATAAATATGACAAAAGTTGCTTCTCAATATCGAAGGCAAAGTTGCACCCCAGTAGTATAAAAGGTGCAACACTGGATCCTGATGTTGTAAATTGGATGAGACTCTTCCCCCCAAGTGCTGCACAGCTGCATTCCAAGATGACAAACCTCACCCAGCCACACCCCAAACACTGCCAGGTTGCTCCCTGATGTTATAAACATGGCAAAGCTGCTCCTTGTTGTCATATATATGATGCAAAGTTGCACCCCAACTTATACAATGCAACCTTGGACTCCAGTGCTGTAAATCAGACGTGAAGCTGCCCCCCAAGCACCCCAAGGCCACGGCAAAGTGTCACTCTGAAACTAAAAATACTGAAAAGCTGTGCCCCAAATCCTGCAAATTCACACCCACGGTGATAAACAGCAAAAAGTTACACCTCCCAGATTGCCAAGCTGCTCCCTGATACTCCCCATCAGGCAGAGCTGCCCCCCAAAGACCACAGAGCAACCCCCAACCATTGCAAGGTGCACCCTGACACCATCGACGATGCCGAGCTGCGCCCCAAACACTGCGAGCGGAATCCCAAGAGGATAAACCTCGCCCAGCCGCATCCCAAACACTGCGAGGCAGCATCCCGATATTCCAAGTGGTGCCAGGTGCCCCCTGCAGCCCCTGACCTGGGAGGAGCCTGGGGTGCCCAGGAGTTGGCTGTTGACCAGCATGTGCTCGGGGCAGGCGGGCTGCGAGAAGCTGAAGCCCTGCACCAGCTGGTCGATGCTCCCTGTGCCACTCTCCCAGGGCATCCCGCCCGTGCCGGGCTCCGGCTGTGACGTGGAATAGCTTGCCTTGTCCTCACTGCAAGGCAAGGGGGGGACACAAGGGTTAGGGGTGCTGGAGAGAGCCCGGGGTGGGAACTGCATGGGATTTTGCAGGATTTGGGATGATCACAGGGGTTGTGCGGGGTTTCCACCCGACCACCTCCTGGAGAAAATGCCGGGAAAGGCCCGAGGTGTGCAAAGAATTGCAAACCCAGGTGGAGGGAAGCAGAGGCTCACCCCAGTGCTCCCTTCACCGGTGAGAAGTCTGTATCGGATCGGATGTGCTTGGAGAAGCCTCCAGGGGACTCGGTGACCCCCCCCGAGGAGAGCCGAGCCCGCTTGACATCTGCAAAGGGACAGAACACCCAATAACCCCCAAATCCGGGGGCACGAGAGCGCTCCCCCGCCGCCCCTTACCCTTTTTGAGGGGTCTGCTGTACCACCGGTCCTTCTGGATTTCGGGAATGGTGATCCTCGCTGTCGGGCTCTCCGTGAGGATCTTGTGCAGCAGAGCTGGGGGAGACGAGGGGGTGGAATACAATACGGTGTGTGTGTGTATATTTGTACATTTGCGTGTGTTTATATGTATAAACTTCGGGAGCTGCTGGGTGCCGGGCGCTTACCCAAGGGAGCCGAATCGATCTTCTTCCAAGGTGGGAGGTAGGTTTTCCTCTCCTTCCAGTCGCTGTATTCCTGGCAGCTGTCGCTGGGCTGGTCCCAGGGCAGCTCTGCCGGGAGACCCCGCTGCTGTCACCCCGCGGTGCCACCACCCCCGGGCACACACTCGGCACCACGGGGACGTGGTGACCCCGCCCTGCCATGGATCCTGTATGCTCCCCACGCATCCCACACCTCCCCATGCATCCCACGCCTCCCTGTGCATCCCATGTTTTCTCACATCTATTCCATACCTACCTATGCACCCCAAACTCCTCCTATGCATCCCATACTTCCCTCTTGCCTTTCATACACCCCCCTTACACATCACATACATTCCCCTTCTGCAGCCCCCTATGCCTTCCATACATCCATCCCTAGTGATAGTCCAAACATCCCTCTCCATGCATTTCACATCTCCCTTATGGATCCCACACGTTCCACCTCTGTGCTTCACACATCCCTCCCCGTGTGCACTCCATACACCCCACCCATCTCATGTGGGCTCCTTCCCCATCCCATACATCCCTTGGTGCACTCCACGCACTTCTCCTCACACATTTCATCCGTGCAGCCCTTCTGCATTCCACGTGTACACCCCTCCTCATTCCAGGCACTTCCCCTCTGCATTCCATACCTACACCCTCTGCATTCCATATGCACACCCTTGTGCCTTCCATGCATACACCCCTATATGTTCCATAAACACTCCCCCATGTCCTTTGCACCTCTCCTGCATTTCCCCCGTATCCGTTGGGCACATCACATGCATTCCATCCATTCCTAGAGGCATTCTCGTGTTCCCACCTCCGCTGGCTATGTATCACCCCCTGTGAATTCCATCCATCCATCCCAAATTCCCACCTCCAGCCAGCATGGCCATCAGCACTGCCTCACCCCCTGTGAATTCCAT
>VZRX01001333.1:0-10453 GCA_013398075.1 Notiomystis cincta
GGGACAGCACAGCACAGGGACAGAGCCGCCCCGGCCGCCCCGGGGCACTCGCAGACGGTCGGGCCGCGCAGGGCGAGGGGCTGAGAGGGCGGCNAGCTCCTGCGCCAGCAGCGAATCCCACTGAGTCACGGGAGGAAAAATTCTTTTTGGTGTTTTCTTCTTTCTCCATCTGGAGGGAAAAAAAAAATATTAAAAAAATGAAACACACACAGCCGATGCTTTACCCTGTTTGTTCCCAAAACATTCCATTCAGCGGCAATTTGGACGTCAGCTTTAACCTGTTTGCACATGTCGTTGCTCATTTTAGGACTGTTTAAGAACAAAATCGCCGTTTTGAAGCTCAAAGAAACCCCAACTCTCCCTAAATCAATCCGCACCAACATTTTCTAACAATTCCCCTCCTTTTCTTCTCTTTTGCCTTTGGTTTATTGAACAGGATTCAGTTCTGTGCAGGTGAGCTGGTTGGTGAAATCCAAGCTGAGTGAAAGCTTTGCATGGCACAGGCTTGGAGAGGGGGAAAAACAAAAAAAAAAAGAAAAAAAAAACATGGCTTGAACGAGAATTTGTTGTGTTTTATTCCAGTAAACACTCCACAATATTTTGTAAATGAATTAGTTCTGTTCAGTGTTGTTGTTTAATCAAAAGACTCAGTAAAGCTGATTATTTATTCAATAGGAGATTTCTAATGGACTTTATTTTTCCTGCTCAGAAGGAGAAAACCCAAATCCTCCCTGCTCTTTGTGGCTCTGGAATAAAATCTTGGAAGTTGAATTGAAGGCTTCTAAGGGATGAAGGATCTCTGGTTTCCGTCTCTGTTTGCCGCCTGGACTGCTCGTCCTCGGCAGGTGACAGCAGAGGCTGAGGTGAGAAAGGAAATACCCCAGAGTGGGGTCCTGGGGACGGCCCCGGTGGGGCTGGTGACAGTGGGGGGGACATTTTCCAGCGGGGTCTCACAGGGGGTGGCACTGTGGCTTCGGTCCCCCCTCCACCACCCACGGCCACTCCTCCAGAGCAGTCCCCGGGACACGAGTGGCACTGTCCCCACACTCACCTGCCTTTCCCACCTGTTTGTACTCGGGGGTTTGGTTCTCGACCATCATTTTTGCAAGGCAGCACCAGCCTTGGCATTGATTTTCCCTCGTGGGTCCCACCAGGCTTCACCCAGCGCCCTCGGGGGGGCTGGGGCAAACAAGGGGTTAAAACCTGTGTGGAGGGACGAGGGAATAGAGACGGCTTGGGGGGCACCTGGGGAATGTCCTGAAGGAACAATTCTGGAGACGGCTTGGGGGGCACCTGGGGAATGTCCTGAAGGAACAATTCTGGTGGATGGTTGCAAAGGTTGGGCGGTTCAAAGGAGCCAAGGGCTGGGTGCGGGCTGTCCGGGGGAGAGGAGGAGGAGGAGGAGGAGGAGGAGGAGCAGCGGGGCCGTGTCCTTGCGGGAAGGATTCCCAGGACACCCCTCATTGTCCACCCGCTGCTGGCAGCTGCTGCCCCGCCCGTCTCGGTAAGGGGAGCTGACACGGCTGCCGCGGGCAGACGTGGCTGCGGCCCCTCCCCGCACAGCCCTAATTGCGGTTAACTTTTGCCCTGGGAGCGCCCCCATTACCGGGGAACCCCGCGGAGGGGCCGCCGAGAGCTGGGCTCTGATGGGGCCAGACAAAAGTCGTTTTCCAAGGCTCCCCTCAGCTTCGCAGCAGATTTTCTCCTGCCCTTTCCCCTCCCGGCTCCTCTCCCGATCAGCTGCTCTGTGACTGGTAAAATGTTTACACTCCGTGCAGGTCCAGAAATCAATTAGAGACACATTTAGCTGACATATGGCTTCTCCCAACCCTCGGCCCTGGCGGATCCAGCCAGAGGGAATAAAGGAGCTGGGCTGGAGACCCTGGGTGCCACCCTTATGGACACCAGCCCTTTTTAACGACCCTTTAAATCAGTTCTGCTCCAGGGGTAGAGGCCAAAGCCATTATTCCCTGACATTTATGACCACAGTTCGCTGCCTGCTCTGTCCCTAGTTTTACCCATCAGGAATTGGTAATTCTTCTCTTCCCCAAACATCAGCTGGGCTGGGAGGTCTCAGTCTGCCGGGTCTGGAACGAGCAGCAAACTCAGGGATCAGGGATCACTGCCAGGGAAGGGGAGGCAGGGAGGGAGGGAGGGAAGGACTTTGGCATTGCTTTGATGGCTCCTTTTCCCACTGCTCCACTTTTCCTTCCCAAGGAAAGACCCAGCAGCCCCCAGAGCTTGTCCTCACCTGCCCAGGTGGCCACAGAGCCATGGGAGCAGGAATCTAAAGCCAACCTCTGCCCAGTGATTGAGAGGAAAAAGGCCTTTGAACACTGAATTGGTGCCCTGCAGAGGATCTCCCTCCCCTGTGCCCACCTGACTGGGCTGTCCATGAACAGATCAGCTGATGACATTCCAGAAAGGATTCCTGCAACCCTTCCACAGGCTGCCCACGGCAGGTGATGGAAGAGGACGAGTGCTCAGCTGTGGGAACACAGAGGGAAGAGCTGGGTGCAGGGGGATGATGGCCAGGCAGACCAAGGGGACAGTGGCACCTTGGGGCACCACGACATTTCTGAGCCACCCAGGATCCAGGGGGAGAGATTTGCCCCATCCCAGGAAGTGTCCAAGGGCCATGTCAGACACTCGGAGCCACCTGGGATAGTGGAAGGTGGCAGAGGGTGGACTGGGACGAGCTCGGAGGTCCCTCCCAGCTCAAAACATCCTATGATTTTCCCACTGGCCAAGCACAACCCCTGGGCTGCAGCAGCCTGGTCCCTAACCCACCCCACCCATGAGGATTTCCCCCTGGAGACGCAGCCAGCAGCAGAACCCCCGTGTTTCCTCCAGCCCCCACGGCCAGCGCTTCCCGGGAATGCCGTGCTGGGGTTGTATCCAGCCAGACCGCACCGAAGGAGTCCCGGGGGTGGAAACACCGGGCTCCGGCACGTCCTGGCCGAGCGGAGCGTGCCCGGGGAGGGCTCCGGGGCTGCGGGGCCGCAGCGCTGCTGCATCGCCCCATCTAGTGGCAGGGGGTGGCCAGAGGGACCTTCCGCGGCCCATTAAGGCGCAGGGATCAATGAACGGCTGCCCCTCGCCGGGTATTTTTAGTGTGCAAATGTTCCAGGCTGTAATCCATCTCCCCCGGCCGGGGCTGAGCACGGCTCCATTTCCTCCCAGCATTACGAGGATGCCGCTGCAGCCAGACTGACGAGAGCCTGGTTGGAATTATTACACCAGGAACCACATGGATGGGGCTGTGTGGAGAGCTGGGGGCTCTGCTGGTTCCAGTAAAGGTACAATGGTTTAAGTGGAAATGACTGGTATTGATCCTGGCAGGCAGAGACCAGCAGAAGTAAAAATAAGCTGCTCTCAATTAACCTGCATTGATCTGAATTAAAAGAAAAATGGATCAGCCCTAAATAAAATACCGACCTCTCCAGGCAGAGAGGCTGGAGCTGGGTGGCTGCTCAGCAGAAGCAGGTGTTGGAGAAAGGCAAGAAAGGGAAAGGCAAAGCCTGGCTTTGAAGAGCACTTCTGGGCAGAAAAGCAGCAGCACAAGTGGGACCTTCCTCAGGTTTCTCCCTTCTCTTCCCTTGGTTTGCAGCTACAAAGGGCTCTGTGTCCAGAAAATGCCTCCCATGAGCCCACCAGGAACGTGTCCCAGGGCAGCACCAAGGGCAGGAGGCTGGGGAAGAGCCACGGGGTGGGTGGGAGTTACTCAGCCTTGGTGCAAATCCTCTGTGCATGGACAGGGCCAGGAGAAGAGCAATGGACCTTCACTGCCAGGGAAGGGAAATGTGTCAGCTGGAAATGACAGACAGACAGGCCCAAGTGCTGCTCCTTCTCTCAGGGTGGTGCTGTGCCTGCCAGGAGTGATCAGCCCTGCAGACCCTGCTGGACCCTTCCTCCTCTCCTGCAGGATCTCGGGCTCCCTGTCGAGGCTAAAAGCTCATTTGCACCAGACTCATCAGCAGAGCTGGCACAGGAGCTGTGAAAGACAACATTATCTTCCCCTGTGGGATTGGTAACACACTGCACAGCTCCTGGAGGGCCCTGGGCCAGCAGACACCGTCCTGGGGACAGGCAGGCAGGGAGCTGAGAGTGCAGGGAATTCTGCACTGAAGGGAGCTGAGAGTGCAGGGAATTCTGCACTGAAGGGAGCTGAGAGTGCAGGGACAGGGGATCCTCCCTGCCCTGGGCTGAGCTGGCTGTGCTCTGAAGGCTCCTGCTGCTGCCATGGGGAATGTGGCTGGGGAAGGAAGGGCAGGAGCCTGCAGGGAGCAAACCCTGCTGGGAGCTGATGCTCTCGAGGCCGTTGCAGCAGAACTCTCTCACGCATCTCCCACATCAGCTCCGAGGAGCTCAGGCAGGGCTCTGCTTCTCCACAGGTTTTCCTCAGCTGGCTCAAAGGAGCAGGATCCTGTTCCTGTCCCTCTCCCCCTCAGCACCTTCTGCTCCACAACTCCAAACTTTCCAGGGCTGGAGGTCCTGCAGCAGCCTCTCCTCCTCCTCCTCCTGCTGTTCTCTCAGTTCTCTAAGCTGAGTTTAACTCCACCTCCTGCCCCCTCAGCTCCCTCAGAATGACTCCTCAGCAGGCACAGGGACGTGACCCATGAGAGGCCCTCCCAGGCTGTTGTCCCTGACTGAACTCAGGNAGGGAATTCTGCACTGAAGGGAGCTGAGAGTGCAGGGACAGGGGATCCTCCCTGCCCTGGGCTGAGCTGGCTGTGCTCTGAAGGCTCCTGCTGCTGCCATGGGGAATGTGGCTGGGGAAGGAAGGGCAGGAGCCTGCAGGGAGCAAACCCTGCTGGGAGCTGATGCTCTCGAGGCCGTTGCAGCAGAACTCTCTCACGCATCTCCCACATCAGCTCCGAGGAGCTCAGGCAGGGCTCTGCTTCTCCACAGGTTTTCCTCAGCTGGCTCAAAGGAGCAGGATCCTGTTCCTGTCCCTCTCCCCCTCAGCACCTTCTGCTCCACAACTCCAAACTTTCCAGGGCTGGAGGTCCTGCAGCAGCCTCTCCTCCTCCTCCTCCTGCTGTTCTCTCAGTTCTCTAAGCTGAGTTTAACTCCACCTCCTGCCCCCTCAGCTCCCTCAGAATGACTCCTCAGCAGGCACAGGGACGTGACCCATGAGAGGCCCTCCCAGGCTGTTGTCCCTGACTGAACTCAGGTGCTGAGCCCCTCCCTTCCAGCTCTGTCACTCAGCTGTCACCTCCCCATGAACAGCCAGCCACAAACATAAAAACAGGAAAGTTTCGTGTTTAGTGAGAGATAAAACTTAAAACTCTTCTTTCTCGTTAGTAAGAAATGTATAAATATGTGCTAAGGAACGTAAACTGGAAAAAGTCCAGAGATAAAGAAAAAATATCTAGGAAAAAAATTCTGTGGGCAAAAGAGACACTTTATGTGCTTAAATCAGAGAACCATGGAATGGCTGGGGTTAGAAAGGGCCTTCAAGACCCTAAAATCATCCCTACCTTCCGTGGGCAGGGACACCTTCCACTATCCCAGGCTGCTCCAAGCCCAGCCTGGCCTTGGGCACTTCCAGGGATCCAGGGGCAGCCAAAGTGCTCCCCACAGAGAGGGGCAACAGCCCCTGGAGGGCAGGGGGAGAAATCCTGGATCCCTGGGCTTACCCGGGCTGGGAAACTGAGGCACGGAGAGGGAGCTGCCGAGAAGGAAGGAGCAGAGGAACAGGAACGCGTTCCCTGGAGCTCACAGCTGCTGGTGTCAGGCTGAGCTCCGGGACAGCCCCGTTAATGGGCACTAATGAACCCTAATGAACCCTCGGGGGGCGGGAGAGGGGCTTGCGCTGCGGGGAAAGCTGGCACTGCCCCGCGGGGGGATCCACCCGTGTGCCAAGCTCTGCCATCCCAGCCTTCCTCGGCAGCATTCCCGACTGGAGCACAGCACAGCCCTGCACAGGGACACACGGGGGGGACGAGACCCCTCGGAGGGCAGAGCACGGGGCTCTGGAGGAGCACTGACATTCCCAAATGAGCTCCCTGAGGTTAAAACGCTCATTGTTCCCCTCCCCAGGCTCCACTGCTTCCCTGTAATCTCCAATCAACCCACTCACCTTCTTCTGCCACCTCTTTTTGATTAGGTTTAGGCACAGAGCTGCTGATTTCACCACAGGAAGCTGAGCTCAGCTCGTGGGGAGACCCAGGTGAGCATCCACCTGCCCAGGCTGGCTCTGCCCGTGGGCTCTGCCCGTGCTCGGGGGGTTTGGTGCTCGCTGCCCCGGGCTCTCTCAGCCTGCACTGTTCTCCTTCCTCTTCTTCCTCTGCTTTCCCCTGCTGTTCCCAAAAAACCCCTCACACTTCCCTGCTGTGTCATCTTCCCAGTCCCACCCTGCCCCTGGCACAGTGATTATGCCAAAAGCTGAAGCACAGCCCAGCCCTGGGCTCACCAAGGGAGCCAAACCTTGAATTCCCTGGGTCAGACCCCACAAAGTGACAATTCTCCCGTGCAGGCAGGAGATTCCTTGGCGAATTCATGGAATCATTTACAACGGAAAAGCCCCCTAAACTCATCCAATCCAACCATTCCCCAGCACTGCCACAGCCACCCATGTCCCCAGGGGCCACATCCACATGGCCTTCAGATCCCACCAGGGATGGGCACTCCAAACCTTATTTTCCATGAAGAAATTCCTGCTGGTGTCCAAGCTGAGCCTCTCCTGAGGCTGTTCCCTCTCCTCCTGTCCCTGTCCCTGTTCCCAAAGCCTGATCCCCCAGCTGCCCCCTCCTGTCAGGGAGTTGTGCAGAGCCACAGGGTCCCTCCCAAGCCTCCTTTTCTCCAGGCTGAGCCATCAGGGAATCCATGTCCATGGGAGCAGGGGCTGCAGTGGAGCTCCCACCTTCTGCTCCCAAGGCAAACCAGACCCCAGTGCCCTTCTGATATGGCCAAGCAAACCAAGCCCTCAGCCAGGCACAGACACCCCACTGCCCCCAGCGCTGCTGGAGATGGCCAGAGGACACAAAGCAGCCCTGGCCCACCCAAGGGGGGGCCCCAAGGCCGTTAGGGACCTCTGAGAGCAGCCCAGAGCTGCTGCTCCACACTCTGCTCCCTTTCCGGGCAGTGCCTACACGAAGTTCTGGGATCTGTGGGCTGCACAGAGACACAGAGTCTCACTCACGTCCTGGCACCTCGCTCACATTGATTTCAGATCCGAGCTGGGTGCCAGGAGAGGAGCAGGAGGGAGCCCAACCTCCCGGCTTCCCAAATCGCTGCTGCCTCCCCATCCAGCCTGTGTCTGCTTCAGGCACTCCTCCTGTTCCCAGCTGGGGGATAAATGCTGGGAAAAGGGTGGCCTGAGGGCCTGGATGTAGGAAAAGGCCGCTGTGCTCACAGGATGGGTGGATGGATGGAGAGCGAGGTGACAAACAAGTCACTGCTGCTCTGGAGTTTCCTCCTGTCAGTAAAATCAGGGGAAGAATTTCCCAGGTGAATTTGCCTGCTGGGCACCCAAATTCGTGTGCAAATTTGCACCTCTTCCTTCTGTAACTGAGTGTCAGGAGAAGCCAGCAGGGGAAGGGTTCAGCAATGGATGTCCATTCCCAAAACTTCCAGGGGCCAGCAGTGCCCCATGCAGGGCTCAGACAGCAGGACACCCCAGCCCCACACTGCTGCCTCAGCCTGGGTTCCTCAGCTGGGTTTGGAGCCTTTTTTTCCCTCCTTTTTGCTTTTGGAGAGCACATTTATTAGGGAAGCCCTTTAATTTTTCCGTTTTGGAAGAACCCCAAATGGGCTTCCCGGCAAAACTGATGTGCAGGCACTGGGCATTAAGCACTGAGTAATCCTGGAAGTACAGACCTGATGTCTCTGCAGGCAGCAATAAACTTTTCAGCACAATATTGTAACCTCAACTCTTCCTCCTTTAATGGCTTTTCTCCGTGCCATTAACATCCCTGCACAACTTCCCAGGCGTGCCACGAGCAGGTCCTGGGAGTCAGGGCTCAGGTGCAGCCCTTTCTCCAGGCTCCCTGCGTTGGGAATGCTGCCTGCAGGGTAAACAGCCATGGGAATCCTGGCCAGGCCTTTATTCTTCATCCAAACCAGGCTGGAGGGAGCTCAGAGCAGCCTGGTCTAGTGAGAGGTGTCCCTGCCCATCAGGGCTTGGAATGGGGTGAGATTTGAGGTCCCTTCCAACCCAAACCATTCCATGATTCTGAGACTTGCAGGATGCCCTGTGCCAGGCTGGGAACAAAAATCCTCCAGGGACTGGTCTGGGGCCAGAGGCAGCTGTGGAAGGTGGTGGAATTTCAGGAATGACAGCAGATTTGCTCAGCTGATGGCAACAGGTTGTCCAGGATGGGCCACAGCTCCTGCCGAAGTGCAGGAGCCTGGGAAGGAGCGGGATTTGGGAATGCAGTGGTGTCTTGTGACACCTCCCACAGCAGCACCGGGGAAGGAGAACTCACTTCCAGCAAAGGGATGAAGAGAAGGTCTGGAAAACCAACTGCACAGGAGTGGGAATGTTCCCAGAGAGGAGCCAGCCCAATTCCCTGCTTTCCTGCTGCTCTGCCCTGGTGGCTCAGACAGTTTCAAAGGCAAATCTGGGGCTCTGGAGAGCTCCGAGCTGAGCCAGCTCCCTCCAGGCAATTAAAAAGCACTAAAGCCTGGCACGGAGACCCAGCCAGCAGCAGAACCTGGTGAAACTGCTGGGGGCAGGCAGAGGGGTTCCTGTCACTCAGCACCCCCAATTCCTGCCACTGAGCACCCCAATTCCTGTCACTCAGCACCCCAAATTCCTGCCACTGAGCATCCCAAATTCCTGCCACTCAGCACCCCAAATTCCTGCCACTCAGCACCCCAAATTCCTGCTACTGAGCACCCTGAGCACCCCGAGCACCCTCAGCTGAGCAGGGGCTGGGGCTGGGCTGGTTCTGCCCCCTCTGAGTTGCCCCCCAATGAGGCTGGGGGAGATGCCCTGGGCTGGGCAGCCCCAGCTCCCACCTCAGCTGTTGGCATCTCCTCAAAGGACTTTGAGTGACAATTCCCCTGATGCCCAGGGGAAGTCTGGGAACCTGCATCAGCAAATTCCTGCTCTTCTTCTTCTTCACAAAATTAAAGATGTAACACTTCCCTCTGAAAGCAGACAGAATTTTCTGTCTTAAATCATCCCAAAAAAATTAAGTTAAAAAAAATTTCTCCCAGAGCAGATCCTCAAGGCCAGCTGGCAACGTCCAGGGTTGTGTGGGACAGAAGATGCTTTTGGACATTTCAGGAAGAGGCCAATGAGGCCTTGAACACTTCCAGGGATCCAGGGGCAGCCACAGCTTCCCTGGGCACCCTGTGCCAGGGCTTCCCACCCTCATTGTGATCAACATCTTCTTTATCTCCAGTGAAAATCCCTCTTTAGTCCCAGTGCAGGACCCTCCCTTCCTTTCCCTCTCCTCTCCCTGTTCTCAGCAGGGAGGGGATGGATCCAGACCCCACTCCTGCCCTCCCAGCACAGCCAGGAATCTCTGCTCCTGTGAGGATGGATCCTGACACCTGGAACCACCCATCTGTGGCCATGGCAGGGTTTCTCTTCACTCTGGAGCAAGTAAATAAATAAAGAAATAAGTCATCCCTGAGCTCCCCCAAGGTGCCATTAAGGAGCCGAGAGTCGGTGATTAGTGGCAACAGGAAAGGGGGAAAAATTATAAACAAAGAAGTCATCGTGGTGTCCGTGGGGAGAGCACTTCTAAAACTCCTTTAACAGGCCTCATTAAATATACATGGCCTCAGTGGCTGGCTATACATCCTGATTAGCCACGGCTTCAGCTCCTGCAGCCCGGGCAGGGCAGTGGCCACGTGGAGCCCTGGGCAGCCTGGCACTGGCCACGGGCTGCAGGGCACCTGCTGCCTGCTGCCTCGGGGCCACAGCGGAGGGAGGAGAGCAGGGGCCAGCAGGGGCCCAAAGGGACACTTTCAAATGTTTCCCTGCACATGGGATGACCACTGCCTGGGGAAGGGGAACCTTCGGGAAGCAGCACGTGGGCACAGCACAGCTCGGCTCAGCAGGGCCAGCTGGCAGCTCCAGGGCACTGCCACCCTCTGCCACACCTCCCCTGCTGGAGGACACGCAGCTCTCCCACTCCCCCGACCACAGGAGCCCTCTGTTTCCCCCTCTGCTTTAACGATATGAATATTTTATCGCGTTCCAGTGGAAGAAACATGCAAATGAACGTGTGTGGGAAGGCCCTGGAGCCTCCCAGCGTTAACCAAACAAGGAAACACGGCTTGTCCTGCTCGTGAGGGATGTTAACACCACACACTTGGGTGTTCTGCAGCCCCAGCCTCGCAGGGAGCGCGGGGCTGGAGCTGCTGCTGCCACAGGAACTCGCGTTGGCATGAAGGGTTTCGGCTCTGCTGATCTGATTTTGGCTTTCCAAGCAATAGGAGGGTTTGTGCCAAGTGCTTCAGTAGGGTCAGAGGAACCTGGGGCTGCACAGGG
>VZRX01001334.1:8988-23625 GCA_013398075.1 Notiomystis cincta
AGTTGGAAAGTGTGTGGCTGGCTGAGAGGGCTGCCATTCGTGCCAGCAGCTCCTTCTGCTCTTAACAACTGCTATCCTAAATCAAATCAAGAGCTGTGAGCAGGGAGATTAGATCAGCACCACCTCACAGTGACATCGAAGAGTATTGCCTTCCCCTCCCCTCTCACTCCACTGGTCAAGATGGGTGTGGAGGGAGGCTGGCTGATCATTTGAGGAGGAAAAGGTTGTGAATGTTTTCAGTATGGCCCTGTGCATGCTGAACAGATAAAACAACCCCGTTCCTTTGGAAAAGTATCAGGCTCTGTCTTCATGCCTAATCTCCAGCACTGCATGTTTCCAAAACCAGATTAGCTAAACAGGGTATCATTTCAGTTCCCACATGCATGCATCTGCTCAGAACAATGAGGGAGGTTTCCTTCTGTCTGCTTGTTCCCAGCTTCTTCTTCCTCCACCTGCTTCTTCTGATTTGACTCTCCTTATGTTTTAATTCCAAAAGTGTGATTCTGGTATAATTTAAGAGAATAATTTTTCCCATATAATTTATGCAGGTGAAAAATGCCACTGGACCAGATCTTCAGCTCAGGAGAGGTAAGGGAAATTCACAGGTATGTAGATTAATAGATGTCTGGTCCCATTAAGTTCAGCAGGTTATGAGAAAACATGTCAAGTAGAAGAAAACTCAGGACAATTTTAACTGTCTCATATCTAACTTTCCAACATTGTTTAATTTAAAATGAAACCTTACTGAACAAGAAGTATTAATTCCCTTCCTAATAACATAAATAGGGGTGAAACCATCTGTTCTCACCAGTTTTTACCTGTTTACTAATAACTCGCTTAGTACTGGAATTAATATTTTGTTAAAGCTAGAGTAAGAACTTTGCTCATTTACTTTAGTAAATTTCAAAAGTTTATCAAGTTGTGTCTTTTCATCTTATATACATATACATAAGCTTGAGACCTGTTTGATGAGAAAAACCCTAATATTTATTTCTAACACTGAATTTTTGTATCCTAATGATCAAGACTGTGATCACAGAAGGCCAACAAGCCAAATACGCTGCAAGAAAGACAAATTTACAGACACCAAGTTTACTCAGCTTAAAATTTTCCAGGTCACCAGAGATGATTCTCCCTTCTACTTTGCTTTTGTGAATCCAGCTTTTGGGACCCTAGCATAAGAATGATGTGAAACTGTTGAAGTAAGTCCACCGGAGGTCACAAAGATGGTCAGAGGGCTGGAGCACCTCTGCTATGGAGACAGGCTGAGAGTGTAGGGAGCATTCAGCTGGAGAAGAGAAATGTTAGACACCTTTCCAGTGCCTAAAGGGGCTCCAAGAGAGCTGGAGAGGAACTTTGGACAAGGATTTGTAGTGACAGGGCAAAGGGGAATGTCTTCAAACCAACAGGATATAGGTTAAGTTAGGTACTAGGAAGATTTTTTTTTACAGTGAGGTTGGTGAGAAACAGGCACAGGTTTTCCAGAGAAGCTGTGGCTGCCCCTTCCATGGAAGTGTTCAAGGCTGGGTTGGCTGGGGCTTGGGGCAATCTGGGATAGTGGGAGGTGTTCCTGCCCATGGCAGGGGGTTGGAAATAAATGACCTTTAGGTACCCTTGCAATACAACCCAATTCAACCCAACCTCTTCTAGGAGTCTGTGGTTCTATGACAATGGCACTGTAGTATGGTGAACAAATGCATACTACTTTTAATTAATGAGAAGAAACCCAACTTCAAGAGAGCCCTGCTCTTTAAATAACTAAACAACTGTATGCTTGTTAACTTTTCATGTCTTGACAGCTTTGGTTTTTAAGTATCAAAACTCTGGGAATGAGAAACAATGCCCAAATATCACAACTGGCTAAAGAGAAAACGTTGGAAACCATAGAGCTTCATCTTTGTTTGCTTGTTTATCATGACTGTGTGCTGGACATCACTGAGAAAATGAGATACCTATGAACTGTCATTAATTAGTGGGGAAAGAGTAAACCATACTAAGGTGGATAAGATAAAAGGAAGCTCTCATGGAAGGAAACATTTTCTTTGGTCTGTAGCATATCTAAGAGTGCTAATTAATATCTGTTCTCTTAAGCAGTCAGCATGGGAGTTTGTTTTATATTTTCTAGAGCATGAGTGCACACTAGACTCAATATAGCTGCATTAGAAAAGATTGTGGGTTTTTTTGAAAAGGGTATGTGTAGGTATCTTAACAGGGAATAAAGGAGGATATTAAATATCCCACAGAGTAAAAGTGTATTAAATAAACTATATAGTAATATACAAAAAGTATGTTAAAAATCCTATGGAGTACAGACAGCCAAGAAACAGATTAACGGAGCATTACGTTTTATTGTTGAGCACAAATGTTCCATTCCTTTCTCTGAGCTCCTAATCAGCATTTTTCATTATTTCCCTTCCCCTGTATTTGGCTCCCGTGCCTCAGTGCCCATAGCAACACTTCCAGTAGCGTTAAAAACTAGATACTGCAGCCACATTCCCAGGCAGAGAGCTTTGCCAAGGCCTACATTTGATCCAGCCAGGAGCACATGCCCGCTCGGTGGTACAAGGTCATAATAATAATTCTCCCTTCAGGGGCAAACAGTCTTAGGAATGATCCCCCACTATTATCCCCTACTATCTTGGCTCATTTTGATCTCAGTTGTTATTAAGCTCATTTTATGCTGCAGTCGGAGCAGCTTGTTTACTTACAGAAATGGTTATTCAGAAAGTGGATGCCTACAACGAGACCAGAAGCCTGTGTGAGTGTGTGTGTTCAAGTGTGTGTGTGTGTGTGTGTATGTGTGTGTGTGTGTGATGTATGTAGGGAGAGAAAATTGGTTTGTTTTAGGGACACACCATTCCTTTGAACTCCACAAAAATACGAGCTCTTTCTTTGATGGGCTTTGCTTTGGTTTTGTTTTGTTTCATTTTTCCCTTGCCCCAGTTTTCTCTCTGTAGTGTCTAATGTACATTTCAATGGATGGGAATGATGACAGAAGGCATTTTCAATCCCTTGAGGCATGGTAGCAGTCTCTGAAAATGCTTTGGTACTGAAGTATTCTGAAGAGAATAAAAGAAATCCTTTATTCTTCTTTTATTTTTCTTCTTCCCCCCTCCCCCCTCCCCCCCCCTTCTACTTATATCAAGATTGGAATTTCAGTTGTTGGGGAAAGAGACTAGGGTTTTCTTTTGATTCTAAATGGCATCTTTTTTTCCCCTCCCCAGCCTCTCTCTTGATTTAGTTTTTTTCTCATTTCCCCCTTTCTCCTCCACTCCCCAAATTTTGACTAGGCTGTGGATCCCGCTAGTGAGCACTCATCCTTATAAATGAATAGTCCACCATGACTGACTCTTCATCCAAAGGAGTCCAGAGAATATTTAAGTTTGTTACATGAAGAAACATGGTTAACAGGAACACTGGGGAGTTTGTCAAGTTGAGTGTAGGAAATGGGAAATTAGTGGAATATGTTGTCAGGAAAGTAAACAGAAGGAAAGCTGGATACTTTTGTAGTTGACTAGAACAAAAGAGATAACTGAATGATCTCATTCACTGACTCGAACTTAACCAAAATATTTACAAGGGTGACAAAAGGAATCCACAGCAGGATATTTACAATATAAACTGAGCCAGAAAATAAAAGCGATTTCTCAAATTCTTTGGAGATGAAAAAAAATCACTTCAGCTGAGAGTCACCAAGCCCCAGCAAGAAAGTAAGTCACTTCTGTTTAGAGCTACAGTACTTTGGGTTGTGCTACTGGTGGTGGTGGTCCCAGTGCATACAAAATGGATTTGAAAATAACAATGATCTGGACCTGGATATAACCTATAAATTCACTCACCAAAGTCAGAACTCAGTATCGGATCCAGGTAAAATCTGCAGCACCAGTGGTCATTACCCTTCCAGATCTGGGGAAAGTGAGAAATGAGTCTCCTTTTGAATTCAAATTTCTGCTTGTCACTTTTCTGTAGAACAAATCATAAGCTCAGAGAGTTTTCTTGACTGTTGTGTTTTATCATACTAGATTGCATCATTATTACAAGAATGTTTAATTTCCAGCATGAAAGCCACAAAAGACCCTGTTTACACAACTATAATATTTCACACATATCTGTATTTGAAGTTAAGCATGCAAAGCAGGATAAAGCTATAGAGAGTTTTTCAGCTTTTGTGTGGATGAACAGAGATGGTAAGAACAGGGCAGTGCTGCTCATTCTTCAAATGACTTTGTGTATTCTGGGTGCTCTTGAAGACACTGAGATACCACAAACATGTTGATAGATAATGGCCCTGTATAGCCAGGATAACTTTCTTCTTTTGTTCAGTCTGTTCTTTTATTTCAGCTCCTTCCCACTAAGTTTACCAAAGGTTAACCTGTACTAGCACAGCATTTCTCCATCTTTATTTTTAAGGCAACTTAGGGATTTTTAAAGTTCACATATAATTTTGACAAATACATAACTCAATTTATTTCTGTTATATCTCTGTATTAATACACGTGTGCAAACGCATTTGTTGTGAGACTTATCAGATTCTTGAAAAAAAGGATGGTACAGAGCTGCTCTGCTATTGAATTGGAGAAACAAACCTCTCCACTTTTTTGCAGACATAATTACATCTGCCTTGTGTGTTAGAAGAAAACTTGACAGAAAGATATCTTCCTCACTCATAGGAAAATATATCAGCCTCAATTCTGGTCTGTTACACATTTTGTACTACATTTCTTAGTCATGTTGTAGTGTTCTTTAATTTACTCCATATACACTGTTCATAGCAGCTGTTTCATATTCTTAAGTCCATTTATACCTTCCTTTACACTGAACATAAGCTTATTCCTTACTACAGCTTCCCACTTCAACTTTACCTCTTAACAGAGTGATCCAGAAAAAACAAGATGTGCTCTTTATCTATGTCACTACGGTGGCCACATTTAGAAGTTAATAGTGTTCTCTACTGCCATTCATATTGTTTCATTGACTTTTTAGATTCCCCTATTTATTCTAGCTCTGCAATGTGACTCTACATTCATGGATGACAATCAACAGAGTGAATTTCCCCATCCTCACCATCAGCTGCAAGACCAAATTCATGCTAATGCCTCTATGACCAACTGAAGGAGTCCAGGTACTCACGATGAACATCAGGAATATTGCATTCAAGTAGGTGGACTCCTTTCAGCTTCAGTTAGTTAAATGTTTGTAAAAGATGTTAATTTAACCTTAGCGTGGATAAAAAAAGAAGATGCAGCACCCAAAAGCTATGAAAAAGTTTATGCATTGTTTCCTTATTTACCTTACATGTCCCTGCATCTGAAGAAATAACAAAATTATCATAAATGCCAATCTAAAAAAGATGAAAATTTTTAATCTGCCTGGAGTTTATGCCCACCTTTCTTCCTTCTTTGCTGTGCTTTATGTGATGTACTGTTCATTCCTATTACCTCTTTATAGCTGTTTTGTTAAAGTTCATACCACAAAGACCTGTAAAAGAAATTTATGACTCTTGGGTTTTCAGCAAATTCTAAATAACCATAACATGAACATGAAACATTAATTAAAGACACTGGAGTCTAAGTTATAACAGAGATGCTGACATTTAAGCCCCTTGTACCATGTAAATTAAAAATCGTATGACAAACAGTGAGTAATTTGATGGTCAGGGGTTCATATAGATAGCTTAATATCTTTGTCATGAAAAACAGTCTGTCCTTGGTTTAACCCATACTGAACAGCCCAGGGGTCTGGTTCATAAAGTATGACACTGCCTAAACATTTTTGCAGTAATTCATGTATCAGTCTGGGAATTGCATTGAATATCCTTGAGACTAAACAAATACACAGGAAATTTGTGAACTAAATGCATTAACGCAAAGATAAATTCACTGTGTCAGTCCTGCCTCTGGTTCAGCTACCCAGATTTGGGCATTCTTGCCTAGAAAATCCAATGTCATACATTTGACATAGTATTCAAATCTGTTTAATTGATCATTAGCTTAGTTGACATACATCTTCCACAACATATCTGTACCACTGAAACCTCAATTTGCTGGCCATAGTAAAAATGCCTCTTGCCTTAATGAACCTACACCAAGAAAGGTGACATATAATGTTTTTTTCAGATTGTGAAACATGCATGTTTATGTGTTCTTTTTGTTCAGAAAAGCAGTGGTGTAGCCTACCCAAATAAGTTGTTACACTCCTGTTGAGTCATTGTATGACAGCTTCCTCCCCAGTGCAGATCTGAGTGTCTGAGCTGGGCACAGCAGGCAGGGTGGAGTAGAAGACCTCCACTTGTCCCATTCAGACATAATAACCATGCTTTGATTCTGTGGTTCTGTATTCAGCAGGAATGTAAATTTCCATAAGTGATTCCTCATATCCCAGAGTAAGTATCTAGAGCAGACCAGATCATAGACTCATGAAAACACAAGTCATTTAAGCTGGAAAAGCTCTCTAAGAACATGGAGACCAACCCTTAACTTAACACTACTAAGAAATATCTCCTTGTCTTCTAAATACCTCCAGGAATGATTACTCTGTCTCTCCCTTGGGCAGCCTGAATCATGGAACAATTTTGATTGGAAGAGACATCATCTAGTCCAATTTCCTACTAATTCCATATTCACTTTGATAAGGGTCCTCAGGGTCTTCTCTGATTCCCTAGAAATCCTAAAAGTACCTTTTTCTTACATTTAAAACTAAGTAATGAATTGGCACAAAAGTTGTCTGTCAGAGGAGATGTTCTGCAGGTTACAGATGATGTATATATGCTTCTTCTCTTGGAAATGACAGCTGAAATAGGAGATATAAGGGAATCTAAGTTATCTGAACATTTCTCACAATTTCCATGACGCAGAAATCAGGTCCTGTGTGTTAAGCAAGGAAAAACAATTTTCTAAAATTATTACTCCAACTTCTTGTAGTAGGGAAAAATGTTCTTAATCACCTACTTAATTCTAACTCTACAGAAAGTTGTTATAAGTATTTTCAAACATTTAATTAAATATTTTCATAAAAGGTAGCCAAGAGATAGCCTGATACAAATTCAGCAGATAAATCCTGTGCAGGACCAGGAATTGGATCCAATATTTGTGGTGGGTCTCTTCCAAATCAGGAATTCTATGATTTTAGGAATCTAGGTACACTCAAAAAACCTGTGTGTCAGTCTAGAGGAGTACCCGCATTTTTCCAGGTTCTATCTTCTTGTAATGCTTCTGACACAAGTTGCTAAGCTGTGACTTTTCTACTGAAGAATCTAAAGATAATAACTGAAAAACAAGAAGGTTGTCTTGATAACTCATTCTGAGTTCTTCACCTTTACTTCAGATTTGTTCCGTCACTTTCCTTGCCTACATGTCCTGCTTTGTGCTGTTATTTAATATCTCACTAGTTCTGTAATTTCAGCTCCCAAATTGAATACGATGTTCCCTCCAGTGGAACCCTCACCTTGATAAATTGCCAAATAGTAATTATTATTCCTTCCAGAGCCTGATATGGAGTCATGGCTGTAATTTCTAAGGCTTGAGTGCTGAGAAATTTATGCTATACTTCTCTTCATCAGAGTTTTCATCTGAGATCATATTTCAAGGCCTTTCCTTTGATGATATGATTAGGATAATTCCTCTATGAAGTTTGAGCTTCTGTGAGATATTCAAGAAGGAACCTGATAGTTCTTAAGCTTCATTTGCTTCCCCTACGAATATCAGGAAGGTATGAAGGGAAAAAGCACACAGACACGATGCCTGATGGTTTCAAATGCTCCTAATATTTTAATGTTAATTATTACGGCAGCATCTGCTAGCCTCAAAAAAGGGACCTCTCTTCTTCTGAGTGTAATATAAAACTAAAGGAAGAAACAGTCTATGCCTCAGTAATCTTGTTCATTTAAGGATTCCTTTCATTAGCATGTTTACTTGTTTCTTTTCTATTTTTTATTTTTAAATTAAATGCTCTTGTGAAGCTTTCTAAGCCCATTTTTCCAGATGATTATTTGAACTCTGACTGGGCCCAGTTCAAAAGTGGTTATGCTTCACATCCTTCCTAAGAGAATGAAAGAATAATATGATATGTATTATAACACAGATAATCTCCATTTCCTCCCAGGAGTGCAGGGAGCATTACACACATCTAGGTATGTATAGCAAAATTGACATGCTGTTCGAATTGGACCGTTGTGTATTATTTTGGTTCTCCTAGTCTGAAGACAACAGGTAGTTTGGGAAATAGTATACTGTTATCCCCATTTTACAGACCTCTGTCTAATGATTTACAGTGATCTGTGTTGATTATTGTTGGTTTCAGAAGAGTAAGATATTCTGTAGTAAGGGTTCGTGGAGCAGTCAAACAACATGAACTCATTCTAACCTTTCCAGTTGCTGACTAGCTTATGCACTGAACCTGAATGTTTATGCTCTGTTTTATAAGTGTTCTTATCCTTTATTCAGTACTTTTGAAATTCTCATTTTGAACAATATAATATGCTTGTTTCTTCAATATCCTCAAGCTATAATGTAAGAATTGATACTAAATCAGTCAAGGTGTTACTGTCCTGCGGATACAAGCATGCCCTATACAGGTGTTTTCTCATGAATATAAAATATATTTTGATTTTAAAATTAACTGTTTCACTACTGGAATGTATAGGAGGCACAGCCATTTCTTCCAAATATTTGCCCAAATATTCTTTCCACAAAAGAACATTTACAAACTCACTCCATCAGTGGGGAAGGAGATAAAAGATCTCTTTGTTATACATACAGCGTTCAATTTGAGAAGAGGAAGGAAAAAAAAAAAGAAAAAAAAAAAGGAACAGCCTAAGAGTGTTATATCCTAATCTTAATAATATGTACATTAAAGCTTTCTTCCTGTTATGATCCTGTTTTATAGGCTCATTGTTCATGACATGGCCTTACTGTTCATGTACAAGACAGATGAACACATTTCTACCAGTCTCCACTACCTCCATAAACTGTGATTATAGATTGAAATACTGTATGCCTCATTATTTATTTATAGCTCTGAATATTTCTCAAGGATATTTTTCCTTTCTTTTGTGTTATTTTGTTTTAATGAAGGTGAAAGACTGTAGAAAATCATGCAAGCAATCCAAAGCCTTTTCTTTCACCATGAAATGGCTTGAGGTGTATCATAGTGTCCTTTCTTCAATAAGCATTATTTCCAGGCACAGCAAAATCTCAGTAAGTCATTACTTTGCTCATTGTTTAGGCTTCAAGTCATCAAAGCATTTAAACACATACTTAACTTTAGTGCCTGATTAAGTGGCACTGGAATAGGATTTAAGCACTTGCTTAAAATTTAGAGGGTGTTAACATGCTTTGCTGAGTAAGGATGAAATGCTAAATTGAAATCATATTTATGTTGGAGTGGAAACTATAGCCAAGTTTACTAAAAAAAGAAAGCAGATTTGATCGTATTATCTTCATGTTTAACTGTTTCCTTTTCTTTTTCTTTCCAAAAAAGGGTTTGGACCTTTGATTTATAAAACCAAATAAACTAATACTGCCCTTTACCTGACCACAAGCAGAAGGAAATAAGGGATGATTTGTGAGCAAACCAATATGGAGAAAATATATTCTTTTGCTGAAGGGACATATTTTCATGGTAAACACCATGCTATAATATGAGGGGACAAGAAATCATTGAGGAAAATCATGGTTTGGGTTCTTTTGAAAACAAGGGAAAGCATTTTCATGTCTTGAGGAGGGAGATAGGACTTGAGGACACATACTAGTAGCCTATGGGCAGCAGATTCAGGCTAATTTAATTTCCAAACCAAATCATCTTGACGGTATGAGCCCACTGGAAAACATTCTTCATTGGATCTGGTGAAGCAGAGATTCAGGACAGGTTTATATGATTTCTTTGCAATTGTGTAGATGGTCATGGCAAGACAGAAGCCAATGGTAAATTTAGCTCTAAATCTAGCTTTAGAGGAAATTATAGAATAGTGCTTATCATGAAGGAGAAGGTTTTTCAAGGATCTAAAAATCCTTTCAGAAAAATAAAGGCTATATGGACTGTGCTCTACACTGGTGATATTCATATAAATATTCATATAAAAATAGATAATCCTAAATAAATGCCTGTGATGACAAATAAATATCACCAAACCATTCCCTGTGGCCTCAAAGAGCATTTATTTAGGAATTTTCTTCTTAACTTACCTTTTGCTCCTTAAATTTTGAAACCTTTATGACACATCCATCATTATCACCTGTATAGACCTGAACACCCCACTCTTCTTCTACTTGTTAACTTTTGGGCCCAGTCCACCCATTTCCCTATTCCTCTACCTGTCTGGATGTGGAAACAAGTAGCTTGATCTGCCATTCAATGCCAACAAAATTAACCTTGCAATAATTTGAGTGGGAAGGGACTGGTCTTGGGAGAAGCCATGATTCTGGAGAGCTGCTTGGTCCAACCCTATCTTCACCAGGGTCACAACACACCCTTTCCTGTCACTGTGTGTGAGCTCCTGAGGATGTAGAGGTCATTGGCAAAATCCTTGCAAGGCTAGAACTTCAGTTTAAGGTCTCTGCTGCTTGATCCTATTGTTGGGGTTGGGAGAAGAGAAAATGGAGACTGAATATTTTTCATCTTTCTTCCCATTTTCTTTTTCAGTGTATTAGTTCATAGTTGGAAGGATTTTTAACCAATATTCTTAAGACATGTTTGAAAGTATTTTCATTGATCAGCAACATGATTAATATTTGTATACACTGCTGGGACAGGAAAAACTAGTTATGATTCCTGCTATTTTGATTATTGTCAGTATTGTCAAAAAGAGATAAAGCTTTCTTTCTGTCTGACTCTTATGCTTTTTTTCTCTCCCCTGTCTTTCAAGAAAATGGTTCTTTTATTTATTTTTGTTCTATCCAAGAGTGGCAGCTGATTTTGAAGTGTCAGACTATTATTTGGGGGGGAGGGGAAGGTTGGATGTTACCATTTATTGGAAAGAGGATAAAATCAATGTGACATTTCCAGAACAATGATAGATAAAAATGATGAGTGGTCTTTAAAAGGAGAAGGCTAATTTTTAAAAATGTCACTAGTGTACTATTTCAGAGTTTGTCAAAGATAAAACAATAAAAGTTATAGATATGAAAACTAATAATATTTCACTGGCTAAGCTATAGATAAGCAGGTTGTACAGTATACAAGTTCTATATTTTTCTAAATATAATAGGATAGAAATGCTGCAAAAAGGACAGCATTAAATATAGTTACTTTGGGTTATTTGATTAGACATTGGTTTGAGAAGACCTTGATTTCTAAGGCTATGACCTTGCAATCAGTTGTTCTGGCAAGGACTCATAGACTGGCATTTTATACTATGGAGAATTCACATGGACTCAAGTGATTGTGGTTTGATGGCCAAGTTTTATGAGTCACCTGAACAATATGGTCATTGTGCTTTTAAAGCTATTATTGTGTCATGCTGTGAGGGCAGGACTCACTTTAGAATGATGGGACAATGCATCCCTTGCTTTTAAAGGGTACTGGTTTTTGATATACACCCTCCCTTCATGGACTTTTGGCCGTAATAACCTGTGTCCATAAAGCATGAGAGACTCATCATTTCCTGCCGCTCAAACAGACTTTAACAACAACTTGTGTGCACGTGTATTATTCCTATTGCAATGGATCCTGGATATTTCATTAGCAAGTTATGGATGAAAGTCTAGTCCTGAAGGCAAAGACCTTCACCATTTGATACCATTGGTCAGGTGAGCTATATTTGCTGTTCCTAATGAGGTCTCACAGCCAGGAAGAGTTGGTGTGACTCAGTTGTGCAAGTCTGGCATGAGGCCTTTGGTTAGTAGAGAGAAAATAGAAGCAAGAAATGATAAGCAGTGGTGATCTTACAAGAGAGTACTCAATCTAAGCATGTGTCTAAACCAAATTTAATAAATGGAGAGGTATGAACATCTAAAACTTAGGATGTTATGCATCCACAAAAAAGGGAACTAATACTGGCAGAGATTTGCAGCTACCAGGCACAAAAGGACCATGACCTCTACTGATCTTGGCAGGATTATAAAAGTTAATTTATATCTTACATTGAAAAAGGTGTTCTACTGCCAAATGTGGGAGCTCTGTGAAATTTCAGTAAAAAATATTTCAAGAGAATCTCCAAGAAATGCAACTCATATTTTGAACATATCTCTGAATAGCATATTAACACAGTTCTAGTTCAGCTTTTGTAGTTTAGAAGTAGTTGCAAACCAGATGTCAGCATTTACTGTATTCAAATAGATGGCTTGTTTTGCAGTTGTAAAATATTGAATTTAAAAAAAAAAGAAAAAAAAAAGAAGAAAAGGAAAAAGAAAAAATCACACACAGTAGTTTAAGCTTGATGTTGGTTTTACAACCTCATTTTGGGGGAAAAATGACTTCACAGTTTAACTGCAGATTAAATCTGATCTGATTCCACTCTAATCATCTCATTAGAGGCAAATGAACATAAATTGTGAATCAACTTGAAAAGAAGGGTGTTGGAAGATTTATGATAACTCCTCCGATCATTACATTATAGACACAAACATTAACCAAAATGTAGGGGAGAAAGAAGGCATTAAGCACCAGTTTAGGCTTTTGTTTAGCCTTTTTCAAATCTTTGAAAAGTTATAGTTTCATCTGAGAGCTGGAAAATTGATCAGTCTTCAAATTAAAGAATCATAAGATAGCAAACTAAAGAGATAGGTCTAATTTTTCTAAGTGTCATGTTCAAAACCAGGTGTAATAAGTTATAAGACTAAGCATGGGCACATATTTGTTGGGACTAATTCTGATTTTGTGCAATATTTGCACTTAGTTCCAGATCACTGCAATTCATCCAAAATGTTCCTAGATGCCTACTTAACTACAGAATCTTTGTGTTTCACACATTCTGCATTTTCTGAAGATTTTCAACCACATACATGCACATAATGGGTTGGTCTGCCAGACAACTGCTTGACTTCAGCTTCAGGCGTTTACCTTCAAATATTTCAAAGCATGTGACTGTTAACAGAAAATACCTTTCCTTCCTTTGGGCTCCTTTCTATGCTTTGAAAAGAAAATTGATTTGTGTGCTACCTCACTCACACGTTTCTTTTGGTCCATTATAAATATTTACCTCAGCTTACGTTAGACAATATGCATGTGAAACATTTTGCAGCAACGTTAAAACCAAAATAAATGGATTATCAACTGGTTATTATTCCAAAGAAGTCCTATATGACATATACTTATTACAGGAAGATGTGTCTTTTCATTTCACAAACATTTGGTCATGTCAGAAATTTTCCTTGCTTTTAACTCTACCAGAAATGTTAGAAAAGGCCAAGGAGAACAACTGCATGAGGAGAACTCCTGCTTAGTATTTGCAGGCCTAATTTAAAAATCTTCAGAAATGTGGTGCAGCAGACAGCAGGAAAGGGAGAGTAGTAGGGGAGGGAGTATGCAGAAGGCAGACAAAATCTTCAGAGAATAATTGGTAAGAATTGTTGTCAGTGTGTATTGACCACATGGGAAATGAAAGGCCTGTACATCAATCACCTTTGGTGGAATATGAAGAATGGAACCTTGACACAATCTCAGTTATACAGTTAAATATAGTATTGTGTTATAAAACACATATACTCCAGAGCTTCCCAAATATAAACATTTTAAATTTGTATTCTTTTGCTGTTGTTTTCTACTTTTTTTTTTTTTTAATATGGCCAAGAATAGTCTAATTTTGCTTCTCTTTCTTTGTTAATACCAGAGACTACATTGTTTAACCTGAAACGTCACCCAATAAATAAAAAATAAATAATAACACAGACAAAGGCAGACACCAAGGAAACATAAAAATGAAAAAAGAGAAAAGAAAAATAAAAAAGAAAATATAAATTGGTGAAAAATAATATATTACTACTGAAACCATGCAGATATTTTGTTTTGTAACAAAATATGGTGCAAAACATCATTTAGTACTAGCATCACATAAACACTCTATAATTTGGTGTCAAAGTTCAATTTGTGGGGCATTAATTACTTCAGAAATCTCTAGAAGCTCATCAGAGATACTGTATCTGAGACCAGAGTTTTAAATATTAAAAAAAAATAGAAATTCCTTTGAATAGGGCATTTGATTTAATTTTTAGGCATAGATTATGAGACAAACAAAAATAGTTCATATTTCATATTAAATATGAAAACTCAAAAACTAATTTTATTTTAGTTTGTGAATTAAAATCTTGATTATTAATTTACAGTGTGCATCATCTTCTCAAAGAAAATAACCCAGCCTTAGGAAAAAGTGTTCATCTTCAAGTACCTGTCCAAGGAAAAATGCCTCCATACTTTGATCAATAAAAAGCAGGGTCCAAAGGGTCAGGAAGAACCATTGTGTTCCCAAATTAATAAGAAAGACATTCATTTCTGCAGGACTGGCCATCTTAGAAGATTGTCTCCAGTGCACCTTAGAGACCTCAGTTTCAGGCTGGCTTGATGTCCTAATTGAATTGCCTTTGCTGTGGAGTGGAGAAAACAAAGCCTCAGAGAGTTTCCCAGACAGAGAGAAAGAGGTGAGAGAAAGGAATCCATGATACCTGCTCAATAAAAAGTGATCATTTAACTCCAGTCTGAGAATTT
>VZRX01001338.1:0-20614 GCA_013398075.1 Notiomystis cincta
GAAGGATTGGGGATGGGGATGGGATTGGCTGTCCTGAGCCCCAGGGCTGTCCCAAGAGGTTTAGGAGCAGGAGGGCACAGCAAGGAACAAACCCCGCTCAGCTCCATCCCCATCTGCTCTGAAGCACAGAAATACAAATTACAGCCCTTGTCTCTATCAGAGACAAGGATGGATTCTCTCTCCCTTGGAGTAATTAAAGCCTAGCAATTATCCCACTCGTCAAGCAGAGTCTAGACAACTTTTCAGTGCAATTCAGGGCGAATCCACCCATTCTCCATTTGCCAGGGATACCAAGTTTCTCCCAAGGTTTGCTCGTGCTAATCCTCTCCCAGCCTCTGGAATGGGACTGAGCTGGGATTTCAGCCCTCCAGCTGCTCCCAAACCACCCTGGGAAGGCAGAGGTGGGATGGAGACACATCCCTGGGGAGGTTCCTCACTTACTCCAGGCACCCACGAGGCACAGCCAGCTCCTAGCAACTCCCCAAAAATCCTTATTTCTGTTCAGGACAGGCTGGAGCACCAGGGAGCAAAGCCCCTGCAGGGAAAGAGAGGCTCCAGCCCTGTCCAGGTGCTTCCTCTCTCCCAGCAAACACAGGGGATGGAAAACCAAAGGACTGGAGATGATGGGGAAGAACAGTCATGGAATGGTTCAGGTTGGGAGGGAGCTTGAAGCTCACCCCATTCCACCACCTTCCACCAGCCCAGGGTGCTCCAAATCGCTGCTGATTGAGGGGAAAAAAGCAGAATGAGGCTTTTTTGTGCCCCCAGAGCAGATGAGGGACAGGTGTAACTCCCACCTTTCCCCTCCCCGGGCTGAAGGGAATCTCCTGGCTGGCTGACAGGACCCCAGCTGGGCATGAGCACACCCCAAACGCTGCCACAGCCACTCTAAAAATGCATTTCAGGGCCCTGCAGAGATGTTAACACATTTTCCAGCCGTTCCCATCCCAGCTTCTTGCTCCTCACCCCCAATCCATCCCCAGGCACTGAGGAAGAACAAGGCAGCTGCTGCTTTGGGATTTTCCTTTGTTTTCACAGCTTTAGCGATTTAAAAATATGTAAATATGAAGGAAGGGTCAATGATTCAACAGTGATTAAGCCTGAAATATTCCACTTAGTACCCATTAGACTTTGAAAACACCCATTATGTTCCTAGAGCGTTCCCCAGAGCCCAGCCAGGCACTACTCAGCCCTGGGGAAAGCAGCTTTCTTGGAAAGCTGGGGGATATCTTGTGAAAATACCCAGTTTATTTCAGTAGCAAGAAAGGGAAATAAGAGGAAAAGACAATAAAAGAATTAATGTATTGTAGGTCCTTAATACCATTTCCCCAGAGAGAGGGAAAAAAAAACCAAAAACAACAAAGCCTAATGGAAATTTTCTATTCCCAAAACCACTTGCACTGTTATTGTCTGCAACTAAAAGGCGATGAAAACATAAAAACCTCAGCAACTCGAGCTGCTGAGAACTGCAGGGCTGAGCACTTCTTCCTTCCCTTGAAGAATAAAATTAAACTGCACCTGAGATGGGAAGTTTCCACCTGACAAAAACATCAGCCCCCCTCCTGCTGCCCTGCAGCTGCCTCCGAGCTTCCTGAAGGACAAAACCACCCTCCCATCCCTCTGGAAAAACCTAAGTTGCCGTTCCAAATCCTGAGGATTTGCAGCACTTTAGGAAACGTGCAATTAAGCAGTGTGGTTAAATGGCAGAGGCTGATTTAGGAGGGGAGCAGAGCTGTTCCTTCAAACCAGTCTGCTCCCAGGGGCACTTGGGATATTTTAAACCACAATTCCAACCAAATGATTGGAGGAGAAATAAAATAAATTTACTAAATTACATTTTCCTTGTCTCCTGGAAAGCTGCTGTTGAGCAGAGGAAGAGCCAACCATGGTGTTCTCCGGGGGGATGTGCCCCTACCACCCACCCCAACCACGCCCTGGGGCTGGGGAAGCCCAAAGAGGCACCCAAAATTCGTCCTTCAAAATCTGTTTAAGGAGGAAAGAGCTGCCAGCAGGACCTCATGTTCCACCCTCTGGCAGCTACGATGGGATTCACCTCTGGAATGAGCAGGGACAGCCAGGGAGGGCCCAGCTGGGACTGGGGAGACCACGAGGGGCAGGGGGAGAACTGGGCAGGGTCAGTGGAGCCCACGGTGGAAAAAAACCCGAGGGAAGCTGAGGACTTCACTCCCCCAGCACGGCAGAGAGCTCCTGATCAATAATTCATGGCCCTGACAGTGCAAGTGGCTTTGAGAGCTGCAGGAATAAGAAGCAGCAGAGGGACAGAGCTGGAAAGGAAAGGGAAGGAGCCCTTGGCACGGGAAAAGCCCTGGAACGTCAGCCCAAGGTGAGGCAGCCCCGGTGCCCGTGGAACAGGGGTTTTGTGGCTGGGATATGGCAGGATGCTTGCCTGGATGGAGCCCAGCTCTACCTATCCTGATGGACAGCTCGCTCCCGACGTCCCAGCCCGGGGCCTGAGCCTGCTTCTCCTTCACGGCTCGCTGCTCGCAGCTCAGCACGGCGTGGGAAGGGCCAGTGAACCCCTGCAAGGCAACACAGACACGTCAGGACACCCCAGAGCTGCCCCTCAGCCGGCCCCAGCCCCAGCCCCAGCCTCTGGGTGTTTGGGATTCACTGGGATGGACTGGGATGTGTCACAGCTGCTGCTCACCACAGCACCAAGGTGGGTCATTCAGGCTTGAGAGGGACCTTAAAGCCCATCCAGTGCCATTCCTGCCATGGCAGGGACACTTCCCACTGTCCCAGGGTGCTCCAAGCCCCATCCAGCCTGGCCTTGGGCACTGCCAGGGATCCAGGGGCAGCCACAGCTGCTCTGGGCACCCTGTGCCAGGGCCTGCCCACCCTCTCAGCCAGGAATTCCTTCCCTGGGTCCTGTCACTACAGCTTCTGATAAAAAGGAATCCAGGTCATTGTTTCTGGATGTCCTCAGGTTCCTCAAACACCCCTGGAGCTACAAAACCAGGATCCATGGGATTAGAGGCAGGAAGGCAGGAGAGCTGGGAGAAGGGAACGTGTCCCACGGCAGTGATTTGTGACCTGCACGGGGAGCAGGACCCCAAGTCCCCTCCTCCCTGCAGGGCTGGGAATCCACCCCCAGGAGCATTCACGGGGAGGGATGTCCAGGCTGGGATCACCTGGAATCACCTCCAGGAACAGGGGTGCAGCTGTTGGGTGGAGGGCAGCAGAATAAACCAGCACCCCTGAGCTAGGCTGGTAACAGGAGCCTCGCTGGGGGGGTCCCACGAAACCAAAACAAAGGTTAAAGATGAATAACTCAATTGTCTCCTCTCCTCTCATTTGCATAATGAGTCTGAGCAGGGCTATTAATACTAATTAGGTATCTGCAGGTCAGCCAGGGAGCTCTCACCTCCACTAACCCAGCAGCTCCAGCCTGAGGAGCTGGGGATCAAATCCCTCTGGGAGATGGGAGACCTCCCCCCCCCTCCCAGCACAGCTGCAGCAGCTGGGAGAGCAGGGAGGGATGGAGGGGTTTTCCAGGAAAACCTGGATGATGAGACACGGGAAAGGAAGAGGGGAACTTTGCTGGGATAAGGAATGAAGAGACTGGGAAGCTCAGGGACTCATCCAGCTGCAGGGTGGTCTCCCTGAACAAGGAGAGAGTCATGGAATCAAATCACAGAATCCTGGAAGGGTTGGGGTGGGAAGGAGCTTAAAGCTCCTCCCGTTCCATAGGAGGGACACCTCCCACTGTCCCAGGCTGCTCCAAGCCCCATCCAGCCTGGCCTTGGACACTCCCAGGGATCCAGGGGCAGCCACAGCTTCTCTGGGAATTCCATCCCAGCCAGGAATTCCTTCCCAGTATCCCATCCATCTCTGCCCTCTGGCAGTGGGAAGCCATTCCCTGTGTCCTGTCCCTCCATCCCTTGCCCAAATCCTCTCTCCATCCTTCCAGTCTGCTCCTGCTAAAGCCAAATGGATTTTCACCTCTGGAAAGGGAGCAGCATCCCAAAACACCAAACCTGCACTGAGATGGAGGCAATTCCAGCTGGATTTGGGAAGGTCAGGTCCTCTCCCTGCTGGCAGGGACAACGTGTGACAATATCAGTGACCTTCAGGAAAGCACAGGAGTGATCCCAAGCCAGCCTGCTCTGAGTCATCCCAGCCCAGTGCCTGCAGGAGGCCCTTAATTGGAATGTGTCAGTGGCTTAAAAAACATTGCAAAGAGAAGAGGAAAGGCACCCGGCATTAATTAGTTCATGGCAGTAATTAGCGTCAGCTAAAATAACCACGGGGGTTGATTATTGCAAAAAGCGAGAGGCAGGGAGAGATTTGGACAGGAAGAACTTGGAGGAAAACTGTTCTGGGATGTGGGAGCTCCCACTGCACTCCCCTGCTCCTGGAGTGACAGGGCAGAAGTTGTGGGAAAGCAAATGAGGGAGAAAACATCCTTTATGTAGGAAAAAAGGTGGTTTTTATAAGGGAAAAAAAGGATCCTTTTTGATAAAAAATGGGTGGTGTTTGAGATTAAAAACAAAAATGTGTCCTTTTAGGCACAGCAAGGATTTGGGATCACAACCCCTGCCCAAGATTTTAATTGATCTGAAGGCAATTTTGAAAAAAATCCAAGAGTGAGTGACACCTCAGAGAAATGATCTGCTCTTCTCCTCCTGGCCAAGGGAGGAGAACAAATCCATAAATAGTGATGGACTGAGGGTGGCCTGGGGAGATCAGTCCATCCCAAAGCTGGAGGTGCTGCTTTTCCAGGAAGGTCACAGACACTGCTCCTCCTGTGCAAGATTTTAACCCGGAAAATGCCCCGGAAAAGGCTCTGCAAAGCCCCAGGAAACAGCAGCTGATGGGGAGAGCACCACGGTGGGAAAGAGGAGCCCATTTTACTGCTTTCTCTGAAAAAAGAGTGAAAAAGAACATCCTGGACTCGCCCAGGAGCAGACACAGAGATAAGGGACAAAAAGAGTCCTCATTGGATGGGGCCCAGAGGCTCCTGTTTCACACTCGGTAAAGGATAACAGCAGGGATAACTCCTGGGATAACACCCAGGGAATAACAGAGCAGGGATAACACCTGGGGATAACTCCTGGGATAACACCCAGGGAATAACAGCAGGGATAACACCTGGGGATAACTCCTGGGATAACACCCAGGGAATAACAGCAGGGATAACACCCAGGGAATAACCCAGCAGAGGAGAGGGTGGCTCAGGGCTGCTCCTGCACATCCAGACAGAGCCCAGGGCAGCAATTCCCCCTTCCCACGTGGAGCATCTCCAGCCTGGCTCCTCCAGCCCCACCCACAGCAGGAAGGAGCCCTGGAGCTGTGGCAGCGCTGCCATGGGGATTGGGAAGGGAAAGGTGCATCCATGGACAAAAATCCCGGTGTTTTCCAGCAGATCTGCGCCGGGAGCAGCTCCCAGCAGGCTGAGCCCTCCCCAGGAAGCCAGGGGAGTTCAGGGGGTCCCGGTTCATCTGCAGCTCATCGCGGCAGGGATGTTTCACTCGCTGCTCATTGTCAGCCCCTCGGATCACTCATCGTCCCTGGGAACTGCAGCAGCAGCTTCCATCGGCAGCCTGGCAGGGCAGGGGGAGTAAATCACCTCCCTCCGTGCCAGCAGAGCGTGGGGACAGCCCTGGGGTGACACTGGAGCTGCCGGCTCACGGAGACCCTCGGCAGTGCCAAACGTGCAGCAGCGTCCCGAGCTGGCAGCACCAGAACCACCAGCCTGGCACAGCAGGAGGGAGGCAGAGCTACCAAAAATCCCCCCAAACCCCTGAAAAATCAGGAGTGGGAGGAGAGAATCCCAGAGTCCTCCCAATCCAGGGCTGTTGAGTGCCTGTCCCAGCCAGCCCAGCCCAGCTGGAGCCACAGAGCAGGCACAGGAACATCCCAGTGGCACCAGCCCCAGCCAGGGGAGATGGGCACAGCCCCATCCTTCGGCTCGAACGACATTCCCGTTAAAAATAAACCCGTGGATCCTCTCACGGGCACGTCTGGGGCTTCTCCCTCTGCAGGAACGCTGCTGGGGCTGGGAGGGCAGGAGGAGGGGACACACGGGCAGTTCCCAGGCTCCTCGGGAAACCTGGGGTGGCTCTTCCCGGAGGAGATGATGTCTGACGTGGCACAAGGGAGGGCTGGCTTTCATAACCTCTGCCACGACAGAAACCAGAGCACGGGAATGTTTTCCCTGCTTTGGCCAAAAAAACAAACAACTTCTACAACGACCAAACCCCGTCCCTGCAACCTCAGGAGTTTCCTGTCACCAACCCCCTTCCCGCCGGGAATCCTGGAAAAACCTCAATCACAGCCAGCAAATTCAGCTTTCAATGGAAAAACTGCTCCAAGCAGAGTATTTGAGCCCAGTAAAACCAGTTAGGAGGGAGATCCACTCCCAGTTGTTGGCTGGGAAGAGATTTGCCTGTTCCAGCCACAGCCAGATCCTGAGGGGTATTTTCCTGAGGGGTATTTTCCTGAGGGATACTTTCCCCACACCCCTAGCAGGACATGGCAGAGAGGTTTGTACCACGGAGCCACGTGAATTTTGAACTGTTTGCAATAACCCTCGGAGCCCCAGCTGGGATCAACAGAGATGTTCCTGCACAGTTGATTAAACCCTGACCTGGACCAGTTCCACCCTTTTCCCACTCCCTGCGCCCTTCCCACCGTGGATTTTCACAGGCTTTTTGCCAGGGCGAGAGAAAAAGCAAACAAACCTTCAATTGCCAGCTCACTGCTCCCCAGTATTCCCCCAGTAAGGACTGTGCTGCCCAGGGAATTGCTGGGGAAGGGCTCCCTGGGGCTGTGGGAGCTCTGGCAGCTCTGGCAGGATGCAGCAGGGCTCAGCCAGCGATCCATCAGCTCCCAAATGAAGAGCAGTGCCTGAAATAATTCCATTATTTGAACATACGGCTTCCTCTGGATCCTCAGCGATCCCTGCGGACGTGAGCGAGGCCCCGGGCACGGAGGGAGCGGGACCAGCCCCTCCTCCCTCACCCAGGCCGGCCCAAGGAGGGCTTTGCTGCGATTTAATCCCTCTCCACGTCCTCCATCATCGCCCAAACGGCACCAAAATCCCGGAGACGCCGTCTCCTCTGCTGGGCTGGCACAGCCAGGGGAGCCCGGACACCTCCCTCAATAAATCCACAGGAGAGGCCCTTCCTTCCCCTCACTGAGTGCAATTAATGCCTCAGTTCATTAGAGAAGAGAGGTGTAATGAGGGACAAAGCAGTTCCTGATCACCAGCAAGGAGAAGCCAAACGACTTCTCCTGGAATGGTTTGGGGTGGAAGGAGCCTAAAGCTCATCCACGGGCAGGACCAGCTCCATCCAAGCCGGCCTTGGACACTTCCAGGGATAAATTCCTTTCCTTTGGGAGCCTTTCCCAGCCTGCAGACCCTCCGAGGGGCCAAGAGGAGACTCATGCACTCGGTGCCTCAGCCCCAGGAGCTCCAAAGCCTGGGGCCAGCAGAGGGAAGTGCCACCACTGCCACCACCCTGGTGACAGCCAGAGCAGGACAGGGACAGACAGGACAACACAGCACAGAGATCTTCCCACCCTGAGAGTGCCACAGCCCCAGAGGACATAGACAGGCCACCCCCAGCCACGTGTCCCCTGTGGGACAAAGGCAGAGACACCCCCAGGGTCCCAAAGGAGCCTCACCCAAGTTGAGCAGAGCAGAAAAGTTTTCCCCAATTTTTTTTTCCCAGCAGTGTTTTCCTCTCCAGCAGCTCCTCAACCCATTAAAAGGCACAATGGAAAAAAAAAAAAAGATAACAATCTCCACTGGATTAAGAGGAAACCTGGTTTACACCCTTCAGCAGCAGCCACAAGCTGAGGGCCCAGCGAGCATCCCATGGCAGCCACTCACCATGCACTGGGAATGTCCTGCCTGGGGAATGTCCTGCCTGGGCACACAGGAGGCCCAGGGCTGGCTCTGTGCAGCTCCCTGGGTGCAGACAGCTCTGGCACTGGGCTGAGTCAGTTTTCCCTGCAGCTCCAGAGCCGTGGGGATGCTTCCCGAGGTCCCCACGGAAGCAGCTTCCCTCTCCCCCAGCCAACAACTGAACCTCTCCTGCTGCCTCCCCTGACATCTTAATGGCAGGTTTGCCTTTCACCGTGGAGGAATTAATTTGGGGCTGTGCTTTGAGCAAATTCAAAGGCACGTTTTGAGATCAAAGAACAGCTGGGGAAGCAGCCGGAGCACCAGCAGCCCCGGATAAACAGGGACTCGTGCAGGAGTCAGAGGGAGGGGATGGAGCAGAGCCTTTTGTGCTCTTCCTTTTGGGAAACTTCTCCTCTGACAATTCGGAGCCAGGTCCAAACTGGAATTGAAATTCAGGCAGCAAAGGCTGAGCCAGGAGGAGGGAAAAGCCCGGGGAACATCAGCAGCTTTCCAGCAATTCCTGCTTGGGGAGGCAAAGAGGCACAGGATGGAGAAGGGAATGCTGGAGAGAGGAGTATCCAGGGCAGGAGCTCATGGGATGAGGAATTCAGCCAGGTTTTCCCAGTCCCTGCTTTTTTCCAGAGGGATTTGTTCACTCCACCCCAGATCCCATCGAGGGAGCATCCCACAAAGCTGACCAGGGTGGGAGGGAATTGGATCAAGGAGCTCTGCAGCTCCAGCTTCGGGGCTTCCCAAATAACGCTTTTATGAAATGTCTGATGCATAATGAGAGTGAATTCTAATTAAGAGCAGCTGACAAATTGCACTGTGGCAGCAAATAAGCCTTTTCCTCCATTAATAAAATGAAATGCTTTGGTAGAAATTAGGATAATTACGATTTTGTGGGGGTTTTTGGCAAATAATTCCAACTTATGCAGCCACCACCGGATTTAAAGCACTAAACCACTGCACAGGGGCAGGGCAGGGGTGGGAAGCAGACAGGTTTTCCATGGATCCTATGGATTGAGAAGAAACCTTTGGGCTTTCTGAGTCCTTCAGAGGATCCCCTGGGCGGGCTCGGTGCTCAGCACTGGGGATTTTCATGGCTGAATTCCCACCCAGGACAGGAGACAGGGATCGATCCCACGTGGATCTATAACCTCTGGGCTGGGTTTAATTGATAAATCAATAAAACCCATGCCCAGGTAACTCTGGTTCATTCAGAGCTGCGAGGGAGGGATGTTTCCCAAGGGAAGGCTTTGCTACCTTCCAAAAACCAACGTTTCCCTTCCGTCATCATCAGAGCCACATCCTCCTTCCCCCCTGGAGCCTGTGGAAAAGGGCCAGGGCTGCACAAAACCAAACAAACACGAGGGCTGCTGTTTATTTTGCCCTGAGCAAAGGAAATCTGAGCAAAGCAGGAATGCAGGAGCCCGGCTGGGGCTCAGGCAGGAGCCCCCAGCTCCATCCTCCCTCTCCAGGAGGGAAAGGCCCCGCTCCCACAGCACCACTCCAGTCCCACACTCCAAAACTCAACAGAGCAGAAAACCCACAAGCCCTGGGTTGAAAACTCTCCACCTAGCCTGGCAATGAGGATGTGCAGCTAATTAACTTCCTAGGAGTCACAGCTGAACAGGAAAAAGCGCATTAAAACGGGAACGTGCACTGGGCACATCCCGCAGGAACCGGCAAATTGCATCGCAGGAGCCTCGACTGCGGTGGTAAATTAACACCAGCCAGGCCACCCCGCACGTTTTCCACGTTTTCCAGGTTTTCCCAGCCTCCTGGAGCGATGGAATAATGAACCCATCAAATGCAGCTCCCTGCAAAGCAGCAGGGGGAGAAGCAGGAGCAGCTCCCCAGCTTTGCCGGGTGGGAGCACGGACAGGAGGATCCCAGGCACCCTCCGACTGCACCCACGGCCCTGCCTCGGCCCACCAGGTAGAGGATCCCAAAATCCCAGAATTACTGAGGTTGGAAAAGGCCTCCAAGATCCCAGAGTCCAAGCTGTGCCTGATCCTCACCCTGCCCTCAGCCCAGAGCTCTGAGTGCCAGCACCAGCCCTTCCTTGGACACCTCCAGGGATGGGCACTCCAACCCCTTCCAACACCTGACACCCTTCCTAGGAGGAAATTCCTCCTGAAATGCAGGTGTCACCTCCCAGTGTCCCCTCTCCCAAAAAAAAGATGCTCCCCATGATCTGCCCCAGCTGTGGTTTAGCCTTGAGAAAAAAGATAGCAATTTTAAACAACATGCAGCTACACCTTGATGGTCTTTCCTCCTCCTCCTCCTGCAGCCTCATTCACACACTATTCCCAGCTTTCCCTCCCAAAATGGGACTTGCATGGATTTAGAAGGCAAAATGTTCATCCTGAAGGCACACTCTGAGCCAGACACCATCGCTGGACAGGAGAGGATCCTCTGTTTACCAAGCTCTCCAAGCCTTCCCAGGAGTTCTGTAGCCTAAAATTTGCTGTGCAAAACATCCATATTCCCAAAGAGCTTTGGAGCCATGATTTGCACATCCAGAAAAGGGCAGGAGCCCCAAGAAATTCCATTTGGAGGGAGTCAAGGGGACTCAGCTCCCAGCAGGAGCATCCTCACTCCTGCTCCTTTCCCACCCATCCTACTGCAGATCTTCACCCTGCTCAGGGGAACCTCGGGGCAGCTGCAGAGCAGAGCCTGAATTATTTCCCAGACAGGTGTGAAATCCCTGGAGGCCAGGCAGGGAGTTTGGCCGCTGGTTCTGTGGGATGAGGGATCAGCACTGGCACCTATGGAATAAACACTCTAAAAGGCTTTTAGAAAGGCACTTCAGCACTGTTTGTTTAAATCCAAGGAATGCTCTGCCCATCACATGAGGCTTTTATTGATTTCCTTTGCACTCAGGAGCAAAAAAAAAATCTCATCTCACCAAACCTGTACCCAGCAGACAAGAAAAAAAAATCCAATAGAGATGGTATTTCCAGGCTGGAATTACCCTGGCTCCCCATCATCTTTTCCACCCCAAGTATTGGCAGGCTCCTGGTTTGAGCTGAGTGATGGCCCAGCAGCTCTTTCCCTGGATTATTCATTAACTCCTGCTGCTCCTGCAGCCTCTGCCCTCCTCTCCCTGCCCCAGGAATGAGCAGCTCCCCAGGGAGACCCTGCAGAGCCCAGCACCCATGGGATCCCCCAGAGGGAGGGAGGGAGGGATGGAGCTGCTTCCCAGAGCTGCTTCCCTGTGCAGCTAGACGTTCCTGAGGAAAATGAAGCCTGGAGGGACAGGAGATGAGGCTGATTAAGCCTCATTATCCTATTTAGTAATGATGGGAGCAGAGAGAGGCAGCAGGAGCTGCAGGTAGGGCTGGGGCTGCCCATGGGGGTTTCAGCTCCCACCAGGAGCAGCTGGATTCCTCCCCCTCCCTGCCCGTGTCCCACTCCCAGCAGGGAATTCCTGCTTGCTCAGAGGAGTGGGGAAGGGCTGTGATGCCAAAAAGGCAGGAGCCAGGGAGCTCCTGGAAGCTCCACTGCACCCAAAGGCCCCCCAGACCCCACCCACGTGGGCTTGGGAACACCCTGGGAATTCCACAGGAAGGTCTGGACAGCTCCTGGGGGTTCAGCAGCTCCCAGACAAAGGCAGCTCACAGGGAATCCCAAAATCATTCAGGGTGGAAAAGCCCTCTGAGAGCACCAAGCCCAACCACCCCAGCACTGCCAGGGCCACCGTGGCCATGTCCCCAAGTGCCACATCCAGCCCTGCAGGGACGGCTCCACCCTGCCCTGGGCAGCTGGGACAGCTCCTGATGCTTCCAATTTTCACCTGCCTGAGAAAACCCAGCAGCAAAAGCAGCCAGGGGCTGCCTGAAAAGCAGAGCCAGGGCTGGAGGCACCCTCTGGACTCGTGGGATGCCCCCAGGAAGGGGGAGGCCAGAGCATAAAGCACTCCACAAACCCCACAGAGCCCCAAACTTGGACCAGAACCCCACCAAGTCAGCAGAGCTGCACGACAGATTTGAAGGATGAGAATAATAACACTTAATTCCAGCATTCTTATGCCTTGCAGCAGACCCAAAATAGCTCCTGAGCCATCAGGGACCTGCTGCACCGAATTTTCAAGTAAACTTTCCCCTCAAAGGCTTTGGCTCTTGGCATTGAAGACACCAAGCCCCAATCCTTGCTGGGAAAGGCTCACACAGCTCCAGCAGCTGCCCCTCTGCAGCCAGAACCTCTTCAAACACCAGGTGAAAGCCTTGTTCCAAAGGAAATCAGCTTTAAGCAGAGGCTCAGAGCAAGGAGATTTGACAGAATAAAGGAGAACCCGTTCTTTAAAACCCCTGGGATCTGTTTGTGTCGTGGTCTCGCCCTCCAAGCAGCCACAAATCTCCTGGTGCGGTTTGCCAAGCTCCAGCATCTCCTCCTCCTCCTCCTCAGCTGGAGGATGAACAAACACGCTAAAGGCTTCACCCGGGGAAAAGGCAAAGATAAAGATGTAATAGATTAGATCTGCCTTTTGTGAGGAATGTAATGACTCCAGCTGTTCGGGATCATTAACACTTGGGCTGGGAGGCTTAACCCTGCCTCTGCCACCGAGCAAACACCGGCATGCCCCAGCTCCAGAGGCGCTGAGGCAGGGAAAAAACCCTTCTCGCTGCCAGGAGAGCGGGGCCGGGCCGCTAAGGAGTCAATAAAAGCTTTTAGAGGTGGTTGTTATCCAGGCTGGAGCCGCGCCAGGCGGGGAGCGCTCCCCGTGCAGAGAGCGGCGGCTCCGGGGAGCTCCCTCCTCCCGGCCCCAGCAGCAGCCCCGGCGCCCTCCCGGCCCCACGGGGCACAAACAAGCCCGAGGTGGAGCCGATTTACAAACCCGCCGTGGTTTAGCCCCTGTCTGAAGAGCCCCGGCTCCCCGGGAACAGCCGGCGCTCCACAGGGACGGAGGCGGCTCCAGACCACGCTGCCAGCCCGGGCACGGCCCGAGCATCACCGGGCGTGCGATGGTTTTCACCTCCACTCGCTCAGATTTAACCTCTCCCCGCAGTCCCCCCGCAACCTCGCCGGGTTCCCTTCCCAAAGCATCCCGAAAATCCCATCCTGAAGGTGCTGCCCGGCTCCAGGAGCCGTTCCTGCTGCTCCGGGCAGGGGGCACAGAGCCCTCCCCGCCCTCTGCCAGCTCTCCTGAGCCTTCCCAAGGTATCCAGGGGGAGGAAAAGCAGCGTTTTGGATCAAACAGACCCTGACAAGGCGGCTCCTGCCCGTTATCCACACGGAAAGACACCCCAGCACAGGGACAGCCCCTTTTCCAGGAGGAAAACACACCAGCAGCAGCATTATTTTGGGATATAAACCCTCCCCCAGCTCCACAGGGTGTAAATCCTCCTCGTGCCATGTCCCAGCCAGCAGAATTCCCATGGGATGTGGCAGGTGCTGTCCCACAGGGGGCAAACGAGCCCGGGGACAAGAGCTCTGCTCCCAGCAGCATTTTGACCGATTTCAGGATATATTGGATATTTTTATACCTGCACTGCTTCCTGCAAGGCCACCACCCTCCCTGCCCATCCTTGTCACCCCATCCCGCTCTTCCCAACACAAGGATTTCATTTTCCCTCCCACAGGCTCCCGTTTCAACACTCCAATGGAAAAGTCCAAGTGTCAGGAACAGGCAGGGTTTGTGTTCCAGCTGTTTTCCCCATCCAAGGGAAACCAGGATGGCCCAAGGCAGTGGGTCCAGCCCACGCCAGCCCCATCCAGCAGCACCGTGGGACACGCTGGGACAGGGAGAGCAGCAGGGAAAGGCAGAGCTCGGAGCCAAATGGCTTCCAAGGGATCCAACAGCAGCTCCTGGCCACCCTCTGCATCCTGCAGAGCATTTAGGAGCTCCAAAAAGCCCAAAAAAAAAAAACCAAAAAAGCCCCCCAAAAAGCCAGGACAAGGCAGGCAGAGGGTGAGGAGAGGAACCAGATTCTCACCACTGGCATTTCCTTCACTGGGTGTTCACTCCAGTGCATCTAACTGGATTGGGAGTGATATCCAGCATTTCTCCTCACAGCTGAGGATGCTCTTGACTGTACCTGAGATCCTGCCCAGAGAGGCTCCAAAAGCCAGGGGGAGGGAAAGGCTGGACCTGCAGATTCTGCTCTTTGAATAGAAAACCTCCCACTCCTTCCTCATAAACCACAGAACAAATAAAATCCCGCTAAACTAAATAGGAAAATTTCAAAATCTCCTTGGAAATGTTTGCAGATCTCTTCGTTGACTGCACCATTCCTGTGCTTTCAGCTGCAAAAATCCACCAGCTCCCCACTTATGTATTTATTGCTCTAACACCAGTCTCAGGCTATTTCTTGGGCTGTGCAGAGCTCCCAGGGTTGGCAGCTCTGCAGATGAAGCCACTGGGCTGGGACACGAGGTCACACCTGAGCTGTTTGTGGAGCGTGGCCAGCAAAAAGAACAAAAGGAGGAGTTTGAAGGGGGGGAAAAACAGAAATATTTAAAAAAATACAGAGCTCAGGCAGCCTAAAGCTGCATCCAGCACTGCCAGAGCCAGCCAGGGCTCCGGGAAATCATGGATTCATCAAATCTGGGAGAGAAGTTCACCTGTGTGCAGCTTCCAGCTGCTCTTCCTTGCAGAGGGGGGAAGGGCAGGAGCACCTCAGCCTGGGAATTCCCACTCACCAGCACTGGGATGAGCTCCCAGCCCGGGAATTCCCACTGACCAGCACTGGGATGAGCTCCCAGCCCGGGAATTCCCACTGACCAGCACTGGCATGAGCTCCCAGCCCCAGAAATTCCCACTCACCAGCACTGGCATGAGCAGGTCGGCCCCGTACACGAACGCTGCTCCCAGAGCAAAGCCTGCAGCCACGGGGAAGAAGGAGAAAGCTCCAAAGGCTCCGGATTCCTCGGCCATCTCGATGGCTGGGGCCAGCAGGGACCAGTAGGAGGCAGCCAGCATGACCTGGGGACGGAAGGGGAGTGGTGAGCTGAAATTCCAAAGGAGAAATGGCCACAGGATCCAGCGGGAAGTGATCCGGAGACAGCAGCAGGAGGACGCTGTGGGAAAGGTGACCCCAACTCTCTGTGCAGCACCTCCAGCACCCCAGGAAGTTCCCAGAATGGTTTGGGTTGGAAAAGACCTTAAAGCCCATCCCACCACACCCCTGCCATGGCAGGGACACCTCCCACTGTCCCAGGCTGCTCCAAGCCCCGTCCGACCTTGGCCACTCCCAGGGATCCAGGAGCAGCCACAGCTTCTCCGGGCACCCTGTGCCAGCATCCCGACACCCTCCCAGGGCAGAATTCCTTCCCAATTTCCAACCCAAACCTCCTCCCTTCCAGCTCAAAGCCACTAGAGAGGAGGTGCTGCTTGGCTCTCCCAGCACGAGCAAGCTCTGCCATGCTCAGTCTCTGCTCAGGAGGGAGGAAGGAGCTGCCTCTCTCTGCAGACACCAGTCCCTGGGGGGCTGTGTAAATCTGAGCTCCCTGTGAGTAAGAAGAACGAGGCTTGTCATGTCAGGCTTAAGCACGGCTGTCAAACCTCATATTTCAAATGCCACCTCCTTTAAAAAACAACCACACACCCCAGCGTGGAAACACAGGCAACAGGGAAAGGCTCTGGAGAATTATGTTGTCAGCTCATGTTAAGATATCATTTCCCCACGGCAAACAGAGCCCTGACAGAGCTCAGCCTCCAGATCCTGGCAGCACCCAGGATCCCACCAGCTCAGGGGCTCCTGGAGAGGTGATGGCAGAGCTTGGAGCCAGCCCGAGGTGAAGGAAAAGTGATTTATTCCCATAAATGCAGATCGACCCTGTAAGCCCAGGTGCTGAGAGTCACTGCTGTGGAGTCCCAGAACGCAGGACCCAAAGGAGTCCTTCAGCAGCTTCCCCTCAGCCATCCCTGAGCTCAGGGTGGGATTTAGGGACAGGGGACTGCCTGGGGCAGCCCAGCTCCTGCCCAGCTGGGTCAGTGTCAGAGCTCGGCTTCAGCTGCAGCTCTTATCAGCTGATCCCAGGAGTGGCAGAAGGGGGAGAATTTCTCATTTGGGTAACAATCCACACTGATCTCAAAGCTCTGTGATGGCCCAGCCAGGGACAGGACCCAAACCCCAATGGCACCGAGCCAGCTGGTGCCAAAGGCAGGAATCAAAGAGGAAAAGCCCCCTGGGCTCTCCTCAGATCCATAAACCTGGAGTCACTCGGGCAGAGGGCAGGATTTTCCACACCTTCTCCTCGCCCCAGCCCCAGCTGCTGGCACCAGGTCCCCCTGCTCCTGCCAAGCTGGATTTGGGGCATTTTCCCAGCTTTTGTGCTCCAGAGCCAGGATGCAGCAATGCCATAAATCCACAATTCTTGGGAAAGCACAGCAGGGGAGGAGGGGCAGCTGTGTGACCTAAAGCATCACCGGGCTGGGGAGCCCAGAGCCTTCCCTGGGCTCCAGCAGGGAGCAGGAGACACAAACCCAACCGCGGGAAAGGAGCCCGGACCCGAGCCCGAGCTCCCGTGGGGCTCCCTCCAAACGCAGCAGGATTTAAACCCAAAGCTGGGCACCTCCTTCCACAGGGACCCAGTGCAGGGATCCCGAAATTCCGGGCTTCCAGCTCTCCTCAGCCCCCAAACTCGCGGATCCAGCGCTGCCCCAGCTCAGCCCCGTGGCAGAGGAGCTCTGGTCTGCAAACACAGAATGAACAGAGCCAGGGCTGCTCTCAGCCCACCCACCCTGCTGGGCCACAACTAAATCCCTCATTAGAGAGGAGGGCCTGGCCACGCTCCTGGGGGATCCCCAGGATGAGAAGGGCAGCACCAAGGGACACGTGGGGAGCGGCAAAATCTGGGAAAAGGAGATGCCCTTGGCCGGATGGGAATGTCAGGTGGGAGATGAGGCACCAGCAGGACCCCTTCCCTGCCAAACTTTGCCACTTGGCTTCATTAAGGCTCCAACAACTGAGCAGTCTCAGCAGAGCCATGTGAATTCCTGGGAATGCTCCATCCCAGTGTGCCCGGGAAGGGTTGAGGAGCATGGCTGGGTGATTCCCTGCTCCACCTGGGACAGGGGAAACCCAGCCCCAGGAAAAGCTGTGCCAGGCTGCAGGGAAGGGGAGCTGCAGGTGTTTGTTGCTGAGCCCAGCAGGGAACGGCTGGGAGGAAAAAAAAAATCTCATTTAAGGATATTGAGATTTAAGAGAAAGGAGAATTCCACATCAGATGCCCCAGCAAGCAAAGCTTTGTCTCTATGGAAACACATCACCTCGGAGGCTCCTGCATGCAGAACCCTGGATTATCTGGGAGCTCCAGAGAGGGAACTGAGGCAGGGAAGAGGCAAAGCCAGCGGAGTGCAGGGCTGGAGGGAGCTGAGCTGCTCCACACCCGACAAGGACCGAGCTGCACTGGTCCCTCCAGCCCAGGTGACACCTGTGCCATCAGACAGGGCAGCTTGAGCCGTCAGGATGCTCCCAGCACACCCCAGTTCAACTTCAGCACATGCCCAGGCTCACCCCAGCACCCCCAGACCAGCTGGAGCAGCTGCAGGGAAGGTGCACAGCTTCCTGGAGCCCAAAACAACACTCTGCATCCCAGGCCACCCTCCCGGAGGTCACCTGGACATCCCTGTCCCACATCCTCCTCCCGGCTCAGAGCAGCAGAGGCTTTCGAATTAATTAACTCAAAATTAACTAATTTTGAATTAATCCTGGATTGTTTTGCTTTGCAGCTCCTAGAAGATGAGCAGGGAGATGTTTAGCAGGAGGGTGGAGAACCAGCCCAGCTCCAGCACCACACAGGTGAGGGCAACTTCCACAATCCCACCTGCCAGAGGGGTGGGGTGGGAGGGGATTTCTCCTCCAGCTTCTCTGTGGGTCCTCTGCAAAGCCCCCAAGCACAAACACCAGGAAAAGGGGGGAGAAGAAAAAAGGGAGGAGAGGAAAAAAGGAGGGAGAGGAAAATGTTGTTAAACTCTTTCAGGCAAAGAAAAGATGGAGACCCAGCTGTTGGCCAAGCAATAGCAACGCTGCCCATTAAAAACCCAGGAGAAATTAAAACTCAGGGGGACCCTGGTATCACCAGGGCTCCCCACTCCTTGTCCCCAGTGTCACCAGGGGCTCCCCACTCCTTGTCCCCAGTGTCACCAGGGGCTCCCTCCCTGCCTGTCCCCTCCAGGCACTGCAGCACCCCAGAACCCATTCCCCCTTCCTGCTCTGAGCGCTGCCAGTTGAAAGAGCTGAGGGAAAAGCAAATGTTTGCAGGGCTTCTGCTTCCTGAGCCCCACCTGGGCCAGGCAGGGCTGACTCAGAGCTGCTGGCACGGTGACGTGGTGGCCACAGCAAGGACAGCACCTCCGAATCCTGATGGGATTCGTGGAGAAACAACAGCCCAAGCATCCCCTCCAGCCACCCAGCTGAACTGTCCTCATCCTGCAGGCAGCAAAGCCACCTCCTGTCACCCACCACGGCACCCAGGTGCCACCTGCCCAGCCAGGGGGACCTGCCAGAGCCCAGGTGACCCCTCCACACAGGTGGGAAGAGGCACCTGCCCCCCCAGGCTCCCAGGTGCACTCCAGCACCTGCAGCTGGACTCAGTGATCTTTAATGAGGGAAACAAAGATGATTTAAGGAGTCTGGATGAGGCTCCACCCACCCCCAGCACCTGGGCAGGGGCAGCTCCACGTTCCCAAGCCCTGCACAACCTCAAGCCATGCAGTCCCACGTTTTCCTGCAGGAAAAGCTGCCATGAGCCCCACGTTTCACGGGGAGCTGCACTTCTGTCTCCTCTCTCCTCCCGGGGGTTCAAAGCATCCGTGGAGGAGCACGAAGGCAGCCAGGCACAGCAGCCCCCAGCACAGCTCTCCTGCCCTTCTCCATGGCTCCAGTGCCCCAGGAGCCACTCAGAACCCCAGGGAAACAAGGAGAGTTTCATTCCAGAGAGCCAAACCCAGCGTGGGCAGCTCGGTGTCCTCGTGACCGTCCTCGTGCCACCTCCACCCCCAGCGAGGAGGAACCAGGACAGGATGAGGCTGAGCCAGAACCCTTCCCTGCCCTCAGGGAGTTATCCAAGGGATTTTAACTCGAGTGGGCAACCAAACCAAGCGTGGAGGGGCTGCAGAGAAGGCAGGAGGAGGAGGAAGAGGAGGAGGAGGAGGATGCACTCACCCCTGCAGCAAAGCCCAAGCTCCCATCGAGGATCCGCCTCTGGAAAAAAACCAAACACAAAACACATTTAACTCCTGGTGAAACCACTGCCCACAGTGCTGGGGAGATGGGAAAGGAGGCACCAGGCTGGAGAGGGACTTTGGACAAGGGGGAATGGCTTCCCATTGCCAGAGAGTGGGGATAGATGGGACACAGGGAAGGAATTGTTCCCTGGGAGGGTGGAGAGGCCCTGGCACAGGGTGCCCAGAAGAGCTGTGGCTGCCCCTGGATCCCTGGAATGTCCAAGGCCAGGCTGGATGAGGCTTGGAGCAGCCTGGATGGTGGAAGGTGTCCCTGCCATGGCAGGGACTGGGATGGGCTTTAAGGTCGTTTCCCACCCAAACCATTCTGGGATTCTGTGGTGCCAGCATCTCCACGACCCTACAGAGCACCCTGGCATCCCAGGCTCATCCAGAGCCAAAACATGTGGAAAATTAAACCAGAGGCTCCCCTGCCCCTCTGCATCAGCTTCCCTGCACTTCCCTCCCTCCTTGAAGGCTTCCAACACCAGGCTGCTCCAAACAAACCCATTGCTCTGCCCTGTCCCACAGGGAGAAATCCTGCCCACCTCTCTCCCAGGGCAGGTCTTCTACCCCCTCCCCAAGGAAGAAAACCAAAGTGCTCCTCCAAAGGGAGCCTCACTTTGCAGCCACCTCCTGAATAAATCATCACACGACTGAGGCATAAATAATAAATCCACCTGGGCAATTTGGAACAGCCCGGTGAGGGGGCCTCTAATTTTGGATCCAGGATGACTTAAAGCTCAGCACTTTGCTCGTTCTGAGCACGGACTGACCCAAATCCTGCCCTGGAAACGTGGCAGCAAAACCAGGTTAGAGGCAGGGAAGCTGCTGTTCCCAAGACAGAGCCCTGCTCCTGAGCCCCAGGAGCAGAGAGTCGAATTCCTTCCCCTCTCCTGTGCTCACAAAGGAGCTGCATTTCTCCTCCTCTTGCTCCTGAGCCCCTCCAGGTGGGAGCAGGCGGCTGAGCCCTCCCCTGGGTGGGACGCCGGGGGCGGGGAGGAGGCTGCAGCACTCACCTGCCCGCTGGAGAACACGAACACCAGCGCCGAGCCCGCCGCCGTCAGCGCCCAGGTGAGGAAGGTGCCGAGCAGCGCCTGCGCCACCGGCGCGCAGCCCGGGACCATGCTGGCCTGCGGAGAGAGCGGCCCCGTCCCAGGCGAAGCCCTGCGGCACAGCCCGGCTCCAGCAGCCTCCCCGCAGCCCCGCTCTGCCCTGAGCGGAGCCGAGCGGGGACGGGACCGAGCCCGTCCCGCCGGGAGCTGCGGCTCAGAGCCCGCCCAGGCCGCCTCCCGCGGGCGCTCCAGGTGGGGAAGGGGAGCACCCCCCAGCCCTTGGGAAAGGGGGACAAACCCCAGGCAGGGGGAGCGAGCCCTGGGATGGCCCCTGGGATGGCCCCGGGAGCTGCGCTGCCCTGGAAATACAGCCAGGTGTGGAAACACGGATGTATAAATTTATTATACACGCACACGTGGATACATTTTATATATAAATACATCAGAGTTTATAGATTTATGTGTGAAAATATCAAATACACGGGGATTTATGGATTTATGTGTGAAGAT
>VZRX01001343.1:0-20899 GCA_013398075.1 Notiomystis cincta
GGCACCCCGGGACTCGGCTCCGGGGACAAGGCGCCGCAACCCCGGGGCTGGGCTCTGGACACGGCTCCGCTCCTCCAGGACTCACGGCACCGCTGCCCCGGGACTGGGACCCGGACACAGCTCCGGGGTCCCAGGGATCGGCCCCGGACACAGCTCCGGTGTCCCAGGGATCGGCCCCGGACACAGCTCCAGGGTCCCAGGGATCGGCCCCGGACACAGCTCCGGTGTCCCAGGGATCGGCCCCGGACACAGCTCCGGTTCCCTGGAGCGCGGCCCCGGCCACAGCTCCCTCCCCCGGGACTCGGCCCCGGTCCCAGCTCCTGCCGCCGGCCACAGGGCTCCCAGTGCTGGCTGGGAGGGTTAAAGGGGGATAACAGGACAGGATTCATCTCTAGTTCAGGACAGGACTGGAAGAGACTGCGAGTGTGCCTTACCTGTGGTGAATAACCATTAACCAAACCCCAAAGCCTGCCTGAAGGATGAGGGGAATAGTCTCAACCTGCCAGAGAGCAGGGCTGGATGGCACATTGGGAAGAAATTCTACCCTGTGAGGATGCTGAAGCCCTGGCACAGGGTGCCCAGAGAAGCTGTGGCTGCCCCATCCCTGAAGTGTCCAAGGCTGGGCTGGACGGAGCCTGGAGCAACCTAGGAGAGTGGAAGGTGTCCCTGCCCCTTGGATCGAGATGAACTTCATGGTCCCTTCCATCCAAGTCTGGGATTCTCTGATGTGCTTCCAGGGAGCTGCTTTTGTCCCAGCAGCTGCTGCCACAGGGGTGCTGAGCCCACCCCAGCCCCAGCCTGACCCCATTCCCTGGGAAGAGGAGCAGTATTCCTGCCCTGCTCCCTCAGCCACAGGAGCCAACGGGCCAGTGCCAGCGTTTTTATTAAAAGCTGCTTACCTAGGTACTAACACAGGGCTGTGGAAGAGCGAGCTCCAGAGGTTAATTGTGGCAGTCCATAGCATGAGAGGGTGATGGTGACTCCCTTATTCCCAGCACAAAAGCCAGGACCTTTCCTTCCCACTCCTGTCCCTTGTTTCTGCCTGTGCTGAATGCCCTTACTCTATTTCTCTTTTCTGCTCCAATAGCACTTCTGGTTTGGTTTGGTTTTTGTTGGTTTGTTTTTGGTTTTTTTTTTTTAATTTTTAAACTTCCCTTCACTCCATTTTGATCACATGCCTTATCAACCTGTGTCTGAGTGCAGCAGCCAGAGTGTGAATGTGCTGTTGGCCAGGAGACAGCCCTGTCCCCTTCCCTGCTCCCCCCAAAACCAGCTGGGACCAGGGCTGAGAGCTGGGCTGCCTCCACCCCTGGCCCTCTGCAGCACTTCTAAGCTGTTCAGCAAGGGTGAAAGGTGTCTGCTGTTAATTTACTGACACTTGAGCTCTCTTCATTCCCAAGGGAAGGCAGCACGCCCTCACCCTTAGTGCCTGGAGGATGAGGAGGAAATACTGGACAGAGGCACTTGGCTGAGGCACAGTGAGCTGGAGCCATGAGGAACCCTGAGATGAAACCCTGTGGAGTTGGGAGCAGGGTAAACAGTCAGCATCTCCAAAGTGGCTGGTCCTGAGCAGCTCCTGAATCCCAACACTGAGAGGGCCAAAATCCCCAAGGAGTCCGTGGCTGCTTTGGCAAATGTTAGCCTGGACACACGCTGATCCCAAAAACTGGAGCACCTGCTGGGCAGTGCCAACTGCCAGCCCCGGGCTTTCCCCTCCTTCCTTCTGCACCCAGAGCTCGTGTCAGACTCCTGGCTCTGGGGCAGGCTCCCCCCAGAGCTGGGTTTCCCCCTAGTTTGTGACCACAAAGGAACTCCCTTTCCCCACCCGCCTCCCAGATCCCCTCCCGCCCCCTGCCCCTGGTTCGTCGCGCTGCCCACGGGCTGGTGCCGCAGTGGTTGGGGCTGGAGGACGTCTCTTCCCACCTCCCCAGCACCTCCCAGTGTCTTGGGAAAGGGGGCCGGTAGCTCCTCCGTGATCCCCGGTGTTGGGGGCTTGGCAGGCTGCCTTAAGTCTGCTTCTTCTCCCATTCCTGTAGAGAGAGGGGGAAAAAAGGGATGAGGAGAGCGCTGGAAAAGCAACACAGCCCTTCAAGGCATCCCTCCCTACTGGAGGCTCTTCCAAGGCTGGGGGCACTGCTGCCCTGGGCATTGTAGGGGTGTTGCTTTCCCTTTCCCACCCAGCCCTGCACTTCCCAGATTTCATGGTTAGACAAGGGGCAAAGACTGGGATTTCCTGTGGGCCAGGGAGGAGAGGGAGAGCGACCCAGGACCTTGGCTTTCCGCAGCACGCTTCCCGTGTTGGCAGGGATGATGGAGGGGCTCCTCTTCCTCAGCTCTGCTGCACAGTTCACAGGCACCAAGTGCTCCGGGGGGCTCCCGTTTGGCTTGTTTGCAGTTTCCTGTGGAAAAGGGGGGGCAGGAAAAGTTTAGGAAACCCAGGAAGCATTGACAACCAGATCACAAAAAAAATAAAGGCACAAATGATAATGAGGCCAAAGTTGAGGTGCTCATATTTAATTCACACACAATGGGACAAAGGCACAAGGATGTCTCTTCTCCCCTGTGCTGCTCATCCCAATACCCCAACCACTGCTGCTGGTGGAAGTTGGAGCCATGAGAGTGAGGAAAAAGGGATGCATACCCCGCTCTCAGCCTTGCTGGTCACAGCCAGCCCCAGGGCCGGCCCTCCTGCCAGCGACTGCTTCAGCTGCTCCTTCACTTCGGTCAGTTTGAGCTCCAGATCCACCCGAGACTCCTCCTTCTGCCGGCACCGCTCCTCCAGCACCGCCACCCGCTGCTCCAGCTCCTGCAGCCTCGGCCCTGCTTGCACAAGCACCCAGCTCAGCGCCGGGAGAATCCACCCATCCTCCTGCACAGGGACACTAGATGGGGCTGCCAGCCCGGCAGAGCGCTGCAGCCAGCCCAGCCCACGGCCACGGTGTCCCCGTGCCGGCCCAGCTCTGTGCCCGAGTGCCTCCGGTGGCCCCGACCTACCCGTGCTGCCCTTCATGGCTTCCCGCAGCTCCCGCTTCTCCTTCCGCAGCAGCATCAGCTCGCTGCGGATCGATGCCTTCTCCTTCTCCAGCTTCTCCTTCTCCGTCAGGAACCGCCTGGCGTCCTCCTCGGCCCGGTTCTTGCCGTACCTGTACTGGTTGGCACCTGCAGGCACAGGGAGAGCCCATGAAGGCTGTGCTGATGGTCCAGCTGAGCCCACCCACCACCCGTGGCTGCTCATCCCTCCGGGGACAGCCCCGTCCCGCCCTGGCCAGGAGCCCTGGGGAGGTCTGTGGCCCGGGGACTCACTGGACGCGTGTCTCTTCACTTTGACCTGCGGGTCCACCCGCCGTGACTTCTCGCTGCAGGACGAGGCGTGGCGCTTCACCTGAGCCCCGCCCGGCCGCCCCGGCTCCTCCTCCGCCTGCTGGGAGGAGGGAGGCTGAGCTGGGACACCCGCAGGGCCATCCCAGCCCGGCCAAGGTTCCCGGGCCGCTGTGGTGGGAGGCTGAGCCGTGAAGCTGTGCTCACCTGAACCTTCTCATAGGGGACATCATCGTACACCACACGGGAGGAGTCCGGTCGGTGATCCTGGGAGGAGCTGGCCCACCTGCAGAAGGAGAGATGGGGTCTTCCTTTCCTTGTTCTCCCCCTCAGGGAGCCCTTCCAGCTCAGAGGGATTCTTGCAGTGCTCTCCCAGCTTCATCCTACCCTACCACACCCTTCATCAGCACTGATGAAACCCTTTCTGCTTTGCATCCTGCCCAAGGGAACAACCCCTGTGCCACTGACTGCCCCTGACATCACAGCCACAAACCACAGCCCAGTCTGTGCCCCTCCTAGGGAGTCCACAGGGCTCAGGATCACCATGCCCAGCCCAGCTCTCAGCCCCTGGCACAGCAGGAGCACAGCCTTACAGGTAGGAGTGTCTCACGGCCGTCACGATGTTGGCAATGGTCTCCACATCCACGTAGTCGTAGTGCAAGGCCTCTGGGGCTGTCTGGGAGCCTGTTTCCACCAAGAGGAGACCCAGCCAGCGACCCAGGTCTTCGGAGCAGCTTGCCTGGAGGACAGAGGAAGGGTTGGAGCACACACCCAGCTCCTCATCCTCAATGCACAGTCCTGCTGTGCACAATCCCCCCCTGTGCACAAAGTTCCCGCTCACCCAAACAGTGCCCCGAGCTTCCCAGCGGAAGGGAAAACAAAACACTGCTCGCACAGGGTGTTCACCATCCCAAGGACTGCTCCCCCAGCCCAGCAGCCCCTTCCTCGCGGCCGCCCCGCCCTGCTCACCTCCAGCGCCGTCACCTCCTGGCCGTGGCGCAGGATGCGGAAGGCGAAGGGGTGCTGGGGGCCCAGGCCGGGCAGCACCTCGCAGCCGCGCAGCGCGATGGCGTTCACGTGCGCGCGCGGGTCCGCGCGGTCCTTGTGCAAGTACAGCGTGTTGCCCTTGAGGCGACACCAGCGCTCCTTCCAGCACTGGTTCACCAGCACGCTCAGGTAGCCTGGGGAGGGCAGGGCAGGGCAGGGAGTCAGCGCCTGCTCGGCTGCACCTCGGGCAGGCTTTGACAAAACAGAGGTTACAGCACGGCTTCCTACTCATCCGGCCCTTCTGTGCCTCAGTTTCCCCCTCCGGACAACCAGCTGGGCCCAGGGGAGCTGCCAGCTCGCTACCACACAGTCCCCAAGCCTGTTTCTGGCTTGCCTTGTCCCTTGCCTTGTCCCTTGCCCGCTCATCACAGGAATTTGCAGAGCCAGGCCTGGGTGGCATTTCCCAGCCTGTGGCAGTGTCACAGCCCCACAGTGAGCTTGTCCCCAGCCATGCTGGGTGAAGGATGTCACTCCCCAAGGATGCCACTCCCACACAGTCCGAGCCCAGTCTTTGCCCCAGCCCACACAAACCGCAGCAGGGGATGTCCTCCTCGGTGGAGGAGGTCTGTGTGTCCTCAGGGGACGGCTTCTTCTTGGAGAAGCTGATGATCCTGGTGATCTTCTTCCCCGCTGCCCGGCTCATGGAGCCCTTCAGGTCAGCCAGGCCGCTCTTTTTGCCCTTCCCTGGCAGGAGAAGGTAGCTGTGTGACCCTGTGTGTGTCCATCAGAAGATGCTGCACACAGCTGGCCCTGGCTGGGTGGGAAGAGGGGACAGGGACTGTACCGTGCTCGCTGTGCTCTCTGCGGGTGGCCGAGGACCCCGTGTCACCCATGGCCGCACTGTCCGAGTCCGAGGTGTGCTTCTCCTGGGACAGCCTCTGTGGGAGAGCACAATCCCATCAGCACCAGCCACTGCCAGCCCTCTACACAGGGCTGGGATATCCAGGTCCTGTTCCCCACCCCAGCCCTGCTGTGAGAACAGGAAAGGCTCCTTGTGCAGCCCCACAAATTTGGGGTCCCCCAGCCCCGTGTTCCCCAGGCTTGGCCACAGCAGCCCCACACAAGCCCTTAGACACCATCACCTTATCCAGGTCCATCTTGCACGGCATCACCGGGGAGGTGGGGGCTTCCATCCCGCCCGCTGCTGGACTGCTGGCTTCCCTTATCACCTGCAGAGACAGCCCCAGCTGGCACTCCAAAGTGACCCAGGGGCCAGGGCTGCCCTCCCTGGCTCAGCTCCTTCCCTGCCAGCGCCAGGCTGAACCACAGGGACGGGTCCTGGTCCCCACGGCACAGGGCAGCAAAGGCTGCTCAGGACTGCACACACCTTCACCCCACTTCAACCAGTTCTGTGGATTTTGTCAGGGATTTTGGAAATCTCAGAAGTGAGAAACTTGGGTGCCCAGCCAGCATCATCCTGCCAGCAGAGGACACCTCACGACTGCCGGCGTGGGCGTGTAAAACAACGCTGCTCTCCCCCATTTGGGGTGACAGCTGCTTGGTGGTGTGCGCAGAGGCTCCTTTCCCACCCGCCGCCCCTTCCCCGCAGCCCCCGCTTCCCGGCCCTGAACAAAGGCAGGAAAAGGCCCTGGGGAAGAGGAGGGGGAGAGCAAACATCCCCCCAGGCCGGGCTATCAGCACCGGAGACGCCCAGGCCCTGGGAAGCGGCCGATAAGAGACAGGAGCAAAGCCCCCTTCCCCTTCCAGCGGGGCGAGGCCATTCCCAGGGCAGCCCCCTCCCCACCTCGGGCAGAGGGGATGCCAAGCAGAGTCTGTGGCTGCTCCTGGGAGGAGCAGTGGTACCTTGAGCCACTCCTCAGCCTGCTCCTTGCTCTGCACGGCCAGCACCAGCGCCTCGGCGCCCGGCAGCGAGAACCGCAGCTCGTGCTTCTTGCGCCGCCCGTCCTTGGGCACATAAATGACGTTGCAGGTGCTCAGGGGCACCTCCACGTGTGGCTGCCGGTCCTTGGAGCTCTTGTAGCACTAAGGGGAGCGAAGAGAACTGCTCAGGGCTCAGCCAAACCTGCCTGGGTGCCTCCCGTGCTGGGGGTCTCACAGGTGGCACTGGGGGTCTCAGGGTCCCTCGCTGGTGGCACAGATGGGGGTGGCTCAGGCCATGCAACAGCCTGAGGGTGCCCCAAAAATAGGGGAGCCCTCTGTTCCCTTGCAAGGGAAGCGAGGACAGCTGCTGCATGGTAGTGCCAGCTGTGGGGCAGGAGCTTTGTTTGGATGGTGTTTCTTTCCTTCAGCCTGGGCTCTGCCACCCTCCCCACCCCTCGGGGGGGTTTCTGTGCCCCCCGGGCCAGGCTCACCAGCAGTTTGCTGTCCCGGATGATGGTGAGCTGCTTGGCCCACTGTCCAAACCTCTTCTTGCGCAAGAGGAAGGCGCAGATCCGGCAATCCTTCACCAGGTTCATGGAGGCCTCCTCCGAGGGCCACTGGTGTGTCAGCTGCTGGCCCTTGCCCTCCTCCTCCTCCTCATCATAGGACTCGTAAGAGCTGCTCATGGCATCCGAGTCATTGTCTGGAAGGAAGCAGGGGAGTCACCCTAAAAGGTGCCACACACGCTGCCAGGGTTCCCTGTGCCCAGCAGGCTCCAGTCAGAGCTGGGCTGGGTGCTGGGATAGGTGGATTCCGTGTCATCCTCTGGAAACAGCAGTGTTTGGCACCAGCCACCTCCACTTCCCCTGGAATCCCAGCAGGATGCTCCTGGGCCGAGTGCCAGCCCCAGGTGCATCTATCCAGAGCCCTGGGCTGGCTGCTTTCTTTGCAAGGCTCACACTTGGGAATCCTGCTTCTCCAGCCTCAACCCCAGCACTGCCCAGCCCAGTGCTCAAACCCCACCTCGGGCTGGGCTTTGCCAAAGCTCTCCCCTCCCTGTGGAGGACACCCAGATACCTACAGGAGTTTTTTTGCTCCCCATTTATCCTGGTGACGGGGTAGTTGCTGTCTGCATCCTCGTAATAGCCGTCCTCGATGGAGTTGGGGGGGCTGGAGCTGTCTGCAGGGGAAGCACAGGGAGCTGGGGCTGCTGCACCTGGTTTTCCCTTATGGATGCTCAGTGGGGCAGAGCCAAGCACACCCTCCCAGGGCACCTCAGCCCTGGTGGCTCTGATCTCCTCCTATCACCCCTTTCCCAGTCTGGCTGGAGCAAGTAACTCCTTGCAAAAACAAGTGGGATGGAAGGGAGTGGGATGGAGTGGAACAGGAGCAATGCTGGTGGGAGCAGTGACAATTCCTTCCCCAGTCAAGCCCATGGAGAGCTGCCTGTTTTTCCCAGCAGGTGATGGATGCAGTGGGCAGCTTGTGGGGCTCCCCCCACCCTCCTGCTGGCCTGGATGGAGCAGTACTCACTGCGGGAGGTGATGTACTCGGGGGCCTTGCCAGGGCCCAGGGGCAGAGCTTCCTCGTAGTAATCCTCAGGAGGAGGGGTGGTGGGCAGTGGAGGAGCAGGATCCACAGGAACCTACGGCAGAAACACCCCCAGCATCAGCCAGGCAGCAGCAGGGGCTGCAGGAGCCCCAGCAGGGCACAGGAAGGGTCCCCCTGGGGCACTGCCACCTCCCCACGTGGGTGCAGAGCACACCTGGCTCAGGGACTGCCAGGCACTTACAGGTTTGGCTGTCTGGTTCCTGGCCAGCTCCAAGCCCACGCTGTCGCTGGTGTCCCCCTCCTCCTCCTGCATGTCCTGCAGGTCCCGCAGGTCACAGTCTGCCCGGGGTACACAGAGGGTGAAGGGAGCAGGAAAGCAGAGCTGGACATCCCAGCTGTGCCCTCAGGGACCCCCGAGGCAATCACCCACAGCCCTTCCATGGGTGGGAAGGTGCTGGGAGATCACTGGAGCATGGATTCCCTCATGGCCAGCCCCAAACAGCTGCAAGGGAGTGGGAACAAGCACCAGGAGTGATGACACCCACTCTGGACACAAGGATACAGCTGTCACCCTTCTTCCAAAGGACTCCAGGACCATCACCCACCCAGGGCATCCCCCAGCTCAGCCACACCTACCAAACTCCTCAAAGAGGGACTCCACGAAGCTGGTGCCGTTGCCCAGGGACGCTGTGTTGACGTACATGTAGTCCACATCCTTCCCTGGAATTGAGGGGGATGCTCTGAGCCTGGGGCTGGCACTGGCACCCCCTGTCCCCACAAACAGCAGCCCAGGGACACGGAGCAGGCACTGGGCATGGAGGAAGCCCCAGGGATGCTGCAGCTCCCCCAGGAGAGCAGGAAGGGGGAAGGCTGTGAAGCCCCAGGTGCACAGTGCCGGCCTTCCCACGGAAATCCCTGTGCTCAGCACAAACCCAGGGCAGGAAAAGCTCTGGGAAGCAGCGTTTCCGCAGGGAGCAGAATTCCTGGATCCACAGCAGAGCTGACGCCAGCCCTGCTCCCGGGGCAGGGAGGAGCTGGGAAGTGAAAGCAGAGACCAAAGTGCCCTGAGGGGGCTGAGCAGGTGCTGGGCTCATCCCTGCCCGGCTGGGGTTTGGTTTCCCTGCTGCTGGGGACACCCACTGCCCCTGGGAACAGCCACTGGAGAGGGACACAGACCTGCAGGCGGCTGCAGCTTCTGCAGGATGGTGGAGACAGCCAACTTCTTCTCCTGCGTGGTGGCACTCAGGTACTCGTGGTCCAGCAGCTTGAGCAGGACGCTGAGCTCTGGCAGGAGCTGGTCCAGCACTGAGGAGAGCAGGAAAAGTCCCATCAGCCAGGGGAATGTCGGGATGCTGGGGTTAAGAGAAGGCAAAATGGGCTGGAACTCCTGGGTGTGGCAAACCCCAGGATGAGGGGTTTTCCCAGCACGGCTCAGGTGGTGTTTGCTGAGTGCTCCTCCCATGCTCGAGCTCTTCCACCTGCACACGTGCCAGGATGAGGCCTGAATGGGAACATGGGCTCCACAAGCTGCTGCACTCCTGCCAAAGGGCTCAGAACGTGTATTTTTCCATAAATGCAGATAAAACTACACCTGTCTGCCTTGTATAGCACTGCTGCTGGTGCCCCTTCACTGTGCCAGGTGCTGGGAGGTGATGGAAGGAAAGAGGAAAAGGAAATCCAGATTCCACCTGGCAATGGCACCCAGAGATGTTCTCCCATTTCTCATCTACTGGGGGACATTTATTTTCCCCTGCTGTGCTCAAACCAGCAGTTTTCACCAAAAAAAAGAGCACACAGCAGGCCTGAGGTACCCATGTGGCAAAGCTCCAGGAAAACACTTGGATGTTTCCAGGGCTACAAAAAGAATTCATCACTGAAGGCAGCATTTACAGCAGCTGACAGAGCTGTGGCAAAACACGATGGATGGCCAGGGATGGGAAGGATGGGGAGGATGAACAAGGCAAGGTCTGGACTCCAAATCACTCTTGAGCTCCCACACCCTCACTTCTCAGGGACACCCTCACCCAGGTCTCTTCCTCATCTCCTCTGAGCAGGATAAGACAGAAAAAACCCGATCTGGATGCAAAGTCGAGCCTCTGTTCCACCCCACACCTGCCCTGGCCAGGGTAGCTCCTGCAGGATCCAGCACCTGAATGGGAGAGGCCAAGCTCAGGGACACCAGCAAACCTGGAGCTCCAGAGAAGGCAGAAACAAAGACTGCAGCTCCTCCCAGTGCAGGATCCCTCCTCTTGGCAGCCACCAAACATCCTCCCAGCACAGCTGGGGTGGCACACAGCTGCCTGTGGGTCTCCAGGGACAGGAGCAGAGGCCAAGGGTCACTGCAGAGGCAGCTTGGACATGCTGGCTGATGGGGATGACTCCAAGGGGGGGACAGCGTGTGCCCCAGGGCATGGGGACACCCTGGCTGGCCTGGCCCTGTCCCCACACTGCTCCTTGGCAGAGCAAAGCTGGGCCAAGCAAAACAAGGGGCTGGCACAGGGTGTATTTGCCAGGGGAAGGGAAGGATCCCGTGCCACTGGTGGGATCCTCCTTCCCCAGGTAAGGAACGTGGAACCAGCATGGCATTGCCCAAAGCAGGGGCAGCACAGCAAATCCAGCAGGTGTTTCAAGGGGTGAAGGGGAGCCCAGCAGGAGGGGGAAGCTGTGGAGCAGTGCCAGCCCAGACGAGCCCCTGGGCACAGAGACAACGTCACCGTCCCAGACCCGGGGCAGGATGTGGCTCACGAGGCTCTTCCTGCCTCCCTGGATTCTATCTCCACAGACCTTCTGCTTCCTCCTCCCTCCCCAGTGCCAAGCTAAACAGCAGCCTCAGCAGTGCCCATCTCCCATGGGCAGCCCAAGCCGGGATGGGCAGCCCCAGGCAGCGGGAGAAGCCTCAGCACTGCTCCACGACGAACAAGCATCCTCCAGACCCTGGGGAAGGAGAAAGCAAGCACAGGGAATGGGACTCCTGCTCCTTGAGCTGGACCAACATCCCACAGCCAACAGGTCCTGCTGATGCTCTGCCAGGTGAGAGCCTCATGTGTGGGGTGTAGGGTAAGCACTCAGCTCCCAGGGCCCCTCTGCAGAGGCAGCGAGGGAGAGGAGAGGGGAAAATCCTCCCTGGGATGTTGCAGAGTGCTGCACAGGCAGGATGGGATCAGGCTGCTGCTGGTGGTCTCCAGGCAGGTGAGACAACCTCCCTGCAGGGCTTGGCAGGGCAGGGGACTACGAGGAAGCAGCTGGGATGAAAAGTAAGATTTGCCCTGTCCAGTCAGCACCTGCAAACATCTAAGGAGTCACCCACCCCTGAGCCATGAGCTCCCCCAGAGGGGATGGGACCACGCAGGCTCCCTGCCCTGGCCTTCCACAGCTCCCCAGACCCCAGGCTGTGGTGGTGCCACCAGCATCCCCACTCCCAGAACACACCAGACCCCAGCTCCTGGTGGTGTCAGCAGCATCCCCACTCCCAGAACACACCAGACCCCAGCCCATGGTGGTGTCAGCAGCATCCCCATCCCCTGCCTCGTGTAGGACACGTCCCATCTCAGCCAGCAGCTCCGTGTCAGGGCTGTGGGCCAGCCAAGGGCAAAAGGGCAGCCTGGTTTCTATTAATAGTGCCAAAGCAGGCGGGGAGGGGGGCGAGGGGACCCTGCTGGGCACCAGAGCTGAGGGTGCCTGATAAGCCAGGGCTGCTGGCAGAGGCTGAGCTCAGCAGCAGTGCCCCGAGCCGGGCACACTCAGCACGGACAGACAGCTCTGAAGGCGCCTTTGTTTCCCCCCAGCTGAGCTGTCCCCTCCATCTCCCTTGTTAAACATCCTCCAAAATACAAGGGGGAGGGAGGGGGCAGTCAAAGAGGCCTGTGATCCCAGGAGAGCACGCTGAGCAGAGCCCGGGGGAGTGCAGGGAGGCAAGGAATTAATTTCCTATGCTCGTTAGGCTTCCAGCCTGAAGGAGGTTAATGGGGGGGCTGCAGGAAGCGAGGGGAGGCTGCTCCAGGGGGGCAGCAGGGGATGGTGTGACACCCAAGGTCACCTGGCAAACAAGGACCAGCACAGGCACTTCTGCAGGAGCCGGTGGGAGTGAGCAGAGCTGCCCAGGGGACAGGGACACGGCTCTGTGCTGAGGGTGGCACTGGTGTCAGTGCCCTGGGGGACTCTGAGCCCAGGGACAGAGGCAGCAGGACAGCAAAGGGCTCCTGGGGAGGAGGGGATGCAGTGTCAGAGTGATCACAGGTGACAGAGCTGAAAAGGGACCCAGTGTCCCCTGCCCACCCAGCTCTGGGACTCCACCTGCTGCTTCCTGCACCCAAAATCCTGTGGCATTGCCCCACTTCCCTGCATTCAGGCTTTGGACAGACACCCCAGGACAGAGTGACAGCAGAACTCCCTCCTCTCCACATCTGCAGCCTGCCCAAGGCAGGATGGGAGATGTCCATGAGCCTGGGAAGGCCAGGACCCGTGGCAGCAGATGGCTTTAGCATTAACAGGGCTGGGTGGGCTCTGCTGGGATGGGGTGACCCAGGGGACAGCACCAGGTGACCCAGGGGACACTGCTGCCATGCAGGCCACTGGGGCAGTGCTGCCAAATCCTGCCCTGCGAGGAGGAGCTGCCCAAAGGAGCTGCATCCCCTCCTGCACCTCTCTCCACCCTGCACCAGGCCAGCTCTATTTTTAGACCCCACAAGTGCTCCCCTCCTCAGGGACCCTTTTCCCAGCACAGAGATAAGGTCTGGACACAGCCTGCAGCTGCAGAGCCTCCCTGCCCCTCCCCAGCTCTGCTCCAGCACAGCAGCACAAATCAGGTCGTGCTCCAGTAACCTGCAGAGAGGAGGAAGAGGAGGAAGAGGAGGAGGAAGAGTCTCTGGCCAAGCCAAAGCAGGAGTTTCCTGGTGCAGAGACCCAGCTTTTGCAAGGAGGGGAAATAAGAAACCCCACGGAGTTTTCAGGCCAAGAAAAGCCCAGTGTGCAGCTTGAGAGAGCCCCGGGGAGGGCAGATGCTGAATCACAGCTCTGAAATGCAGTGGGAGGTGCATTTCAGGGCCCCCTGTCCTGTGGCCACAGCTCTCCTGCCTCCGGCCACGCTTCCTCCCGCGCCAGGTGATGGCCGGGCCGAGGGGGCCGGGGGAAATCGGATGCTGGGAGGAACCATTGTTTGTAGCTAAAATAAAACCCAAGCACAAATAAATCCTTCCTGTTGGCACAGGCAGGGCCCTTGGACAGGCACAGGGCTCCTTACAGCTGCCACCCACAGCAAACAATCCTTCAGAGCTCCTGGGATGCCCTAAAGAGGTGGGGACAGCAGCCAGTGACACCCCAGCCCCTGGGGGAGCCCTGCAGGGACAAAGAGACCCAGAGGAGTTCTCTGCAGCACACACACCTGTCCACAGGCTGATGTGGAGCCACCTGCAAGAACCACACAGCGCTGGGACGTGTCCCCATGCCTTGCTGGGTGCATCACCAGAGGGATGAGATGCTGGCAGCCCCCTCCAGCCCCAACAGTGCTGCTCTTTGAGGAAGCCCACGGCCTCCTGAGCACTTTGCTGAGCGCCCAGGGCAGTTCCTGTTCCCATTCCCATTCCCAAGGAGGTTTCTTCCTGCCAGAGAGGAGGAGGCAGGCGAGGAAGTGCCTCAGTGGGGGTGGCTCGGCGCTCCCAGAATTGTTCCTTTGTGCAGGGGACAGGAGGACAGAGCTGCCTGCCCTGCCAAGTGGGCAGGAGAGGGGCAGCACTCACTCCTGGGGGTGGCAGGAGCCAGCCAGGCTCTGTTCCTGGCCACTCAGCACCTGCTGGGTGTGGGGCAAACCGGGATGGGCTGCTGGGAACAGCAGCCTGGAAAACGCCTCCTCCTCCTCCCAGTCTGCCCTGCTCCAGGCTGGAGGGGTTTTAGGGAAAAGCCAACCATTAACGATCGCACTTGAGCCCTGGCAACATCCCCTAAGAGTGGAAGATTTGCTGAGGGGCCACTCTGTGCACATGAATCATCTCCTCCCTGCAAACAAGGGCCCCTTGAGTGGGGCGGATGGGGGAGCCTCTGACTCTGCATCCAACAGTTCCAGCAGGAGCTGAGCACTCGAAGCTGGCTCCTGCCTGGCTGGGACCCTGCCACCCTCCCTGGCCCTCCAGCTGCCCCTCACTGGGATAACTCACGGGATCCTGCTCCCAGTTTGGGTGCTGCAGCATCTCCCCGTGCTGAGGACCACAAGGCGAGCTCCGCTCTTTTGCCTTGTTCCCTGAAATCTCAGCACCTCCCCAGTGCCCCACCAGGCACAGCCCCTGGGGACCTCACCATCGTGGCCTTGCAGTAATTAATATCCTGATAGCCTTGGGATATCAATTTTGGGAGATGAAACCTGCTTGTTTAGGGGGCACAAGCCCCCCAGTTCTGCCTCCCAGAGCAGCAGCTTCTCTCCTTACTCACGGAGCCTGCAGGGTTTAGAGAGCTCCCCTATCCCACCCTAGCCCTGGGAGAGGGGCAGATGAGCCACCAGAATGGTTGGAAAGCACAAAGGGTGCCCTGGCTGTGCCTCCTGAGCCTCCTCCATCAGTGCCCACCTGCTCAACCAGTTCTGGGGAGCCCTTTCCCAGCAGGGCTCCAGTGGCACCAGTTCAGCCGTTCCAGCAGTGCCCAGGGAGGGAGCTGGGCCTGTCCCAGTGCCTTTGCCAGCAGGGGCTCATCTCCCCAGCATAAACAGCCCTGCACAAAGCTTTATCTCATGGCCTTGCTCCAGCCACTCACCCACCCCAGCAGGGACCAGCCGAGCCCAGCCCAGAGCTGCTCCCTCAGCCAGGCTCTTCCCAACGCCCTGCCTCAGCCTGGCCCTCTGCACAGAGGGGTTCTGAGTCCTCAGCACCTCCCAAAAAGGGGAGAAGAGCAAAGGGAAGCTGTGGAGCACAGCTGGAGCCACAGGAGCTGTGGCCCTGTAGGAGGGAGCTGGACACAAGCAAATCTCCAAAGGAACAGCCCCCTCTGAGCACTGTTCCCCGGAGGAGAGGCAGCTCCTCACATCCTCCTCCCAGTGTTAAGCGAGGAAACAGGAGTCCTGAATAGAGGGAAGTGTAATTACAGGCTGACAGAGCGCTCAGGGGGCAAAGATCATCACCTGCATGGGTGTCCCTGGCAGCTCACACACTGCAGGAACCTGGCTCTGGGGAGCCAGGGAAGCCTCTTCCCTCTGTAATTGGATTAAATGAGACATAATCCCTGGAGATCAAGGGGATGGTGGCAGGTCCCACCCAGCCCGGTGCCAGCGGGACAGCCCAGGGGGAGCGGTGCTGATGCAGCTGCCCCCAGGCTGGGTCCAGGCTCTCCTGGGGGTGCCACATCCAGAGGGTGGAAAATCTCCCCCTCAGCCCCAGCCCCTCATCCCTCACAGTCCCCTCGGCACCCAAATCCGTGGGCAGTGACTGCCCAGCTCAGCCCTGGGGCACCAGGGGGACAGAGGCTCCCTGAAGTGACATCGCTGCTGGGAGAAGCCCTGGGACAGCCCCTGCTGGGCTGCGGGGAATGTCGGTCCTCAGGGCAGCTTCACGAGTGCTGCAGGTAATAATTAACAGGCTGATTAAATCACCAGCAAGCACCTCCTGTGCGAGCCACGCCGCCAGTGACCCCGCAGGGGCAGGACCCCCTCTCCAGGGGCTGCTGCCCCCTTTCTCTGCCTCCTGGAGAAGTTTGTGGCTGTTTGCTTTAGCTCACCCAAAGCAAACTTTATCCCCCAGCCCAGAGGAGCAGGGGGTGGTTTCGGGGTCGCCCCCTCTTACAGCTGAGCACAGCGAGACGTTGAGCAAATAAGATCACCCAGGTGAGAGATCTCAGTGACCCTGCCGTGTCCCCAGCCTCCAAACTCTGCTCCTAACCCCTGCTACGAGAGGTTTCCAGCTCCAGCTCTACACCATCAGCTCTGGAAAATCACATGGAGCAGGTTTAGTACTTCCAGACTACATTTCAGGACTCGGTGCCAGGCCCAGACTGCATTTCAGGACTCGGTGCCAGGCTCAGCAGGCTCATGGCAGGATGCTCCAGCCTGGGAGCAGGGCTCAGAGGCTGCTGGCTGGAAAGCACATTTAAATAATGAATGAAAAGGAGAGGTTTGAGATGCCCTTTAAAGGAATAGTCAGGCAGGGGCGAGACCTGCTGAGTAATGTATAAAAAACAAGCTCCAGGCAGAGGAGAGATGTTAGGATTACTCGGAACCCAGAATAAACTGTGTTTCCTCCAACCAAAATTTTGGTGTCGGCCTTTTCCAAACAAACTGCAGCAACAGGTCGGCTTGGGCTCCCCTCCAGCACTGGGAGAGGCTCTGGGATGGTGCCCCGAGCCTGTGCCCAGCCCTGTGCCCACTCTCTGTGGTGGGCAGAGCACTGGGAAGCCTCCCTGGGTCACCCCTTCCTGCCTGTGGCTGCCACTGTGGGGACCTGGAGCTGTCACCTCTCTGTAGGACTTGGTCTCCACCAAACCTCAGCCTCCAGGACAGTCAGAATTCCAGCTAATTGCAGGAATTGCAGCTAATTACAGGAATTCCAGCTAATTGCAGGCATTTTAGTGGGAAACCCCTGATTCTCACCAGTCCAGACCATCACCTAGGGCTCGGTCCAGCCCCACATCCCTAAAATCTCCTCTGCTGGGGGTGGGAAGCTCTCTGCACCCCAAGAGACACTTCTCCATGTCCTGTACATCCCCATTCCCCAAAGCCACCTTCCAGGATGCCATTCCCAACCTGCAGGAGTGAGACAGGGGGAGGCCAGCAGGGCTGGCACTTCTTCCTGGGAGGAAAAGTCACACGGGGAGGTTGTGACAGGATCCTGAGAAGGAGCGGAGGATCCAAACCTTCACCTGGCAGGGGATGGGCAGCGATTTGCAGGAAGGAGCTGGCGGATCAGCTTTCCCAAACTTTCAACAGCAGGATGTGGATCCTTCTTTAGAGAGGTGGTGGGAGGAGAAACCAGGGATCCCAGCGGGGGAAACATCCCTGTGGACAGCCCGGGGCAGGGAGGTGTGCCCAGCACCCAGCCCCAACCTTGGCATCCCTGCCCTGCCCCCGACAATGCCCAGGAATTCCAGAGCTGTGCTGGACACGAGTCCCCCCTGCCCGGTGGGGGGACTGGGACCCTCTCAGGGGCCACCTCAGCCCTGTCCCCGTGTCGCCAGGCTGGGGGCTGGGGCCGTGCTGCCCCGGAGGACCCTCGGCGAGCAGGATAAGCGTTATTTTCTCAGCCCTTCCCTTTCCTTCCCCTGCCAAGCGTCGCCGGGAGCATCAGGTGCGGCAGCAAGGCCACGGTCCCACAGCATTTCCGACGCGTTTAACCCCTGCAGGGCAGGGCTGGAGGGGCAGGAAAACCGGGATGTGCCAGCGGGAAAGGTGACAAGGTGTGACCGACTGCTCTGGTCACTGCCGGCGGCTCCACCAGTGCTGGGACTGGTTCACCTGCTTTTACTCCGGGACACCAGTGCCAGCTCTCAAAGCTGCTGCTGTTTCAGTTCTGCTCCTGCCTCTGCCCTTCACAACCTCGGTTTCCCAAAATTTTGGACCACGTAAAGTGAGCAGCTGTTCCCCCATCACAAACTTGGGTGTGTTCAATGCTCAAAAAAACACCAACAACCCGGAGAAAGCCAAAGCCATTCTTCAAAGTGCTCCTTACACATCTCCTGCTAATTGCCAGCAATCAGAGCATGCCAGCGTCTCCCAGAGCTCCCTCTTATCACTTCCAGGATCAAATGCACATGAAAACCACTTCAAAAAAAAAAAAAAAAAAAGAAAAGAAAAAGTATTTTGAGCATGGAAACCCCTTGCAGCAAAGCTGTTTTTGTTCCAGACTGTTACGAAATGTCAGTGTTTTCCCTCGCCTGCCAAAGAGCCGGCTTTGATGCCACGGGAGCCTTTATCAGGAGCAGGAAAGGAAGGGGTGCAGCAGCCGTGCCATGGGGGAAGGCTCAGAGAGGTTGTTTTATCCTTCCCCACTGCAGATTGTGAGCCCAGAATCCCCACGGGGACCCTGAGCTCCCCAAATGCCGCTGCTTTCAGTGCCTCGGGGTGATGACAGGCGCCTGCTGCCTGCCAGGGCGCCCTCCCTGCTCTGTCACCTCGTGGGTGCCCTGGCAGGGGTGCCAGCCCCTTGTTTGTGCAGGGCTGGCAGTGAAAGGTTTCCAACCCAATTGTCTTGGTGATGGCCTGGGAGAACGGCATTAAATAGATATTTTAGGGGACAGAGCTGTCATGAATTTTAAGGTTCCTTACATGCAAGAGGAGATGTGTTCCCCGGGAGAGAGACTGAGCCGTGCCAGACTAGATAATAGGGAAGGGTTAAGGGGTTAGGACACAAGTCTGGGATGCCAGAAACCACTTCAAGCCTGCACTCTGCTCCACTGTTATCTCCTGTCCCCCAGCAAGTGATTTGGCTACGGAACAACAGGCAGAGCTTGGGTCGGGCCCAGCGCTCTCCTCTGAAAAGGCTTCCCACTGCTTGGGATGAGACAAACCTTCAAAAACCCTTCCTGGGCAGGGATAGGAACCTCCTGCAGGCCCGTGGGAGCTCAGGCACTGCTCCGTAGCAAAGGGCACGGCAGCCTCACAGCTCAGCACGTTTGCACAGGAAAGGAGCGTTTCCAGGTCAAGAGTGGCCAAGAGGCAGCTTTTCCAGGCAGCTGGGACAGTCCCCAGGGCTCCTGGCTGGGGGACACAATCCCACAGCGTCCCTCCCCTCTCCAGCAGCCCCTCTGCCAGGGCTGTGCCCCTCCACAGCAGCCACAGCAGGATCCAGGGTTTCCCTGTATCCTGGGCAGTGCTGCACACAGCAGGACACTGGAAAATCCAGAGGGGTGAATAACTCCAGCGCTTCATCAGCATCAGCATCCCCAGGGCCACCCTCCCAGCCTGTTTTACCCACCCCTGAGGGGCTGGGGCAGCCCCAGGGGGGCTCAGCCCCGTTCCCCACCACCCCCGGGCCAGAGAGAGGCGGTGGCCGAGTTTCCAGCGGAAGGAATGGCTGCAATGCGGAGCAGAGCTCGGCACTTGCCCGGCGCTAACAGCTGGCCCGGGCTGTGCCTCTCACCGCTCCAGACCCCTTCCCACCGGCAGGATTCCTGCTGCCAGCTCGCAGGCGGCCGGGCAGGAATGATCCCGGCTCCCTCCCGCCCGTCCTGCAGCCTCCCCATTCCTGTGGGCGAGCTGGAGCCAAGTTTATCCCTGACACATCTCCGCCGGCTCTGCTGGATTTAGAGCCCAGATAAGTTTGGGGCAGGACCTAAATTCTGGTGGCTCAAAAGGTCAGGGAAGAGACACTGAGGAGGGAGGAGAAGCCATGTGTGAGCACAGGCGTGTTTGAGCAAAGGATCAGCTCCCAAATCACACTCTGAGCTCTCCATCAGCACAACCTCAAACAGCCCACAGCACCATTCCCACCAGTTAGCCACTGGTGTAGAGCTGGGCCACACACTGGGCGCTGCCCAGAGGAAAAACTGGCAGATGATAAAATCAGGCTACACAGCAGGGCCTGAGCAGAGCTCCAGGTCCACAGAGGGGCTGCCACAGAGCAGGGAAAGATTGGGAATGGGCACAGAGCTCCTGCCTAACGCCAGACTCACCCCTTCAGTAGGGCAGGGAACCTTCCCCCTGCGAGTCAGAGCCCGCAGAGGGATCCTGAGGAGCAGGAGGGGCTGGGGGAGGTTTACATTAGCAAAGATCCATCCAGGTGCCAACAGCAATTCATCACAAACACTCAAAACAAAGCAGGCAGGCGCTGCTGCCATGGCAGGCACCAGCGAGGGGGATAGAACAGCTCTTCCCTGGCAGGGTCAACCTGTGGAGAGGCCAAACCATGCCCAGACAGGGCTCACACAGCTGGGCATCCCTTCCTCCCCTGCTATGAGGTCCTGGTTTGGTTTTTGGGGTGGGCTGGGGTGCAAAGAGGGAAGCTCCCATCAGCTCACACAGCAGGAGAAGGGGGAGGCCGAGACCCTCTGCCCCCCCTGTCCCCAGCAGTGATGTCCCCTGGGACCCTGCAGGACAGCCCTGGCACCAGGAGTCACTTGACAACACTGCCCCCCCTGCCCCAGCTCCCTCCTTCAGAGCTGGCAGAGCCAGCCTGGCTGGACACAGCCCCAGGGGACGGCTGTCCCTGTCACCATCCCTGTCCCTGTCCCCATCCCTGTCCCTGTCCCCATCCCTGTCCCCTCCCGGGCTGCAGGCACTGCTCCCCCAGCACTGACACCGTGCCTGTGTTTCCACCAGTCCCGAACTCCTCAGAGCTGTGTTTCCACTGCGGAAACGCCACCCCATCCTTTTACATCGGCAAGGGGAACTCTTGACCCCTGGGTCTTTGTGGTGCTGACCCAGAGCTGCAGACACAGCGCTCCCGAGCCGCCCTGGGACTTCAGCCCGCGGAGTCAGAGAGGCCCCCGGCCACTCTCTGATCGTTTTTGGCCAGTGTTTCTGTAGCACCTCCAAGGACAGGTCAAGGGCCAGGACCCCCGTGCTCCATCATGTCACCACCTGCTCCTCCTGTGCAGCCCCAGGCTGCAATCAGCAGCAGCAAGAATCAATCCCCCTGAAAACCTCCCTCTGCTCCCTCCAGGGACCCGCCAGCCCCAGCAGAAAGCCGGGACCTTCTCTGCAGAGCTGGCCCAAAGCCCTGGCAGGTTTATACAGATCCCAGATCAAAGCCCAGGAGCTCCGTGAGCCCGATGCCACAGGCTGCAGGAGGAATCGCACACGTGTGGGAAGGCAGCTGCTCCCCGGCAGGGTGGGGATCAGGCCCTCCGTGGCTTTACCAGACTCCCGGCGTCTTCCCCACACAGGGAAACCCTCTGAACCCCATCAGCTCCGTCTGGAAACGCCACCTCCCTTTCCACGACCACAATTTCCCCTAACAAGTGCTTCCACCCCACAGCCTCCCTTGCAGAATGCTGCTGTTTTCCCCATCCGACCAGCGAAGAGAAACTGGTTCCAGTTCGCGCCCCAGCCGGAGCAAAGCCACGCCGGGAGCAGGGTCCCTCACAGAGCCGCTGGGATGCACCCGCTCGGCCGGGATGGGATGCGCGACCCGCGATCCCCGGCGCGGGCACGGGCATCCCGTGTGCCCTCCGTCCGCGGAGGGGATGGATGCGCGTCCCGTCCCGTCCCGTCCCGTCCCGTCCCGTCCCGTCCCGTGCTGTCCCGTCCCGTCCC
>VZRX01001345.1:3500-41247 GCA_013398075.1 Notiomystis cincta
TCCCCTTTCCCCGCTGGGATAACCGCGGCTCTGGGGGGCCTCGACTGATGGAAGGAAACACGGATCCACATGGACCCTCGGGGGCCCAGCCTCTTGGCCCCGGCCCTAATGTCCCCTGCCCCGCAGCCCTGGAGGCTCGGAGCCCTCAGGGCAGCCCCGCTGCGGTAACCGGGGCCCGGAGGAGCCCGGGCAGCCCGAGGGCAGGCGGGGGCCGCGCTGACGGCCGGGACTGTCCGTGGAGGGGCCCAGGCCCGATGCCTCTCAGCTCCGGGCTCCCACTCGACCAAAGCGGTGTAAACATCTAGACGGAGCTGGTGAGAAAACAAAGCCTGGCACGAAGCTGAGCCTTTCCCAGGACTTTTAGAATATTTACGTGAAGATTTTGCTCGGTACAACGTGATTCATTCTGTTCCCTTTAGCCTGTGTCACGCACGACAGCAGAGACCCACAAGCCGCCCCTGCTCGTTACTGACGTGTATCGAGCCAGATTCGCGTGCGGGAGTCCGAACAACGCTCAAATCGCTCCTGAAAGTGTCGGCGCTAATGGATTACGGGGGGATCGTTTCGGCGAAGCCCCGGCAGCCCGGCCGGGGACCCACGGCGTGGGCGGGTTTGGCTGCGCTCGGCTCCTGCCCACGGCTGGAGCTGCACACGCGTGCCCGCTTCGGGGCGGTGCTCCCGGGAGGTACCCACGGGCTCAGCCCGGCCGGCCCACGCAGAGGGACAGGCACCGGGTTCATCCCCGGGGCAAGGGATGCTCAGTCTCCCTCTTTACGATTTTTGACCAAAACAAGGGGTTCTGCCCGTTTTCCCGGCTGCTGCGGGGGCTGCTCAGGGGAGAGCGGAGCAGCCGCGGGATCTTGCCCGGCTTCGTTTCGTAAGCCGTAAGCAAATGGGGCGGTCACGGGAGTCACCCGCGGGAACGAGCCCCAGCGCTCGGCTGCCGTCGGGCCCGAGTGTTCGGTCAGCTTCCCCCAGCCGGGCTCCCCCGCGCAGCCCCGTCTGGGCTGCAGCGCTTCTCGTGGGTCCCCGTCCAGCAACGTGCGTGGGGGGACCTGCAGCCACGGCCCCCACAAAGCCAGCGAACAGCCCGAGGGGCTCCGCGTCCGGCGGCAGATGCGGCTGCAGGGACCCCCGGCCCATCGGGCCCCCGGCCCGGTGATTTGAATTAAATATTGAGGCAAGGGTAGGCGGAGGCGTTCGAGGAACTGTGGAGAACATGAGGCCGCCCCGCTGATCCTGTCAGCGCTATTTGAGTCCTGCTGCCGTTTCTCTGTACTACTCACCCCTGCATGCGACAACAACGAATTAATCTATGCTCTGTACTTCTCTGCCTGCCCACATAACCTGTTCCATATGGTTACCGCGACTTGTACGGAGCAGTTTCGCGCGGATTTGTTCTGGTTTCTCCACGTTTCTTCAATTTAAAATTACGCCACTCACTCTGTGAAACACTAACGGGCTGAACCCCCGTTCGCTGCCCGGGTGCTCCCTGCTGTTAGCGGGTTGTCATTTGTTCAGACATCATCTTGGTGTGCGCATCGCCAACGAGTTCGTGACGCGACAGAGCGGGGGCTGTGACCAGGAGCACGCGGTCTCCTCCCGGGGAGCACCGGCGGGGACCGGCAGCGCCGAGCCCACCGGGATGCTCCCCCACTTCCTCTCATTCCTCCCGGCAATCTCGGGGCAGCCGTGTGCCTGTGCACACCTGCGCTCCGGGGAGCCCCGACCGAGACCAACGGGGCCCCAGAAATAATCAAAAATCCCAAATCAAAACCCTCCCCGCTTCCTGACGCGGGTTTTCGTCCGCCCATCCTTTGTCCTTCTGCTCTGTTTAGACCTCAAGGTGTTCCCATGCCAAAGTGCTGATTTCCTACGGCCCAGGCCAAAGAGTCCATTGGAGCAATTACCATGAAACGAGGAGAATAATTATGAGTAAAGTGAGAAGAATTTTGGACACACTCAAGCGAGCAGGCAAATCCACATCGGATTGTTTAAACAACCTCGCCCCCGAGACCAGCGCGCACATAAACAAATAGTGCACGTAAAAGAAATTACCCACACCTCCCCTGAGGTTTTTGTTTCTTTAAAATAAATCAAAACTCAGGGATAGCTGTAAATAACAACACTTCCATCCCCACCTCGGAGCAGGTTAGGACCAGACCGTTACAAACCCGGTATCATTTCCCATCACATGGCACCAACTTTGATAATTTAAGTTTTTCTCTTCCTTGGGATCCATCTGCCCCGAGGCTGCTCAGGAGAGCAGCCGCAGCCGAGCAGGCACGGCCGGCCGGCGGATCCCACATCCACCCCGGGAGCAGGCCTACAGCCCTCGAGGTCACTGAAAAAATAAAACAAAAATTAGCAGTTCTGAAAAAGCTCCTATTGAAATATTTCGATGCTGCACTGAAGAAAGAGAAGGTGAACTTCACCAACCGGTCGCACTCACAGTCAGGAATTTATAATCGTTGCAAAAGAAATCCTGTCGTGAAAAGGACATCAGTCGATATTACTGCTATTATTACTGTTGTTGTTGTTGTTATTATTATTATTATAATATTACTTTTACAACGTCTGACAATTGTTTAATTCCCTGTACTCTTGCAGAGCACGTAAACCCGTGCTTTCATTTTGCATTGATTTGGGCGGTAGATTTACTCAACTACTTTTACAAAAAGCAGAGTCTTAGCATGGGGGTTCAGCAAAATACGTGCGGCTTTACGGAGCGAGCGCACGAACAAGCTGCAGGCTTCAAATTTTATGCACTTTTTTCCTCCCAGTAACAAGAACGGAATCACCTTTATCTGAAAAATTGCTCCTCATTTACCGAGGGGCTTTTTAAAAATTTGTTGTTTTGTCGTTGTTGTTTTGGGCGGTTGTTTGTTTATTTGTTTTGTTTAGGGTTGGGTTGTTTTGTTGTTTTTTCTTTTTCTTGCATCAAGTACAGACTTCATATGACTGTTAGAAACAGATTATTTCTAGAGTTAGCTTTTTAAAAAATTTTTTGAAACAAATATTTTTAACATGTTTCACAAATCATCGATGCATCTATCCCATTACGAGGCTCCTCTGATCTTTGTTTTACATAAAAACAGAACGCGTTTTTAAAGGGTCCTCTCGCTTACTTTCACGCTTCAGATATTTCGATGTCTCTATTTTGGCTGAGTAACTCAGACAAGGATGACAGTTCCACCCGTGAAAATTTTACTACGAAGAGTGAAACAAGTTCACCCAGTGATTTAAAGCTTTTCTCTGGGGTGGGAATTCTTCTGCTCCACTGATTCACCCCCGATTTGACGGGAAGAAGAATTTTGCTGAATTCCTGCAGTTCTCCCGACTCCTACAACCGTAACGGGGAGAACAGTGAAACTCAAGCTCTTCGCCTCCTGGATCCCTCGGAAAATATCCCAACCGGGAAATATCCCAACGGGAAAATATCGTTGATAGCAAGGGCAGCACAGGAGTCCCCGCAGGCTTCGGGACCCCGCGGCTCCCTGCTCCCCGCGAGCGCCGGGCACGGCTCATCGGCTCTCACGGCGAACTCTCGGCTCTCCCAGCAGCGGAGGGGGACCCGGTGCTCGGTCACATCCCGACCTGCTGACGAGGTCCGGGGTAGCCGCGGGGCCGCTCCACAGCGCTACTTAGATAATTAAAAATTGAGGTGGTTTGGGTTTTTTTTTTGTTTGGTTTTTGTTTGTTTGTTTGTTTAATTTGTAACAAAGCTCTCAGTGAATTTTAAATACAACCAGTTCCTTGTTCTCTCAACATCACCTTTCACAAACCTCTAATCAAATGTCCCCATCTGTCCCAGTCACGCCCCAGCGCCGGGGGCACGCGGTGCCCGGAGCCCGCCGGGACCGAGCTGCCCAGGCTGCGGGGCTCTGCCCGCCCCCGCTGCAGGACAGTGCGGGAACCCTGGGGCCACGCGGGAACATCCCTCTCGCAGCCCTGCCCTTCCCACGGGGCCCGAGGAGGGGAGTCAGGCACAGCCACCTCCCCCTCGCTCCCTCCTCGCGGCACTTAATATTCAGGAAATCCACAAAGTGGTACGAAGAGAGTGGAAAACGTGACATCACGGGCTAATTGGGAAGGAGCGTTCGGGCTGAGGGAATAGCTCAGCCTTGAGTAATACGTTATGTTTAATGGCTGGGTAAAGCTTCGGCAGCAGCAGTTAAACACGTACCCCTCTAAAAATGATTTTCTGTGAACACCTGGCCTCGTCAGAAAGTCAGACTACGGAATTATCTTTGAGAGTCATGTCCAGAGGATGCAGTTTGGTTTGACTGGGGGCTGCAGCCCCTTTATTTCCCTGCCCCTCGAGGTCCATCGTCTGTCCTCCTCCCTGCTCCACACACCCCAGCAGCTCTCACAAACTGGGTGTTCTCCATTTCTGTCCAAGCATAAGGAAACCATCCCTGAAAGTATTATTGTCTGAATACATTTCATTTACACCCATTGGAACAGCCAGCAAAATGAGAAGCTCTCCATTTGATCCATGGGGTGCCACACACCTGAGTGTCACACCATGTACCCAAATGTGACACTCCTTCCCTGGCATCCTTTTATTGTGCAGGGCACCAAACCAGCACACTCAGCAAGGCACACACTGTGAAACTCCCCTTCTCTCTTTTTCCTTTTTTACATAAAGGACTTAAAAATTCTATTTATTTAATTTTACTTTTAGTTAGTTCGCAAATATGGGATGCAATGCTTGGAAGTACAAACTAGTAACCAGCCACGCATGTGATTAGATTTCAGGCCAGGCAGTATTTTTGGGACAGCCTCTTCTCTGTGAACTGATTCCTGGTCCTGAGGAGATCTGTAGGTTCAGAGCTCCTTCCTCAGCCCTGCCAGGAGTTGCAGTGGCTGCCTGTAAAACCAGGATCACAGTAAGAGATTAATGCAGTTACACCTCCCTTTGGTGACAGCTTCTCTGCCCGGGGCTGCTGTGGAAAAGTGGCCTTGGGCTCCAGGCAGTGCTCAGCACGGAGCCCCCAGCCCCCGTCAAACCTGACCTGGCCGCAGCCAGGGTGGCGCGAGGGACAGGAGCTGTGCAGGTGACGCTGCAGGCGACATGTTCTGCAAATGACAGGACACACATGAAAGGGCAAGTTAAACATCAGTGTGCTGGTTCAGTAAATAACCACACTCCACCTGAAAGAACACCTCTGGCTGCACCTTTCATTCCTAGGTGATACACGAGTTTCAGGCAGAAAACAATGATTTGTCCTCACCACTCTGGCGTGAGCTGACATCCAGCCATGCCCACATCCCTGCTGAAATGGGGGATGCTTTGCTGACACCCCCTGGCCCCGTGCTGTGAACACCTGGGCCGTGCTGGGTCTGTTCCCTGGCTGACAGCAACGGGACTCTTTATGGGTCATAAAATTAACTCACTGACTACATCTGTGCAGAGCTGGGGCCTTTGGTTTTTAAAAGATAAGAAACAGAATGAAGTTCTTACACTCTTCAGCTTTATGGTTTGCCTTCAGTCCCTTTTGGTTCCTAGTTCTCGAGTGCTACGTCAGATATGGACCATTTGGGTTTATAGATCAGCAGCAGGATGTTTAAATCACTAAACACGATAATGGCTAATTGAAAGATTTTATTTAAAAAAAAACAAGACATTTTATACATATTAAAATCATATTAAAACTGGCTTTCCTGTCTCTCACAAGTACCACTACAGGTAGTTAAAACCCCTAAGTTAGAGAGTTAGTAATATAAAATAACTCTAACTAAAGGCCAAACAATTAAATATTACAATAATACAAAACAATTAAGTGATGAAGGGTTCTTTTCTTGTTAGTTTGTTCCTAAATAGCGTTTTGATTCATACGTGGATCTGATTTTAAGTTACAGGTACAAAACCACTAAAGTGCCCCTACAACAGGGATTAGTAACAAAATCTCTCCTCATTCCTAAAGAAATTAATGGCCTTTGAACAGGAGAAATGGTTGCAGCTTGGCCTCACCAAAAGAAAATCACACCAAACAAAAATATGTTCAAAGAATGAACCACGCAGTGTCTGAACAGTTCTTAATGGCTTCTAAGTTTCCCTTTGCACTGCAGCCTGCTGCAGATATTCAGCCCAGCAGGCCAACTGATCTACTGCAGCTGGAACCACAACAGCACTGAATATGCTTTTCTTGATGAAGTTGTGCCGTGCAGGTTGGGATTTCTATGTGCTGCTTGTGCTCCTGAGAGTCTTTACCTATTTTAATCTCCATAGCCTGGCTGAGATTCAACAGATTTTTAAAAACCTGTGGCAGGAATCTTGAGTAGGTGAGGTTCTGGGGTGACCTAATTGTGTCTTTTCAGTGCCTGAAGGAGCTGACAAGAACGATGGAGAGAGAGAATTTCCATGGGGTGGAGTGCCAGGGAAAGGGGAATGACTTCACACTGATAGAGTAGGTTTAGGCTGGATATTGGGGAGGAATTGTTCTGTGAGAGTGGGGAGGTCCTGGCACAGGGTGCATGAGCAGCTATGGCTGCCCCTGGAAGTGTCCAAGGTGAGGTTGGAAAGGGCTTGGGGTGGAACTGGATGAGCTTTAAGGTCCCTTCCAAACCAATCCTTTCAGTGATTTTGCTAGACCCAGTAGGTCTTTTATTTTCCTTTCACACACAGACAGAGACTCTCACAAGGATTTGAGGCCCCTGATCCTGCAGCAGGTATTTTAAATTCTAGGGAAGAAATCCTTGCTCACATTGAAGCCACTGAAAGGAGAATTGCCATCAACTTAAGGTGAGATGAGACCTGAATTTCACATTGCTTACACTGCAATTCCTACATCTGATATGGCAAATTTCTATTTACTGCACTCAGAACTACATTTCAAACCCATATATGGTCACGGCTGCTTAAGAAGTTTAAACAATTTTACTTTCCATACATATATTATGACACTTTCAAATTTTTGGACACTAACACGACATTCTGAAAACCACTGATAGCTATCTGCTGAGCTCCAGATGGAGCGATTTAACATCGCCCTGCTCATCCTGCTGGGCTTGGAGCCTCTTCCCCAGCCTCTCTCCTGGGCTGGGGTGACCCTGCACTCTGCATCCCGCATCCCACACCCCATCCTGCATCCCCATCCTGCACCCTGTGCTGTGCCCTGTATCCTGTACCCCCAACCCACCATCCTATCCCACGTCCCTATCCTGTACTCTCTATTCCCATTCCCGTGTCCCCATTCCCATATCCTGATCCTGTATCCATATTCCCATCTTGTATCCCCCATTCTCACACCCTGTGTCCTGTATCCTCCATTCCCGTGTCCCTATTCCCATATTACCTTTCCCATGTCCTCCATTCCCTTATCCCATATCACACAATCCCATATCCCACATCCCACATCCCATATCCCATATCCCACATCCCACATCCCATATCCCATATCCCATATCCCATATCCCATATCCCATATCTCATATCCCTCATCCCATATCCCATATTCAGTATCTTATTCCCGTATCCCACACTCCATATCCCCCATTCCGGTGTCCCCCATTCCCGTGTCCCCATTCCCGTACCCCACACCCCGTATCCCCCATTTCCCTGTTCCATATCCCGTATCCCACTCCTGTGTCCCCCTTCCCGCGTCCCGTGTCCCGCGGCGCCAGCTCCCCCTGGTGGCGGCGGGACAGAGCGCAGGTGGCCCCGGCTGTCCCCAGGTGGGGACACTCCCCGCCCCCGAGTGTCACAGGACCGGGCTCTGACGGGGTCCCTGTTCCCGCTGCCACAGCTCAGGGGATGTTACGGGGCCCTGCTGCCAGTACCATGGGGTCAGGATGGGTTAGGGGGTCCCCGTTCCCAGTGCCATGGGGTCAGGATGGGTTAGGGGGTCCCCGTTCCCAGTGCCATGGGGTCAGGATGGGTTAGGGGGTCCCCGTTCCCAGTGCCATGGGGTCAGGATGGGTTAGGGGGTCCCCGTTCCCAGTGCCATGGGGTCAGGGTGCGTTATGGGGTCCCAGCTCCCAGAGCAGCCTTGCCCCAGCAGCCAGGGGCTGGTGGGACGGCAAGGAGCGGGAGGGAGATGGATGGGCACTGTTTCGGTGTTTTCATGTTAAGTACAAGCTGAGAGCAGCCCCCCGGCTTGCCATGAAGACATCCACAAAAAGGGAGCAGCAGGACAGAGAGTGCCGAGGGCAAGAGAAGGAGGGAATATGGAGAGGGAGCCTTGCCCCTCTTCCCAGCCATGAGGATGCTGCAGCTGCAGTGCTGAGTCCAGTGCTGAGCTCCTTGGGACAGGAGGGATCTGAAGCTCCTGGAACGAGTTCAGTGGAGGCTGTGGACGGGACTGGAGGTTTAGGACGTAACAGGCAGCACCAAGAGATCTGCACACCCAAGAGTTCATCTCTCTGGGACCAGGGACAGGAGCTGAGCAGATGGCTGGAGCTGTGTCAGGGGAGGGTCAGGGTGAGTGTCAGGAGAAGCTGTTGGGGCACTGAACAGGCTTCCCAGGGAATGGGCACAGCCCAGTGAGTCCAAAAGCTCTCCCACCTCATCCTGTGACTGAGCAGTGCCTTCCAGAACATATTTAGAGATGCAGATAAAGAGCAGAGACATACAAAAACCTCTTTTAAAGGGATAAAGACAATGCCTTTTAAAGATTTCTTGTTTCCCCCCTGCCTGCAGAAGAGCAGCAGCTCAGCTGGGGCAGGGAGGTCCCTTTCAGCACCCGGCAGCCACAGACCACTGTGCCAACAGCACCGTGAGGGAGCTGCTTGCCAGGGAGCTCCTAAGCATAACCACAACACCAGAGAGATCAAGAACTCTGGGATCTTTTAAACCATGTCCAAGCTTCCCTGTTCTCCCTTCAGCACTCCTGCTGCCGGTGCTATGTTGAGGGACCTGACCAGAACTCAGGAGTGGAAACTCAGAATTAGCTTCCCTCACTGGAGGGCTCCTGAATGACTGGTTCTGAGTCTTCACTGAGAGCAATCCTCGAACAACTCATGGAAGAGCCTTGGAGTTTGACATTTTTATAAACATCAACCTTTTTATCCTCAGTGTTTGTTGTTTGAGGAAATCCCTTCTAGTTCTTACGCATGTACAACATCTAAAACAATTGAATTAATACCATATGAGGACAGAGGGGTGAAAAATCACATCTATAGCCAAAATAGTTCAGCAAAACTGTACAGCTGAGGTTTAAGGCTGCCTGTGGTGACTTTATATTTTGTTTAAACATTGATGTTAATACTTCATATAGATATGTGCAGCACAGATTACAACAGTATGTGCTGTGTGTTGTATAACTTATGAACTATTAAACTTAATTCTTAAGTTTTGCGCTTGTGAGTTATAACTAAACAGAATCTAAACTGCCAGCAGATGAATTTTTTTTAGATTGTTTTTTCTGGATTAAACTGTTTTGTGGAGTTGGGGCAGACGGACCCAAAGCCAAATTCTTGCACACTCACCCTCAGCACGCAGAGTTCAGGCTTTAGAAATTGAAGTATCTTTTATGTTCTGCACATGTATAAGCTCTACTGGGGGATTTCCAAAATACAGGTCATCTGGCTAGTTCCGTGCTCTGAGTGAGAGGAGGACCCTGGCAACTGAGGAAGGCAGCAAGGAAGCACTTCTGCTCCCTCTGAACTACAGGGAGGCTGGAAGAAGAGAGAATGGCTGTATGACATCATGTCAGTCCATAAAATCTCCAGGAAGCACAGCAGTGCTGACTACGAGTCTGAACTGCCCTCAAAAAACAGAGTTGAAGCTTCCTGACTTTCTGTTTTTATCTTGCTCAGTGAGACAGCAACACCTTTGTGGGCAGCGTGGAGCTCCAGGCAGGCTGGGTTAGAGCTCACCTGGCTCTGCAGCCCACGCTGCTCCCGCCTCTGCCGCAGGTGAGCGCAGCCACTGGAGCAGCTGAGCTGCCAGGCCCCTCTGCTGTGCCCCTGGCAGTGCAGAGTGAGCATCACCAGTAGAGGAGTATAAAGGTGATGGCTGTGCAAGTAATGAGGGGAGGGAAGAATCACAGAACCCTTAAGGTGGGGAAAAGATCATTGAGACCAACTGTTCACCCTGCTGCCACTGAACCACATCCCTAAGTGCCACATCTACACATTTTTTTCAACTCTTCCACCATCGCTGCCCTGGGCAGCCCGTTCCAAAGCCTGACCACCCTTCCAGTGAGGACACTTTTTGTAATATCCAATCTAAACATCCCCTGGTGCAACCTGAGGGCGCTTTGCCTTGTCCTATCACTGGTTACTTGGGAGAAGAGGCTGACACCCACCTTGGCACAACCTCCTTGCAGGCAGTTACAGAAAGTGATAAGGGCCCCTCAAGCCTCCTTTTCTTCACCTACGTAACACCAGCTCCCTGGGGTTCAAGGGTGAGCAGTGTGTCTCACTCCCAGGCCTGGAGTGCACACAGGAGCATTTAAGCCAACAGCTTTATGGGGGCAGAAGGAAGAATCCTCACAAAGAGTAAGCCTGGAAGTCCTGAAGAGCAAGCAGGTGAGACCACTGCCCTCGGGGCAGATGGCAAGGGGTGAATACCTCCTCCAGCTGCAGCCAGCCACTATCCTTCCCTAGAGCTCACTCCTCCATCCTCGGGCTCAGAGAAACCACCAAACCTTGGCCAAATCAGTGTATTCCTCATGGACACTCAGCATCTGGGGGTCTATCCAGCAGCTGAATCACCAGAAGGGCTTTTGCAAATTACGCTTTTCAATAAGTTCTATTTCACTCTGACACATTTTGTTGTTTGCAAGGTTTACTTGGGAGATGAAACACAAGTTAATTACATGAAGTGATCTGTCAGGGAAATGGATGGATTTGCCCTCCCCTCCAGCTGGGCTGTCTTGGCCTGGCAATAGCCACACCACATCCTCCGAGAAGGAGACAGGATATGGCAGGAAGGCACATTTGAGCCATCAGCCTGACACTTCTTTATTGCAGTGTATTTATTTTTTATCATGTGCTTTGACAGGAGTCTCATAAAGTGTTATGCTCCTTCTGTAAGGTCAAAGTCTTGTGACCTTCCATGATTTTAGAGAGAAGGAACATAATTTTCAAGGGCATGTTTATTATTTCTGTAAACAGTCTGTTTTTCATGCCAAGTGAACAGTTTTTCTGTATGTACTTAGATGACAGCTCAATTTTACTGGCTCGCTTTCCTGACCAAGTCCTGCCTGCCAAATGTTTTTGATCATGTTCTGGCAAACAAACCAATATTAATAGTAGAGCTGAGCAAATAATTGCCAGAAAACTGCTGATTTCTTTTAAATCTCTTTATTGCTTCCATAATATCCCTGAATCAAATGCAGTTTCCTCAAGTGCAATTACAATTTTAAAGCCCTGAATTTTTTTATTTGAAACAAAATTGCTCTGTGGAATCAGAAAAGCCACTTCCAAAACAGTTGGTTGTGACTAAGCAGGTCCTTCACGTTGTGCTGCTCCTGTTCCCAAGGAACCAAGTGTCCACGTTGCTCCAGCATGACTGCACAGGCTTCTCAGTTCACCCTCTGGACAGACAGCTTCCACATCTGTTTTTACTGGCACAGATCTCCATGGATGGTAGACGAGCCCACAGCCAAAACAAATCTGTTTGAAAATCCGAACGCTCCACTTTTGCAATGTATACCTTCAACCATCACAGGATTGTAAGAGCAAAATATTTAAGTGTTTGGTTTTGAGAGCCCAAACAGTTACAGCCAGGTGAATGATGAAAGCAGATTCCTGAAATAAATGTAGTAGGTTACACCTTCCTCTCCTGCCTCGTTGGTGTGCTAACATCCTCCTGTAAGGAAAACACCCACCATGCACAGGGAGAGAAGAGGGTCTCAAAATTCCTGAATTCCCTTATTTGAGAAAGAATTTAGTCAAAGATGCAGACTCTCACATTTCTTCATCAAAGTTCTTCATCATTATTTTAAGGTACAGCCACTTGGAGCTGAAAACAATCAAATCTTTTCCCATTACTTTACCTGTGCTGCTGTAAACCGTGGGGTGATTATTAGCTCATTATTATTAAAATTACTTTAATGACAAATGTGGGGAGAGTAAACTACAGAAACATCTACCCTTCTGTGATAACAAATTTGCTTTGAACAACTTCTCACTTGACTTAGCAAACTGTCAGAGCTGTAAAGGCCAAAGGACAGCTTCAGTGTCTTGAAGTTGACAAATGTGAACCATATGAAGACCAAAAAGGTGAGTAAAAGGAAATGCAATACAAAGACCCACAAAAAAAGGGGAAAAATGTAGTGAGAACAAGAAAATTCTACAGAATCAGGAGAAGACTGGTAACTTGGCAGAGACACATTTGCATATTTTTAGGAGAAATAGAAACCAAATCCACACAAACCCAAATGAAAGGATATGAAATGGTCACTCCAGAAAGCAGAATTGCAGCAGCTGAACCTGCTCTGACACCACAGCCAGTGGGCAGTGAGGGTTTCCATCCTTACACTGCTGTGTGCCAAAGGACAGGAGGTGTCACCAACACCCTGCCCAGCCTAAATCTCTTGGAAAACCTGTGGCAGTAGGGATAGTTCATCTTTCCCAGGAAAAGGTGAGAGTTCCAGCAGATCACTCAGTATCCAGATGATCCACCAGCTACAGTGACTATGCACACAAACCTGCTTTCACTTGGGATCCTCTCCACACTCAGCGCAGCCACCTTCCATTGAGGACGTGTCCAACCTCAGGAGCAGGCTCTCCAGCTATTTTCTCCTACTGCTGGCATTGTTTCTTTACATCTACTGATTAGCCCTCAGAGTCTTTTGCTGCCTTCCCATCGTGCTGATGTCCATGGCAAACAAGGGAGGTATTGTACAATGCATGATGTGCCTGAATAAACAGGGCAAAAGAAAGGCTCCCAGAGAAAACCTGAATCATCTCTGTAAAGGCTGTGTTCAGGCTGGAAAAAACTGCTGCCATACCCAGGGAGCAAGTGGGGTGGCAGGAAACAAAAAGTGAAATAAAGCATTCAAATCATAGAATCACGGAATCACAGAATGGTTTAGGGTGGAAAGTACATTTAAAGCTCATGCAGTTCCACCCCTGCCATGGGCAGGGACACCTCCCACTGTCCCAGTGTGCTCCAAGCCCCATCCAGCCTGGCCTGGGACACTGCCAGGGATCCAGGGGCAGCCACAGCTGCTCTGGGCACCTTGTGCCAGGGTCTCCCCACCATCAAAGGGAACAATTTCTTCTTTATATCTGGCCTAAACCTGCTCTCTGACAGTTCAAAGTCATTATCCCCTGTCCTGTCACTATCTGCCCATATAAGAAGTCCCTCTCCCCCTGTAAAGCATGGGAAGGCTGCAAAATCTGGTGTTTGTGCAAGGGAGGAAAGGACCCTGAGCAATTTGGATGAAAGAACGAAGGCAAAAGGTTAAAGGTTTCATACCCTGCTCTAAGGATTATCCCCAGTTATCCTTCAGTTACCTGCTTGGCTGGAGTCGGGAAATGCTCAGAAAACCTGGCTCCCAAGCACACACCTTATGCTGGAATAACCTCACGGTGTAGAACAGCAGCACGCTGAACCGCGGCAGTCCCCGGCTACCCTGCAGCTGCCCACACCAAGCGCAGGAACACCGGAGACGAAATCCACGCTGCCCCTCGGCCCCCGGTAACCCGAGGGGCACAGGAAGGGGGCAGAACCTGACGAGGAAAGCGCGTTCGGGGCTGGGAGAGCAGCGGCCGCTCGGTGCCACGTGCTGATGCCAAACGGGCTCCGGGCCGGGCTGAGCGGGGCCGGGGGCGCCAGCCCAGCTCCCCGCAGCCCTTCCTGCAAGGCCCGGGCTCCGCCTCGGCCCTGCAGCGCCGGACGGCCCCACCGGGCTCCGCCTCGGCCCTGCAGCGCCGGACGGCCCCACCGGGCTCCGCCTCGGCCCTGCAGCGCCGGACGGTCCCACCGGGCTCCTGGGATCACCACCCGACCCCAGCTCGCGCTTCTCCCTGGGAAAGCAAGAGTTCCCCCTTTCCCCGTTTCAGCTCTGGAGGTGGTCTCACCAAGGAAAGCTCCTTCTCCTGGCTGTACCTGGGAGCCTGCACCTCGTGGGCAGCCTCACTGCCTTTTCTGCTGGTTCTGGCTCATTCTCTGAAGTAACTCCCCCTCAAAATTCAAAATACCACACCTCTGAGCATTCCAGGAGCACGGATTTCTCCGTGCTATGGTCCTGAGGGGTTGTCCATGCTCACCTTTTGACAGAAGCAGCCTTGCTCCCTGTGCAGCACTGTATAGGCACAAGTGTTTGCACAGCTGCACCAGGAGCCCAACCAAGGACACGGTGTGGTGGAAACCTCAACTTTTTCCGTATTTCAGACAAAAAAGAGCAAAGCCAGCACTTATTTTCATGCCTTTGTGGTTGCATCTTTACAACAAAACAAAGAAAGCTTTTGTGCTTTCTTACATGAATTTTACAAAATGTTTGTGAAGCATGCAAAAGATTGTTTATTCATGTAATTATGTAACGATAAACACAAATTTTGGGAACAGATCACATGGTGCGATCACAGCCGTGCTCAGCATTCCAGCCCCAAGCCAGCCAAACCCTAAACACATGAGAATGATAATTAATGGCAAAGGCACAAGTCTCACTCTGTGGGACCGGACCCTTCATGTGTGCCCTGCGGTTCATTTTAAAAATGAAAATTGGGAACTTTATTAACATTTTTCTGATAGGCAGACACAGGGAAACCCTATTAAAATCTTTTAGAGGAACATAGAAGGAAGAGTCACACAGTCTTTTTTTATAAATCAGTATTATATTAGGAATACATTATGTTGCCAAAAATCAAGACATATTTAAGACACATCAGTACTAATGGGACTGACACAGTTAAAGAAAGCCCTGTGTCTCCTATGCTGACACCTCCTTCAGCTTAGCAGAAAGGAGTGACAGAATTCTTTTCAGCATTTCCACAAAGTTCCCAAACCTGTCTTTACCTTTTAAAAAGTGTAAACTAAAAGTATGTAAACCCTGCTAGTCTTTAAGCAATTGATACACTAGAGACACTGATTCTAGGTGTTAATGTACTAATGTGGCTCATGAGACACACAAAGAACACTGCCAAAAACTTGCAGGTACCTTGAAAACCACAACTTGATTTCCCAAATGTGTTAGCAGGCACTCACTCCAAGAACATCCTGCTGACCCTCAGACAGATGTTTCAGCCCAGCTTGCTGATGTGTGCAGCGCTTTATGGCTCTCACTCCTCCTTTAATCAGAGATTGTATATTCAACTCCAGTATTAAAATAAACCATTACGATCCTGCTCTACTCTGTGTCCAAGACCTAAATACCTTTCATGCCTATCAAAAAACTTCAGCTAAGCCTCTCAAAGCCCTGACCGATGTCTGTGTGGCAGCTCCTCGACAAAATCCCTGCTGAGATGTAACACATGGATGGGATGAAGCTGAAACCTTCGGGGTGCCAATGTGACCACACCTCCACCTGTAGGCACTATTCACCTGGAAAACAGTCATTTGGATATTTTCAATTAAATTCCCGACCTTTAACTACTAAAACTGAATGGCCTGTGATTAAACATTAATCCATGTCAGTAATAAGTCTTAAAATATCCACAGACACCCCCGAACACACACCTCCATACCCCCCTGCCTCAGACCCTCAGCTGCCGCCCTCTTTCCCCGAATCCCGGTCCTGCCTTTCTTCCATCCAGATCCCGCTCCCTGCTTCCCCCGATCGCATCCCAGCCCTTCCCTGCATTCCAGTCCCTGCTTCCCCTGCTCCTGTCTTTCCCGACCCCGCATGCGCGCTCTCCCACATCCCGCCTTTCCCGACTCCGATCCCGTCTCTCCCGATTCCGCATCCCGCCCTTCCCGATCCCTCTGTTCCCCGTTCTCGACGCCGCCGTTCCCCATCCTGCAGCTCTCCACTCCGCTGTGCCCGATCCCTCCNCCAGCCCCGCCTGAGCCCCCCGCGCTTCCCGCCGGGCACCCCGGGCTGTCGGGCAGCCCCGCGGTCCCTGCTCGGCCCGGCCCCTCCGTTAAGGATTTACCCCGCAGAGGCCCCGCCGCGCCCCGCAGGGCTCTCCGGGCTCCTCCTGCTGCCCCCGGGCTGTGCCCAGCCCCGGCTGTGGCCCCCGGGGGCTGCGCGGTGACACAGCCCTGCTGCTACCCGCTGCTGAGTTCACAGAAGCAAATCACAGCAGCCCAGGCTGGTCCGAGGCTAAAGGAACCGTAACGTGCATCCCGATCCACGCCCCGCCGCGGGCAGGGACACGTTGCACTAGGTTCAACTTGCCCTTGAACACTTCCAGGGATGGGGCTGCCACCCCCTGAATCACAGCCTCAAAATGATTTCAATATAATAAAAGATCTGTGTAGTTTTACCTTTGCGAAAGCCCACAGCTGTCAGGGAGAGAGAGGACCATGGATAGCAGGGGAGCACAACAGAAAGTGATTTTCCCCTTCTCAACAGTGCCTTCGTGTTTTGTAGTGGTTGTACCCCGGCTCTGATCATCACTCAGTCACCCTGAAAAACGCAGCTCGGTCGGTCCGGCTCGAGCGACCTCAATGCAGAGATCAGTCCACACACTTAATAGTAACTTTTAGATGTAGCTGTTGCTGCTTTTGGCAACAGACTGTCACTATACTCTTCAGTAGAATAACAAAAAGATTAAAGGTTACGTGATATATTAATAATCTAGACTTCAGTGTTTTCTCTTTGCACAGATCTCTTGCGTTTGCGTTTCTCAGAGATGTTTTTGGGAGTCCTTCACCCCGCTTAGGAACACTGAGCTCCACATCTGTGGAGGAATTAATCCCAAACAAATATGCACATAATCAATGTGTTTGCACTTTTGTATTGCTTGAAAGCATTTTCCGGTTTTGATTCAAGTGCTGGCTGCTCCATCCCTGGCAGTGTCCAAGGCCAGGTTGGATGTGGCTTGGAGCAGTCTGGGCTAGTGAAAGGTGTCCCTGCCCATGTCGGGGTGGAACTGGATGAGCTTTAAGGTTCCTCCAACCCAAACCATTCTGGGATTTTTCTGTCTCATGTTTCCATAAGTCGTTTATGTGAGACAGAGAGAGTACCTGCATGTCTAAGGCAAGATGAAGTGAGAGAGGGAGACAGTCTGCAGGGCCAGCTGCTGTGAGAGTATCACCTCAGATATAATTAGCAATGTAATCCTCTCTCGTGATGTACTTGCTTGGCTGGACACATAAACCAACCTGAAAAACGTTTCTTCCACATGTTTGAGTAAATATTTCACTTCATTGTAAATCCAATTATACCATTATGACTATTTTATTTTGTGTAATAGCAGTAAAATTATAAGTGAGAGGAGTTATCTAGGAACTGGGAAATCTGACATGGAGGAAGGTAGTTGTCTCATAAATCAGAGCTTTCCTTTTTATAGCTAGATCTAGTTTAAGTGGTTCTGCACTATGTTCCTAGCTATGTAGTCACTGGTAAGTCTATTGAATAACCTGGGAATAACACCTGATACAGTTCTTCAGTTTTAGAACTGTCTTTTGAATTGGAATTTTCATATTACTCTGCTGCCTTTACCTAACATTTCACTACATCTTGTCCTTTACTGGCAATTTTAGGTAACGGTGGAACCAACAGGAAAAGAGAGACTGTCGGAAGTAGAGATGATGAAAGAGGACAGGGATCACAGGTGGGCTGCTGCTGTGGGATCTCATTAAGCAGCTAAATGTGTACATATCTCTCACAACTGTAACACTACTGGTGAAGTTGAGGTCTGCCAAAGGTTTTGACTCTGGTTTTGTGACTGACTTGTGGTGGTACAGCATTATGCTCAATGGACAGAAAAAAATTTATATGTATGTATATATAAAATATCTACAAGCAGAACTTATACAAAGTCATTAATAACATATATATAGTTGTAAAGTTGCACAAAGCTAAAGCCTCCTCTGCAGTGTTTCAATTCAAGCTGAAAATAAAGCAACATTAATTGATTTTTATGATCCAAACTATGAGAAGAGCAAAAAGCAAAATGAGAAGCTGGAAATGCCCAAAGCCAGCTAGGAATCTAAACACACAGTTTGTATTACATGAAAATTAATCTAAAAAAATCTTAGGTTTTAGTCAGCTTTAAGCTTTAGGATAAATGTGATGTTTTGATTCTGTCTATGTACCACTGGAAACAGTGCAGTGGAAGCAGTGGTCAGACATCCTAATGAGGCACTAATTAGACACTTTTCTACCTGCCTAATCTGATAAACCTGTACCTGAGGTCACAGGACAGGTGGATTTGCTACGTCTGCTGTGAAGTAGCTATGAGGCTGCTCCTGCAGTGCAAGAGAAATAAGCTGCCAGAAGCCTAGTGATCCTGTTCTACTTACCTAAAAAGCTTGTTAGTATCTTTAAATGGCAATCATAGTTCAGAATTTTCCAGAGGAGCTGGGATTCTTCATTTTGTTGAAACAGGAAAATGCCAACCATAGAGACATGAAGATTGCAAGTTTGGTCATTAGCATCTGTATTCTTTCATTGGAAATTCCAACTTACTTCAGCCTGTTGGTTAATTCTCCCAAAAAGTCACCCTCAGTTAACACAAAGCCTTGTCTTGACTAAAATACAGTGACATGCCCTGTTTGAACAAACATGTTTGGCACTGATGCCTGGAATTAGCCAGACTCTGCAGAGCACTGGAAGAAATTAATTCCTCAGCTAAATAAAGTGTCGTTAATACTGAGTAGTACAAATGTGTGAACAGATACGAGGGGCAGCCAGCAAAGCTCTGACACCTACAAGTGGACATGGCAAAGCAGAGGGCTGTTGCACCCGGAATCCAAACCCTCTGAGGATTAACCCCCTTCTGGAATCAAATAGGTAAATAGTGTTATATTATCTACATGGAAATAAAACATTAGTATGTCAGTTACAGCTTCTCAAATGTGAACATTCAGAACTTCCCTCAGAGTATGCTTATATTAAGAATTTAATTAAGATTTATTAATTAACTGAAGCTGGTCTTTGTTCTTTAGTCAACTAAAATCCTGCCAGCTTCCTCCAGTTCCTCCTACAAAATGTTTTGCCAGATGCTCCATTTGTTAACACATCTTTGTGTGCTGACACTTGGAAAATACATGTGTTCCTTTACTCATAACTCACAGATTCAGATTTCTAGAGCCATTTCTGTGGGGAGTGAACACTCTGAAACCAAGGAGTGCTGCTGTGCTCTGTTGGTGCTGTGTGAATTGACCCAGACAGGCAGCCAAGGGCAGCACACGTGAGTGTGTCAGTGTGCCTGCCTGCCTGGCCCTGAGCAGGGCTGCTGGAGCCCCGGCACTGGACACCAGCTCTTCGCACCCAGGGAACCCACGTGGATGATTTTGGAGGTTTTCAACCCCCCAGTTGCAGCTGCAGGCAGGGGAAACTGTGGCTGCTTGGACCTTGTGCAGTTGAAACTTCTACCAACACACTAAAGAAAGGTGTGCAAAGGAGGATTTTAGGCTCCACAATCTGTTCAGGTTTTTAAGTAGCCAAGGCTCCTTAGTGGCTCTTCCCAAATCGTGTACAAATCTTTTGAAGTCCTTTTTCCTCTCCCCGCCCCCCCCCAACCTTAGAATCTGAGAATGGCTTAGGTTGGAAGGGACCTTAAAGCCCATCCCATTTCACTTCTGCCGTGGGCAGGGACACCTCCCACTGTCCCAGGGTGCTCCAAGCCCTGTCCAGCCTGGCCTTGGACACTGCCAGGGATCCAGGGGCAGCCACAGCTGCTCTGGGCTAACTCCATACCTGTATATAAATGTCATGTTTGTTTACTGAAGTGGCTAGATACACTGCAGTTCATGCATGTGATTTTTTTTAATACTAAGAAATTATATGTGTAATTTTAGGGATACTTTGTTTCTAAATAATTGGGAGGTATTTTTAATTAATCCCTAGCTTCATTAATGGTAGGGATTTTCTAACAAGACATGGAGGGAAGTGATGGGAATAGATGAAAGCCCTTTTTTTGGTCAGCAAATATTTACTGCTTGAAAATGATTTGGAGATAAGATATATTTTTCAGGTAGAATAAGATATTGTATCCTATTTTATTTACATTTGTTATTTATCTAGTATTTAGTTAAATTAAAATCTTTGGTTTTAGTTGATTGCATTTTTTAGTTGATTACCATGGATTATATTTATATGAACTTATTTTTGTTATGGTTTTGAGATATTACTTTTAATGCAGTTAAGTTATAGACATTGAAAATACTTCAGTGACATTCTGTGCTTTTACCGGTGAGAAAAAAAGTTTTGTGCAGATAACAGTGATAAGCCCAGATAACAATGGAACATTTCTATCTAATTCTTTTTTCATGGCATTTCAAAATCAATGTATTGGTTTAACTGTAATTAATCTCACTTCACAAAATTATCTCTGCAGCTCCGTGTTTGCTTGTGTGATTTATTAGATAAATAATTATCTATTTACTTGTTGCTAATAGGAAATGAGGTGAACAGGAAGAGCAGAGCTGGAAGATTCAGTTATTAAAACATCAGGCTGGTGCGGCCTGTTTGCCTCAATCCCTTTAAAGGCCGGGCAGACGCAGAAAGCAGTTTAGGGATGATTATCTGCATAGTCCCCGAGGCACTCCCCACACAGCCTTAGGTTAAGAAAAGATCGTTGCTGGCTCCTCCCAGATTACCATCCCCGATCCGATTAGCCACAGGAAACACCATGGGAATTCATTCAGCTTCTCCTCTCTAAAAACGTGACTCCCCTACAGCGTGTTTCTTGTGGCTGATACTGCAACAATGAAGGGATCAGCACTCACTCATTCTTTTTGTGGGGTAACAGGTAAGGTGTTACACTGAAATTACTAAAATTATTAAAACTCATGTAAATTTACTATGGTTTTGACTGTATTAGATTTAAAAAGAATCCCTCTAACTTGCAGAGATGATTTTTGAACCTGCACTTCTGAGTGCTGTCAGGATGCTGACAGTTACTGGCAGTATTTCATTCTTTGGTGAGTAGTCAGTGTTACGAGTCTCGGAGTCTCTTGGTAAACATCATGATCAAGGGATCAGAGCCACCGTTTTTGTTTGTAGAACAGTTAATATATTCACTTCACGCCATCTCATTGATGAGTCTCTCTAGTAATTACTGCCTGCCAGCCTGTTCAAGGCAGTTTAAAATACCTTGTGTTAACTCTTGGGTTAGCACTGCCATAGAAAGAGGTGCTTTAAATAACATGTCTCAAGTCAATTGAGACACTTGTCCATCAGTTTAGCTTGCAGTTTCTTGCTATTTAAGTAAAAAAAAATCTATGAATTGCAAACACTGAATCACCAAACCAACACCCACATAATCTTTTAATGAATTATTTTCTCTTGTCTCTTTTGTACATGAAAGCAGTTAGAGTACTTTGTAAATACCAAACTTGATGATTAAATGACATTCACCTTTTGATAAGACAGGTGCAGAATACTTTTTTCCCAAAGAGAGTAAAACACATGGAAATAACAAATCCATTCTGGTTGTGGTTCTAGTGAAACCCCTGGAGTTTTACAGCAGCTGTAGTATCATTCTGCTCTGTAAATAGTGTGTAACTAAACTATATGAAAATCTGTTTAAATTTTTACCTAGTCTTCTCTCTGTCCTTTATCCATGTGATCATTTGCTTTTCCAACATTTTCGTGTTTGCTTACAGGTAGTAAACATTTCATATTTCAAATAATTGAACTTTTTAATACACCTTGGGAACTGAACTGAAGTGTGTGTCTTCTGAAATATGTATGCTCAATGCAAAATCTGCCTTCTGGACTACAGTGAAATTACAGCTTAAGCATTCATGAAATATCTGTTCCCAGTGAGCTTTTCCACTGATACATGCATTAGAACAACAACTTTGCATCTTGTTTCCTTAATTATAATAATGAAGATAACAAAACCTCCCAGTTACTGTAATTTTTTATATACCTTTAGAAATGCTTTGTTATTACTGGCAATGTTAAAATTAGATAGTCTGTGGTAATTTAAAACACAATTTCATTTACCAGGGCTTCCTGTACTAGTGACTAACTGTGTCTCAGCCAATTTAGAAGATTTTTTGCTAGAAACTCTCATGATCTGCCAATCTTAAAGCATCAGATTCAAAGCCTGAATTGAGAGACAAAGTTATAATTTAGTAGCTCTTAACCACTTCATTAAATATACCCACTCCTCTCTACACTATTCTATTTTTACTTAGTCTTAATCATCTTAGTTCTCTGCCTGAAACATCTCCATTAGTGCAGTTTACAGGATTTTGCATTTTGGCAGTGAAACTATCCCGTGTGATCTTATATTTAGACATTCTGTTGACTTCTGTGGGACTGCTCACAAAAGCAAAGCTTCTCAAGTACTTGCAGAATTAGGCCACAGGAAATTTTAGAGGTGTTACCCAAGTGCTTAGGTTCCAAGCTCTCCTGGCCCCTACCTGCAGTGAGTTGACTATGTTCCTTTAAAAATTTGGCTGTTAGGTGGTTACTTACACGTGACTGCAACAGGGAGAGAACAAATTCACTTTAGAAGACAAGAAAACAGTAAAAATAACCTCAGAGTTTCATGTGACAGGCCTAAAGCATCAGCAATGCCTCTATTGTATGAATATATTTGAGGTTTAAAATAATTTTTCCCGTATAGTGATATTTTGAAATAGAAAACTTACCAATTTTTTTTCATGTTAATACATACCCATAATCTTTTTAAGTGTGTGGTCCATTGTGGCATTCTTGTTTACCAAAGCCCCACAAAGTAAAGATTTGGGCCCTCACTATTAGTGGGTAGGTGCACAGGGGTGCAGTGGGGAGCCTCACAATGGGATTACTCTCTGTGCTGGCACCTACACTGCCCTAACTGGAATCCTTCCAGGTGGGAATGCAAGCGTTTCTCTCTGTTTTGAAAACGTGTTCTGAAATAAAAGGTAGTGATTGCATTTATTAAATAACCATCCTAATTGCCGAGATATAGTGAGGCCAGCATCTTCTTGTCTCTTCATCTTTGGCTATTGGATATTGCTCCTCTCATTTCAGTCTGGAGCAAAACTTCAGCCCAGCCACTGGAAGCCACAGGTTTCCAGATGCCAAAATACCAGAAAGGAATATTTTTTGTGACAAGGCAGAGCTGTTCATTTACAAACTCTGCTGCTGGTTTGCTGGGTGTCTGCTGCTGCTGGCTCCTGAGAGCCAGTAAGGAACGCTGCCTTTGGAAGGAGCATGGCACCTGCTCCTTGGGATCCCTGATGTCCCACTTGTCCTGCTGCCTGCGTGGCACTCTACTGCTCCACCTGAAACCTTACAAAGGGAAGAGGGAAGTGCCTTTATTCCAGAGGAAATGGCCATGGGCAAGGGGCTTCGCTGCCGAGGAGAAGGTGGGTGCCCGAAGCAACCTCAGCCACGGTGGCACGGGGTGCCCACTGTTTCCACTGCAGGAAAGCCACCCCTGCATGTGTGAAGCAGCGAGTGGGACTTGGCAGCTGTCATGTTATCAAATGCAACATGTGAATCCAGTGCAGCAGGAAACAAAAATCCCTTCTGGTAGAAATTGTTCTGCTCAAAAGTGGTGGGAAAGGAAAGGCAACTCAAAACTGCATACAGACATCAAAGCATGTATCAAACCTACGCCTGGAGGGACCTCCTGAAAAACCCGAGCGCTTGGCATCAGGATTCCAAGATACCCCTTGGGCAGTGTGGTCCTGCTCTTCCCTTCTGCCAGCTGACAGCACAGGCACATTTCCCAGTGTTTTGGTCAGGAGCCGGGGTGTCCCTGCTCGATGAATGGCACCGCTGCCTGTGCTGGAACAGAGATGGAGCTCCACCGCAGGGCGACTGCGTTCCTCTCCCCCAGTGGAGAACCCGGGACAGAGATGGAGCTGCACCGCAGGGAGACTGCGTTCCTCTCCCCCAGTGGAGAACCCGGGACAGAGATGGAGCTCCACCGCAGGGAGACTGCGTTCCTCTCCCCCAGTGGAGAACCCGGGACAGAGATGGAACGCCGCCGCGTTCAGACTGTGTTCCTCTCGGCTCGCTCAGGGAGCCGGGATTAAGGGGCGGCCTCTTTGCTGTCATGGCAATAGGAATGCACAGCCGAGATAAAGGAGCAGAGCTGATTAAGGCGATATCGTGATTGCAGTAGGGTACGTGACTCGGATCCCTCAGGCAGCTTGTGGGGACTGTGACCTGGAATAGCGCTCCAGGCTGTGCCTGCTGCAGCTACCGAGCGTTCACAGGATGAGCAAAACACTGAAGAATGTCTTTAAAAACCAAGAATATCTGGTACACAGACGAAGCAGGAGAGAGCTGTTGATTTTACGTAAGCACTATTTTTACTTCTAGCACCCTTGTTATCGGTGCGGGAACGTAATGCCCCTCTGTAGGAACATCAGCATTGATCTCTCCCAAATTACCACATTACATCTGTTCAAGGGACTGCAGTATAACTCTGCAATGTCATTTGTCACAATATTACTAACTTTTTTTTCAGAAGTAAATATAAGGGAATTTCTTCCATTGATCACACTGAGGAATTTAACACAGCTGTCAGTCAAATTTAGCAAACTGAAAGGCACAGACAAAGTATTCAAATCAGTTGGGCAGCACAGGAATTATGGATTTGGTGTATAAATGAAATAAAATTGGTCAGATAACAAGGAAACACCTCTGCCACATAGAAGAATCTTGCTGGTATTTTGTAATACTCTAGGTATAATTTCTTCTGCATTAACCTCCATCTCATCCATCTCCAGTTAAAAGTTCTTATCAGCCTGATTGCTGGATTAAAAAAAAAATTTAGATTATAGACATATCCCTGATATTTCTTCTATTTTTTAATCACTTGAGTACAAGAAAATAGGAGAACTGAATAGTCATAGTGGTGGAGATTTTGCTGCCCATATAATATCTTTATCAAATGTTTTCTGGACAAGCTATTAAGAACTTTTAAGAGAACTTTCTGAGAAATAGAAACCAAGAATTTTTGTTAATTCAGCACTATTAACTCTAAAAAAGAAATTCTGGGGATAAAAGTTATTTCTTTAGGTACAAAGTTTCCTCCGATAATGGAAGCCATCACTTACTGATTTCAAAATCCATTGAAAAAAACATAGAGGTTCTGGAGCTTCTCCAAATAGAATGCAGTTATATTAAGGTACTTTATTAACAGATTGACTTTTCAGAATACAGAGTCAGATGGCCAGGTAGCTGAGTAGAAAATGCTCCAGATACTCTTTCAGTCTTTGTTAAGAATATTCTTACTTCCTATTCTTAATGTACTTACGTTAGAGATGCATTTCTGAGCATCTCTGAAGTTTCACAAGGCTTTTTGTCTTTCACTGACAAATGTAATTCTCATCCCTTTGAGAGGACTGGTGCAGCCCTATTAAAGTGTTCTTAATGTGTATCCGTGATCTGTTCCCACCATTAAGCATCTTGAAAAGAACAGAGCTGCACTGGGTGACTTCATGGAATAAAGTCTATGAGCTTTGTTGGAAGAATAATTTATTCAAGTATGTGGTAGATAATGTAATATCTGAATGAATAAATTCTATTTAAATATTTACTACAAAAATAATTATGCAGAATTAGAGATAAAAGCTGGACAATGGATAGCAAGAAGTTAGCACCACACAGGCCTACTCCATCACCTAATCCCCACAGGACTCTTCTATTTTTATATTCTTTTTTAGCAAATCTGTCTTTCACAACCCTATTTATGCTTCTTAATCTTAATACTAGTTTTGCAGATTTGGGAACCCAAGGTTTGTGTATTTAGCAAAGTTTCTGTAGTTAACAATACAGCAGAGATGTGCTTAGTTTGGTGCAAAAAATGCTCTTTTTTTGGTGATACTTGCAGCTATTTTCCTATAGAGATAAGAGAAACAGAAGGGTGATCTTATACTGAGTAAGAAATTCCGCTCAAGAGCCATGCAAAGGGCTTATTTAAACATTACATTGAGTGATTATTGTGTTCATATTTACAGCTTTCCTGCATCTTTCTGTCAGACAGAAGGTCCTCAGAGCAGAACATACCTTGTATTAGAAATAACATTAGAGAAAAAATCTGTTTTCTGCTTAGAGAGACTCCTGGGTTCAGTTTTCTTGTTATAGAAGAATCATCAGGGATGTGATTCCCAACCCAAGGGTGGAGGGAAGAGAGCAGTGAGGGCACATGGATTGTAGACAAGTCTACCATGTCTACCAAGTACCAGTCCATGCCTGACTGCCCAAATCTTCAACGACTCCATAACAAGGAGTACTTGGCTTTATTTTGCATTTTTTGAGCTTCTGTTGGAGATTTTCAGTGGATATTTTATTGTTTCAACAGGTACTGCAATGGCTGCAGGAGTTTTGCTGCAAAATGAACTACCATACTCCTCACTGATAGAGAGCAGTGTGTATCTGGCAAATATGAGTTCAGGTAAGAATTTGTCTCTGATGTGCCATTCATAATAAATGCTTAGAACAGTTCTGGAAAAAAAATCCACAGAAAGTTTTTAACCCTCCAGAAATATTATCCATGGTTATAAACTTTAAATGTCTATAACAAAACCAAACTGCATTCTTTCCTCAACATACTGTGGTGATAATATGTTGATCTTTTCTGTAATTTTCATTTTGTCAGATCTCTTAATGGAAGAAACTATTCCATTTTTGTGTTGAGAAACTGCCTAGCTCTCTGAAAATACAAACCTGCCTCAAACAAAACTCCCCTTTCTAATTATTTAAGCTTTTACAGGGCGCAATTCTTTCTTACCATTTTGGGTGAGTGTTTGTTTGCAAACCTGCTAGATTCAGTAGGAAAATAATGATGTGCAGCATTTAATTTTCCTCATTTCTGTCTCCACTGTCTTTTGATATATACTGAAAAGTTTCTGGGAGGAAAAAGAGAAAAATAATTAAATACAAGAAAGGAATGTAGTTAATTAGAAAATATTTTTCACATTTCTTGGATACAGGTAGCACTTGAATACCCTTTTCCATCTCCTTTCTCTTCCACACAACCCCCAACATTAAAGCATATTTACATGTTTCCTCACCTGTTGATATCAGCTTCACTGATGAATGAAGGGTCAAGGTTTTGAATATTTTCCTTTCCTCACATGATATCACTGCTGATGTTTCAGGCCTGGTACTCACAGCAAATGTTGCCACATCTCTGTAAGAGCTAGGGAGCAGCAGTCAAAGTTCAGGCTCTCAATTTCTGGTCAGAGCTGGAAGAAGCAGATTTTTGCCTGGTGAATTTGTCCCAGAAGGGAACTTTCTGTTATGCAAATTCCTCTGTAAAAGTTCCTGGTTTTGTGGTACAGAAAGAAATACATACGTATTTTAGGAAAATGCAATGGGATTAATTTGTTTATTGACAAAGTGGATTTTCTTGATTTCCCCAGCCTTCTCCTTTCAGTGCAGCCTAATGCACAGACACTGGGATGACAGAAGTTTTTTACATCACTGTAATCCATTCTCCACACAGTTGCTTTTCCAAGTGCTGCAATCTTTCCGGCCACCTCATTCTCCTGCTCAGCACACTGGAAGCAAAGTGGGAGGCAATTTGCCACCTCATACCTGCCTTCAGAAGCCTGAAGCACTCCGCTGACACACCTTCTCCACATGATCTGCTTTCTCTCAGGCTGCAGGGTTAACAGCTTTTCTTCATAAAAGAGCTGTGCCCTGAAAAAAAATCAGCCTTTTGTTTTGAATAACAAGTCATGTTTTGTTAGAAGATGTGAATGGTCCAGGCAAACAGTTTACAATTCATCATGTACTGAAGCATTTCAGCAGGAATACACTAATCCAAATCATTACACAGCTAATGATGCATTTTGGAGCAGGGAAGTGGAGGAGGAGAGGTGGTTGTGGAATGAAGAACCAAGAGGTGGGGGAGTATAATGTGCTTCCTTACAGATCTCTCAGGAGGCAGAGCCTCCAGCTAGATTTTGATTGTTCTGTTAAATCAAGTATTTTGTGTCTTAGCGAGTTCTGAATGCCTGTTATTGAGCAGGAACTAAATACTCCCATTGTTTATGACAAACATTTTGGTTGTTCCCAGCGGGTTTCGAAAATTACCTACTTTGCATGCAACTATTTTCATCAAGCGGCAGAACAGTTTGTCCCAAGCAGACGCAATCCCTGTGGAAGGGAGCAGCCCGGGGCTGGCTGGCAGCAGCGCCTGCATCCTCTGTTACCATGACGACAGCTCAGCCCGTGGGACCAGCTGCCCGAGCGCGCTCGGGGATGCTCCGCTCCTGCAACTTCAGCACTGAGCAACTTCCCTCCGCTCAGAGGGCCCTGGGCAGCGGCGCCGGGAGGAGCTGGGGCCGCGCAGCCATGCAGGCTTCCCCCCGCAGGCGCTCGGCCGTCAGCATCTTTAGCCATTTCTTCCAGGGGCGGAGGCATTCCTCCTCCGATCCCCTTCTTCGCCTGAGCCAGCGGCGCCGCAGCTCCGTGGTGGAGCTGCTCTCCTCGTCCACGCACCGGGTCATGGTGGCTCTGTCGTCGCTCAGCCCCGAGGAGCTGGATGCAACTTTTCCTGAAAAAAAAAGTAAAGTACTTTTCGCTGAGACTGTTGGCAGTTCTGGGTATTTTCTCGGTATTACTATACTTTTGTTCTGTTAACTGTATTTTTTATGTATGGATAAAATAGTGGGGTTTAATTTTCTTCCTGTATTTTGTATTTTCTATTTTGTTCACCGATTCCTTACTCAAGTGTTAATACATGATTTTTACTCTAACAGCTCAGTTATAAACAACAGGTAAAATAGAAGCACACATTCATGCATACACCAAGGGTATGGTTAACTATTTTGGATTTCAGGTTGAGGAGGACTGTGACTTATTTTCACCTGCAAAGGATGTCACCTTTAAGTTCATCAGAAAAAATAACTGGCAGTAACGCAAGCAATTTTCCCCCCTCAGAATCCTTACGTGAACATGCGTATTCCGTGTATTTATGGTGTTTGTGAGTCCATTGTGAGGCTGAACTGGTGCTTTTCAGCGGGAGGTGCTGCCACAGGTGCTCCCTGGCTAACGGGGCTTTGCTGTGTCGCAGGGAGCTCGAGACGCCCGACGGCCAAGTACACGAAGGTGGGGGAGCGGCTGCGCCACGTCATCCCCGGGCACATGCAGTGCTCCATGGCCTGCGGGGGCCGCGCCTGCAAGTACGAGAACCCTGCGCGCTGGGCCGAGCACGAGCAGGCTCTCAAGGGCCTCTACTCCTCCTGGTGAGCAGCTCAACAAAGCAGAAGACTTGGGCTTTTAAAAAATCAGCTTCTAGGTGTAAAACGGAATAAGAATTTGATTTGGAATTAGAACTTGATGTAGTGATGGTTGTACAGAGCCCGGGAAAGACAGTGAAAGGTTTCTTGTTGACTTACAGTGAGTTTGGTTCAGATCCAAAAGAATAAATACCTATCTGTCATGAATTATAAAAAACCTGTTCTGAGCTACTAAAGATCAGGATGCAAATTAATTAAACATGTTAATAATAGAGTTGAAAAGTTAAAGCATTTCCTGCAGATGAAATAACGTGGGCATGTGTTCAGAAGGATGTTCATGTGCAGCAAGAGTCACATGAAAGGTATCTTCACATTCTTACTGGGGTTTTTTTCTAACAGCAAATGCTCAAGCAGCATTTACAAACCTTAAAGGGACAAACAGGGATCTGGGTCCAGATTTATATTCCAAGGAATTTTTTACTTATGTCCTGGCATTTAAGCAGTTTTAGTAATTGTCTTGATAATGTCCCATCTGTATCAGTTTAATGATTTATCACTAACACTATGGCACAGCAGAATTTTTAAAAGTAATTTCTAATTAATCACCAAGGTATTTCTCTCTTTCTTGAATATAACGGTATTCTTATTTTGGAAGTCTCATACCCAGGAAATTACTCATGATAACACTATTACTCACTTTTCTAATTTTCTCAGGATAACAGATAACATCCTGGCTATGGCTCGACCCTCAACAGAATTAATTGAAAAGTACAACATTATTGAGCAGTTTGAAAGGTAACAAATTTAGTAATTATTTATTGTAAGTATTACTGGTGTAATTCCTGATCCATTTTCTCTTTCAACATAGATTTGGATTGTTGATAAAGATCCTTTCATTTTAACGCTCTACAGGTAAAGATTTATTCTCCATTAAGAATAAAAGTGTGTTTAAGAAAATGAGGGTTAATGAGATTTTGGCTGCATGTAATACTTTGACTCATCTATTCCTTCCTTAAGATGTGGCATAAAAACCATAATTAACCTTCAGCGTCCTGGGGAGCACGCGAGCTGTGGGAGCCCCCTGGAGCAGAAGAGCGGCTTCACCTACCTTCCTGAAGCTTTTATGGAGGCTGGCAGTAAGTTCCCTCCTGCTGCTGTTCCCCATTAATTATTGAGTTTGGCATTTAAGGATATTTTTACTTGAATTGAGTTAAAGGCAGCTGTGTAGGAAACATTGCACAAACTGGGATGTAAACATGAAACCTGGCAAATACAATAAAGAGCAAATAACACATTATTGAAGATTGTGTACTGTGCAGAGAGAGATGGAAGGTTTGTGTTCAGGTGTTTAGAAAAAGGGAAGGACAACAGTTCCCTTTTTCTTCTGCATTCACAAATATTTGAGCATTAATAGTGTATCAAATTCTGGTACACTCATGTTTTCTTATCTAGACTATAAAAGGTTATTTCATGTGAGGACACTGCTACTGACAGTATTTTTGAATTTTCATGTTATGTGAGAAAAGAAAGTGCCTCTGTAAGAAGCAGCTGTTCACTGAAGAAGTGCTTTTATTTCTGAAAAGAAAAAAATTACCCTCTTTCTATATATAGCTCAGTAATTTTGCATGAATCACTGTTTTGTTATACCTTTTACATTCTAGCTGAACTTGAGTTTGACAAATCTTTGCCAGCTTTGTGTATCTATCAAATTTCAATAGCAAGCATACACTGAAATGGGAAGATAATCTCTTGCAAACAAGATGTAGTCAGATTTTAAGCTCCATTATGCAATTTTAATACTATAATTTCATATTAGTAATCTTTCCTCTGCATATAGCACTGCACATTTCACATTCGGTGGGGCAGAAAATCACTATCTCTCTTTTTATTTTAGTTTATTTTTATAATTTTGGATGGAAGGATTATGGAGTGGCATCTCTCACAACTATCCTTGACATGGTAAAAGTGATGGCTTTTGCCCTGCAGGAGGGCAGGGTGGCTGTTCACTGCCACGCAGGACTCGGGAGGACAGGTATGTGCCCCATGCAGGGGCAGCATGAGGGTTCCTCTGGAAACACCAGCCATGTCTGGTTATAAACTGTTAATAACTGGGCTAGATTCTGTATCACTGCAAGATGGACCTCTATAAAATGGTTAAAAGTGCTGAACTACTTTGTCCAAATGTCCTCAATGGCTAGAGAAGATCAGTTTTAGTACATTAAAACTAAAGACCTGTAAGGTTAGAGAAGTTTTTAATCTGTATAATGGTTCCATTACATTCAAATGTGACAGCTGCTTTTGGAGGGGAAGAATTCTCCTGGTACACTCCATTGTCCAGTATTTATAACATGTTCACAAACCTGCCACTCACTGTTGGATCAGGTAGATTTGGTGGAGCACCTAACGTTTCATTTGCTTCTTTCAAGTCCTTTTTGTTTGTGCCTTTCCCATGGAAGCCCCCACTGCTCCCATGTCTGTGAATGGTAGAACTCCTGGAGAGGCTGTGGTGAGCTCCCACTGCAGTGCAGTGAGAAGCGCTTCACTGTCCTGTGCTTCTTCACGTGCAATTAAATTTAAGTAACAGCATCACGTAACACAGGACACTGTGTCTTCACCTGTATTTATTTCTATCCCATATTTCCACTGAGTATTTATTTTAGTCTGACAGTTCCTCACGTAATCTTGTCTTTGCATTTTCCAGGTGTTCTAATAGCTTGCTACCTCGTTTTTGCCACGAGAATGAGTGCAGACCAAGCGATTCTGTTTGTCAGAGCGAAGAGGCCCAACTCTATCCAGACGCGGGGGCAGCTGCTGTGTGTCAGGGAGTTCTCGCAGTTCCTGGTGCCCCTGCGCAATGTCTTTGCGTGCTGCGAGCCTAAGGCGCACGCCGTCACCCTGTCCCAGTACCTGACCCGCCAGAGGCACCTGCTGCACGGCTATGAGAGCAGGCACCTCAAACACGTGCCAAAACTCGTCCATCTGGTCTGCAAACTGCTGCTGGACCTGGCTGAAAACAGACAGGTGGTAGAGGCAGAGCTGCTGGACGTCCCAGACCTCTCAGCTGAGATTGAGAAGACCGTGTCCCAGCTGGCGTCCACGGAGCTCGACCGGGAGCTGGCCAGGCAGGACAGTGACACGTCGGACTCGTCCCACACCCACTCCTCCGCTCTCGAAACCCAGGACTCGCACTTCTCCCTGGGACACGAATGTGATCCTTTTTGTAGGAGAAGGAATGTCGAATGCCTTCAGCCTCTTACTCATCTGAGAAGGCGTCTGAGCTACAGTGAGTCAGACCTAAGGAGAACTGAGTTTCTTTATGAGCAGGATGATACTGCCTGGACAGTGCCTGCTCAGATCTTGGTGAACAACAAACCAAAGCAGAACAGTGGGGAGGAGTGTTCTGCCACAGGCGAAGCAAAGCCACAGCTAGAGTTAAACAAAGAAGCATTAGTGCGTAACACGTTCATGTTCTGGAGTCAAGGGAAATTTAATTTGGATGGACGAAAGGATGGCTCCTCACTTTATCACAGGAGGAAGTCTACCAAAGAAGTACAACGCAGCAGGACCTTTTCTTCAGGCCTTGCATCCATCCACAATCCCAAGGAACCTGGGATGCTGATGAACAACTTTGCCAATGAGACTGCTTGTAGGAAGGACCACAAGACCAATATATATGGCAGGAGAGTCTATCTCTCCGAGGACTCTGACTCTTCTTCCTCTTCCAAAGTGAACTTTTCTGTTGGATATGAAAGCCAGGGTAGCAGAGATGTGTCAGAGACAATTCCACACATTGTTCTGCAGTCAGAATTAAGTTTGGAAGCCCGAAGAGTTTTGGCAGCCAAAGCACTTGCAGATATAAATGAATTTCTGGGAGAAGATGAAGTGAAGCAGAAGGTAGAAATGTGGCAGGTAATTTTTAACTCAATTCCATGCTATGGGCTCTGCATATTTCACCTCAGTGAATTCCTGGAATGGCAGAAATGCCACGTGGAGCTTTGAAATGGCACATTGGGATAGCAGTTTATATGAGGTCCAGCAAATGACTATACTTGTCAGTTATGGGTCAGTTCTTTCACAGGCTGGCAAAATGCACCTACAAATTCTGGTCTCTAGCAGGAGGGTGGAGGTTCTGGTTATGTTCATTTTCCTAACTGGGGGAAGTTGATGCCATTATCTCTGGCTGCTGGTGGCAAAGAAGTAGTACAGGTTTTAAGGGTTTGAGTTAGTTTTCATCAGTGCTTTCTCAGAACTAATCAGAGGATTTGTGAGTAAAAGAAAAAGAATTTAGTAGAAATTTAATTGCTTATCCTCAAACCCAAATCCTCTTAGCAACATTTGCTTTGAAGTTGGAATAAAAAGCTGGTTTATGTATTCGAGTGGAGTATTGGGAGGTTCTCAGCTGCACTGCTGCTGTCATCCTTCTGTTTTAAAGAATCCCTTGTATTATTGCTGATTAATGTGATACTCTGGAAAAAAAAAAACCCAAACTTTTTTTGATATCTCTTAAGTCTTTTTTGTTGGATCATAAACAGCCAAGTACTGCTACAATCAAAGAGAATGTTGGCAAAGATAACTAGATGATGTGTTTTCAGTTTTGTTTTGGTTTGTTTTTTTCATTTTAAGAAAGAACTGAATTCTCGCGATGGAGCTTGGGATAAAATCTGCACCGAGAGAGATCCTTTTATCCTCTGCAGATTGATGTGGTCGTGGATAGAGCAGCTGAAGGAACCTATCATATCCAAAGATGATATTGACATGCTGGCAAAAAATTGCACAGAATCCCAGGATGCACTCTACTTGCTGAGAAAGGTAAATATTGGGTCTGACAATTCATTCTTTAACTTCAGGCAAAGGCACTGCACTTTAAAAAAGCTTCTTCAATCTCTCTCAAAATCAGAATGACAATTCATTCCATATGGAATTGTGTGAGTTGTCTGGATTTCTCTGGCTATCTTCTAGTCCAACTGTCTTGATCAAAACAGAGCTACCTAGAGCAGGTGGCTCTTGTGACAGATGCTCCAGCCCCTTAATTAAGCTAGAAAAGGGGTGGGAAGGAGCAGCCATGGAGATTTGTTCCTCCTGTTATTCCTCCTTGCAAGCACTGCTCAGGTGTCTCTCTGCCAGCTTCCAGTGATGATGGAGACTTGGAAGGACAGAGGGAAATGCAAGATGGAGAAAAGAGCCCTGAACATGCACAGCATTTTGGGCGGAAAAGATGAAATCTCACCTTTCCTATGCCAGTTCACAGGAAGGGTACTGTTCGTGGAGGGGATCTAGAAATTCCCAGAAGTTCCTAGGAATTCCCAGGACAGTTTGTGGTACTCAGGAGTTTTCCTATTGACTGCAGTAATTATGCAGAGGCTCTTTAGGCTGGTGGGAATTCCCCACTACCTCCTGCACGTGAAGGCACAACCTGATGTTTAAACAGCAGTTAACAAAACCTGAGTGCTAAAATGCTTTTCATGGAAATATTTCTTCTAATGGGCTGCTGTTCCTTTTCCCCACCAGGAGCAATGTCAGACTATCCTTTGTATTTTGCACTGTGTGGTGAACCTGCAAGTGCTGCCAGCTGATGTGGAGGAGGCCTTACTTGCTCGTGCTATTAAAGCTTTCACCCAGGCAAGTAATCCTAAAGATATTGTCTTTACTTGTTTAAATCATGAAGTATGAATTAATAGAGGAGGCCTCTGTGAGAAAGGCTACAGTAGTTCCTTCACACTTCCGTGTGAAGCTTATTTGTTTCAGAGTTTACATTTTATAATAATCACATACATAAAGGGTTGGAAATATTCTCAACAGAATTAAATTCTGTCACTACAGCCTTAATCCTGGAGTCTCATTTTTCTATTTCTGGACCACTGCCAGTTCATGGATATCTTCAGATTAGGGAAAGGATCATTTTTAAGAGGTGACACTGATTAATCACTGGGAGTAGCTTACTTACCAAAGGCTTTGGTGAATCCACTGTACTACTTGAAGTCTTTCCACCAGATTAAATAATTTTCTCAAATTACACTGCAAGTCAGTTTTGTTCCAGGCCTGTAGCACAGGATGTGAATAACTAATTTCTGCTTTGGGCTCATTCAGTAACAGTGACAGGTGAAGTTATTGCTCAGCTCAGATTTCTTCTCAGATTCAGCCAATGAAATCTGGACTTGAACAGAATGTTTACCATGTTGCTCCCTCATCTCTTGTGAATCTGCCTGTTAAAACAATCACGACATTTCTTCTTGCTGCCGCTTTATTTTAATGTCTAGTGAGCATAAAACTGAAAACACTTAGCATTAAGCATTCCATCAAGAACACATATTTTCTTTGATAAATCCCAAAGATTTTTTTTTAATGTTGGGCATCTACTTTGCATGTTGCTGTGTGGCATCTCTTCAACAACTGAACTGAAACTTCTCTTTTTATTAGACAAGCTTTGATTCTGCGAATGGACCATATGTTTACAATACCTTGAAAACTGTATTTAAACAAGTACTGGAAGAAAAACGGAAAAGAATTAAAGAAGGAACAGAGAATCCTTCTTGAGTTCTACACAGGTCTGCTGAAGCATTAGATGGGCCTATCAAATTATTTTTGCATTTTCCAGCTACTGTATTTTGTGCTACCTGGCATGATCTACCTAACTTTAGGTAATAGAAGTTATTAACAAATAATTTTATTTTTTTAGAGGGAGTTTCAGTGGCAATTGTTCAGTCTGCACAGTTTTAAAGAACAGCTCCATGTGACCATTCTCTGTAGCATTTGGTTTTAGGTACTGTGCTTTTATATTGTGAAGGGTTCTCCTGTTGTCAGATGTGTTTATTGATTTAGAAGCCTCTGTTATTGGCAAGAAACATTATTTTCAAGTTACATGATTGCCATAAGTTCAGTGCCATGATCCCCAAAGGTTTAATGGATTGAGTTAATATTTATGTATTACATATGTTTACATTAATGATATTTGATTTCACTTTGCAGAAAATAAATATTGACTGAACCTATGAAACTGCTTTTCCTTTCAGAAATTTTGAAATAAGACCAGGAGTAATAAAGGACAGGTCGACAGATCTTGAGATTTGTTATTGACAGCAGACAATATTTTGCTTCAGATCTCTTAAATAATTGTAACCAATGTAATTGTAAAAGGTGTAGCAGTAGAGAAATTCACTGTGTTTAGTAGTAGTCATCAAGCTCTAATTTAGACTTTTTTTGTCTAAGAAGGCTTCAAACAATTTCAACAGAAAATTGATTGAGGCATTTTAAGTGCTTTGAATGAGAGTAAAATTTTACCTTATTAGCTAAACTTTTATGATCTTAAGTGAAAAAGCAGTTTATTATGAAATCTTCATAAGGATATGATATAAGGATATATAAGGATATACTTGCATTCAGCAAATACTTGCATAAAGAAGTGTGATATAATAATACTAAAAAAACACTAATCCAAACCTTACTATCTGCAATACACTTTGTAGAGGTATTTTTATCTAATAAAACAGAAACAACTGGGACATCATCATAGCACAATTTTGGATTACAGCCTTAGGATCTGGACTGGAATGTCAGTGTGCAGAATGAGCAGTTCATCCAGTTCGATTGATTTAAGTAGTTAAACAAGAATCTATCCTTTTCCGAAATATTTTATTGCTTTCTGTAAATGACTAACATTTAGAGTTAAAAATAGACCACTTTGAAATACAGATAATTTATACATGCCTCAACTGTTGGATGGTTTTATGTCAAATTCAAATTAAAACATCTACTTTGGTAGAATCATCCTAAAATAGGCACACTTGAAAGGAAAATCTCACACACGAATGACAAACATAAATCCTGCTTTGCAAAAAGGCAAAGCAACGTGACAGGCAGTTCTGTGTTAGCATTAGCAGTCAGGCTAAAGCAAATACCATCTTGTAATCTACCAAATGCCCCCTTCTTCAGTGCCTGCTCTGGTGCTCTGCCATCTCACACACTGGAGAATGATTCACATACTGCAGCCCAGGTTTAGGCTTTTGCAACATTTAAATAGGTGTGGTCAACATGATTGCTGGGGATAAATTACTAGAGAACTAAACAAAACGTGTGCACTATCCCAGTTTGGATTTGAACAGGCCCAGGAATTTTGGAAAGATGAGGACAAAGTAGCAGAGTGAATAGAACAATGTAAAAATCAGCTAAAAATAAAAGGAGGAAATGGTAAATGAGTTAATTGTGCAGTTTTGGGAGTTTGTTAATCTGGGGTGCAAAAGGAAATCAAAGCCTCTAAAATGCCCCAAAGATTGGAAATGTGAAATGTACTCCACAGCAGTGTCAGACCTCTGGATCCATACAACAATTTTACCATGGTGGAACACTAACGGCTTGAGCTGGTGCCTCTGAGGGATCCCAAACAAAGAACCTCTGGGCTTTTTTACCCTCACTGCTGAAGTGTGATAGTCTGGCGTCCTCCTGCTGTGTCTGTGTGCCCGGTCACCGGCTGGCACCACACGGCCCCCCCCAGGTCCTCTGCTGGGACCCGGCCTGGCCGGGCACCACGGGCCTGACTGGGACTTACAAACAAAGCGTCTCGAAGGAATCACCACTGTATTGGGTCTGATCAAG
>VZRX01001347.1:870-12178 GCA_013398075.1 Notiomystis cincta
AAAAAAATAATTAACATTTCTGATATTAATTATTTACATGAACATGCCCTGTTTTGTATTACCACGGTAGCTGTGCTACTTCTCAATGGAGCTGTGCTTTTTGTTTTGGTCTATGCCACTTTTTGCTCCTGATAATGTAAATTCTCTCTGCTCCTTTAAGCACCATCTGAGAATAACAGCTCTGAAAAATGAAAGGCAGGCTTGAAGGGAGTCTATCTTTTATGTGCTGAGTTAGCTCCTCTCTAGCCAAGACAAGAAAGCTCTGGGAGAAAAGTGTTTTGTCCAGAGGGGAAGAAGTCTCTTCTATCCTTTCCCACAGTTAAGAAGCAGCTTTTGTTGAGTTATGAGTGAAGCCACTTACATAATCTATGGCCAGAAAGCTGAGCTGGCATGGGTTTGGGTGACTGGAAGCTGAACAAGGAGAAAAATATCGAAATTTCCCAGCTGACCCCAAAACAAAACCTCCCATTAGGTTGGCACTTAAGGGCACATCTGCTGTGTAATTTGGTTTTGTACTGGCTGCTACACTGAGATTATCTTTGTGTAACTGTCAGTCATTTGCAGATGGGTTTTCTTCTAGAGGAGGCATCAGTGCCACATGTCCCACATCTGGAAATAGGTACTGTAAATTCATGGAAGGGTTTAGGTTGGAAGGGACCTTAAAGCCCATCCAATCCCACCCCTGCCATGGCAGGGACACCTTCCATAACCCCAGATTACTCCAAGCCCCATCCAGCCTGGCCTTGGACACTTCCAGGGATCCAGGGGCAGCCACAGCAAATCTGGGCACCCTGTGCCAGGGCCTCCCCACCCTCCCAGGGAACAATTCCTTCCTAATATCTGACCTAAATTTCCCATCTTTCAATCTGAACCCATTCTCCCTTGCCCTGTCACTCCAGTTCCAGATGAATTGTCCCTCTCCAGCTTCCCTGGAGCCCCTTCAGGCCCTGGAAGTTGCTGTGAGGTCTCCACAGAACCTTCTCTTCTCCAGGCTGAGCAGCCCCAGCTCTCCCATCCTGTCTCCACTGGGGATGTGCTCCAGTTCCCTCATCAGCTTTGGAATTGCTCCATCAGTTCCATGTCCTTCTAATGTTGGGAGCACCAGAACTCTGTGCCATGCTGCAGGTGGGATCTCAGCAGAGGAATGTCTTACACCCCCAAATGCCTTTTCCCAGCTCTCCACAGAGACTTGTTCTGCTTCCTTCTCTCTCACACCCCAATTTTGCTCTGCCTATGTTTTAGAGGAGCTTTGCTTGATTTTGCTGGATGTGAACTAGTGGGTTTTCATTCATTCATTCATTCATTCATTCATTCATTCATTCATTCATTCATTCATTCATTCATTCATTCATTCATTCATTCATTCATTCATTTAAATTTATTTTTTCTTCATGCCTGACCATCTTGAGAAACTTTCCAGGGAATGTGTCCTAAATCATAATCTTGGTCTTTGCCTGATCAGTTGCCTGTGTAAATTGTGATGTGCCAGCAGCTTCCTGAGCTTCTGCCATGCCTGGAAGCAACCCCTGGGTCAGCCAATGTGTCCATGTGGGATGGGCTGGATGAGCTGCATCCTGCAGGGCACCCAGCAAAGATCACCCAGCTTTTCTCCATTTCAGAAGAGATGGGGTGCAGGAACCTCCTGCCTGCAAGAGCTGCCTTCAGCAGCACCTCAGTGAACTCCCCCAAAAGGCACCAAAATCTGGCATCATGAGATTTTTGTACCAACACAATGAAAGCTTTTGGTTTGTGCAACTGAAGACTTATGTTACAACTGCAAGAAAAGCCATTATGACTGAAGGCTGGGAGAACAATTTCAAGTGGGATTCATTCAGAGGCTTGTGTGGGACTATTCCCTGGCTATAAATTTACTTATTCCTTAGGAAAATTTGCTTTGAGAAAGCCCTCAGGTACAAGTTTCACACGGTGCTGTTGGACACCTCAGCACCTCAATGTCCTGATGGTGTCTGCATGTATTCACACAACCAAAAGGTGCTCATTTCCTCACTGGCTGAAATTTGGAAGCCAAGCTGATTCAATGGAGCATCACCTAATTCACTGTTACACTCCACACGAATCTTTGCCATCATTCATTCTCTCCTCCTCTCCTTTCTCTTTCCCTCCCCCATTCCCCAAACTCCCTTATTTGCAATTATAGTCTTTTTTAGCGAGGAGCAATGGCTTTTTAATTTTCCACCAGAAATGGAAGTGTGCAATTATTATGCAAAGCAGATATCTTTTAATTCCCCAAAATTTCCGGTGTACACTGTAATCAGTCATTTTCTACTGTACGTTTTACTGTCTGAAATTGTAAGGCTGGAACATTAGAAAACTATAATAAATAATTCAGTGATTTCCTTTCAGCTTCATATTCTACTTTGCTGAATATGTTTGGAGGTGTAAATATCTCTCTGGAGGGGGATAATTTTAAGTTTAGTTTTCTAATTTGATTAAGGAAGCGGCGCCTGCCCGTTTCCTCCACAGGCAGGAGTATGAGAGCACCAGGGAGATATTTAGATATCTGTGTAGGTGTGTTTAATATGTTCCTCCTAATTGTATTTCCTTTTCACTATATAAGAAAAGTTGTAATGCAATGGTATTAACCCTCCCATATTCCCCCACCTCCTTTTTTTCCTGGTTTAATTGTCTTGTTCCTCACAGAGAGAATCTCAGGACCACTGTGACCAATGCCCATCTTGTCCCCAGCTCAGAGCACTCAGTGCCACCTCCAGGAATTCCTTGGACACCTCCAGGGATGGGCACTCCAAAGCTCCCTGGGCAGCCCCTGCCAAGGCCTGAGCACCCTTTCCAGGGAGAAATTCCTGCTGCTGTCCAACCTTCCCTGGAGCAAAACATGCACAGTGTGTTCTCTCCATCTCATGGGTGAAGGAGGGACCATCTCTCGTGAACAAGTTTTTAAGGAACAAGAATTTAAAACTTTCAGTTTCCATATGAAGTTTTGTCTAGCAAAGAGCTGTAACAAAAGAACAGATTTCACTTAGCAGCTCTCAGGAAATATTTCGACATATTTTGCAGAGGTGAATGTGATAATTCATTAGTGCAAAATGGCCATGTGTTATGTTAGAGGAGAGAGAAAAGAGTGCAGAGCTACACAGAAGTACAGGTGGCCTTAAAATTGTGATTTTCTCTTTTTTTAGCTTATGTAAGCCAAGGGTTCTTGTGTTTGTTTTCAAAATGTGTGAGATGAACTTGCTTTATCTTTTCAAGCTATTCCTTGAAACCAGGACAGCTCTACTTGTGGCCTTCCAGGACCTGAAGGGAGCCTACAAGAAGCCAAAGAGAGATTTAGAGAGGGATTATTTACAAGGGCTTGAGTGGCAGGACTTTAAGCTGCAGGAGGGAAAATTTAAATAAGATATTGGGAAGGAATTGTTCCCTGGCAGGGTGGGGAGGTTACCCAGATTTGCTGTGGCTGCCCCTGGATCCCTGGCAGTGTCCAAGGGCAGGCTGGACATTGGGGTTTGGAACACCCTGGGACAGTGGAAGGTGTCCCTGCCCATGGCAGGGGGTGGAACCAGCTGATCTTTAAGGTCCCTTCCAACCCAAACCATTCCATGACTCTTGGATTCTGTGAAAAAAAAAACCAAAACAAAAAACATGTAAAGAAAGCCTAAATTAGAGCATTTTAGAAAATGCTCCATTACAATTGCAGGTTGAATATTGTTTTCTTATTCATCACTGGATATCACAGTGCTTTTTTGGCCTGTCCACAGGCTGCCAGGTGCTGTTTCCAGCCCTTCCATTTCCTGAGCAGGGATGGATGTGCTGTGGCTTTATTTAAAATTAAATCCCTCTGAGTAGCTTTGGTGAGGAACCTGGGATGGTTTGAGGTATGCTGCAAGAATCCTTGTCAGGAGCTCTTGAATCCAGGGCAGCTCCTGAATCCAGGGGATTTCAGCTCAGTCTCTGGACACCCCTGGAGCCTGAGAGGGAGTTAAAGGCAAAGAATGGGGCAGTGCTTGGAGCAAGGGATACCAAGAAAGTTTCAATCAATTTGAGGGGACCAGACCCTATTTGAGGGAGGCAGGGAGGGTGTAGAGATGTGGAGGAAGGTTATTATTGCCCATGAGGTTTAGGTAGGTTTAAATTCTTTGTGATGCCAGCCCTTTGTCAGGGACTGGGGCACTCCACAGCTTTTGGCAGGTTCTTGGAAGCTTCAGTGCTCTGAGGGAGGGAACTTCCTTCCAGGCCTCACCCATCATCTCCCCTTCCACACACCTTTGCCTCTCTTGGTTCTGCACAGCACCAAAACCAGACATGCAAAAGCACAGACATGGAAAAAATGCAACTGGAGCATTCTTGGCCTGGCTTGGCCTGTGGGAGCAGAGAGATGGGGAGCTCGATAGGCTTCCAGACACGTTCTGCAGACTGAAGGAGTGCAAGCAGTTGGACAAACATCTGAGCTTCTGTGTGTTTTTGTGAACTGAACTCGAACCCCCAGCCACTTCAGAGTTTGCCCAGCAGTGGCTAATAATTACTAGAAAGCTTGTTAAAATTGGAAGGTAATCTCAATAATGGATTAATCCACAGAAAGGCATAAACAAACTTCCTTGTTTAAACTGTTGACTGGGGAGTTTGGAGCAGACATTTCTCTCAGCAGACAGTCAAGAAGAAGCTTTGAAAAAAACCCCAAAGCATTACACATTCTCCTCTGCTTTTAAAAATGCTGGGAAACTGCTGCTAAAAAAAAAAACAACAAACAACCAAAAAAAAGAGAAATTTGATAAACATAGAGGTGACAGATATGATTCCAGTCCTTTGTAAGTCAACAGCACAACTGTGGAGTTACCTGTTGGAGTGATCAGACTGTGCTGGACACTTCTTAAGGTGGAGTTGCATTATCAAACATGGGCCATCAGTGGAGGCTCATTACTCTGAAAAATGTGTTTAGGATCCTGTCTGGGAATGATATGGTTGGCTTTCTCAGTAAAATGCATTCTTTAATTAAATAAATAAAGCCCTTCTGGTTGTGCAGGCTTAGCTGTCATTTACTACCTCTTGGGTGACGTTAAACTTTAACGTGGTAAGAGTGTGGTGAGCAGAGAGAGCAGTTTCCACCCACAAGGATAAATATTGATCCAGGTGATAAAGAAGAACAAACATTCTGATGAAGTGGTAGGAAAGAAACTGTACCTGATATGGGAGGGCTGTTTGGGCAGTAAAAGAAAGTTAGTCTTTCAACTCAGAACAGGGAAGGGCAAGGGGATGGCTTATCAAAAAGCTGTTTACAGGATAATAAAGTTTCTGCCTTCAAGCTGTAATATTTGCCTGTACACAAACAAAGAGATGATGGCCAGGGTGAAGTTCTGGTGGCAGTGGAAGAAGTGGCAGCTCTGCTGCTGACTCGAGGAGGGGCAGGTGTTTGGAGCTGAGGGCTGTGCAGGGGCTCTGGTGCTCTGTGCAGGTGTCCTGTGAGCAAAGTTTCTTCTTTAAGTCTCTCCTTGGCCAATGTCTGCTTGAAACTCAGCCTGCACTTCTCTGCTCCACTGAACCTGATGTTGATGATTAGTCTGACACTTGAGAAAAGTTTGGATTTCTAAGGCACAACAAGCCTTTAAAAAAATAAGAAATTAAGTGAGCTTGCCTCTTTTGACGTGTATTTCCTCAGCTAGGAGGAGCAGGTTTCTGCTGGGTTTCCTTTGCTTTGGTGAGCTTGACCTGAGAGAGCTTGGCTGGGGCTGGGAGCAGGGAGGGTGACATATCCTACATGACAGGGCCATATCCCTGTCACATGGTGTGGCCAGACAGCACTAATTTCTGGGAGGTGAAGACAAATGAAAGGCAAATGTCACCAACCTCTAGTGACAGGACAAGAGGGCAAAGGGTTCAAACTGACAGGGAGTAGGGTTAGGTTGAATATTAGGAACAAATTTCTCCCTGGGAGGGTGGGCAGGCCCTGGCACAGGGTGCCCAGAGCAGCTGTGGCTGCCCCTGGATCCCTGGCAGTGCCCAAGGCCAGGTTGGACATTGGGGCTTGGATCAGCCTGGGACAGTGGAAGGTGTGGAATGAGGGTGGAATGAGATGATCTTTAGGGTCCCTTCCAATCCAACCCATTCTGTGCTTCTCTACTTCTATGATTTAGAGCCCCAAAAGTCCTTCCAGGTGTGTCTGTGGATTGAACTCCTGGGCCAGAACCAGCTAATGTGATTTGTGCTCTCAAAAGGAATGGAAGCACCCACCACACCTTCTGTGCTGAGGCACAAAGGTGCTGGGACACACACACAGGGGATGGACAGGGTAGGAAGGGATTACTGTCACCAAAAGCAGTGCCCTTGATATCTGTGTCAGAGTTACTCACCCAGGCTCCACCTGCAGTCTGTGGGGAGGTTCAGACACCTGGGGACATGATTCACCTGCTGCTGCTGCTGCTGCTGCTGCAGGGCTGGGCCAGGTCAGGCCAAGCACCTCCTGCTCCCTGTGCTCCCCTGGCAGTGAGTGGGGCCTGGGGGATGCTCTCTGGGCAGGGATCTCACCTGCTGGCATGCACAGGTAGGTCACAGGAAATCCCTGCCTTTGTTTTGGCTCCCCAGCCACTGAGGGAATGCACAACACACTCACAGGGCCAAATAAACAAAGCTCTGGTGGGGCCTTTTCCAAGTGTAAATTCTCTGATCTCCTCAGGTCTTATTGTGTGATTTTCTAGCCATAACCATCCCATTTCCTAATCATTCTCTCCCATCAGATCTGACCTTGCTCAGCACAGTGTGTGTGACAGTGCTAAGCCACTGGACGTGTTGCCCACATCTTTTTTTGGTACAGGTGCCCTATGAGGGTTACATGGCCCCATTCCCATAATATTTTAGACCCCATATGCCCTTAATACATTTTCCTTTAATGTATAATCCTAAGATGTTAATGTTGTCTCCTCTGCTTCCTGGCTTTTAGAAAGGGCCTAGGGAGGAAAATCCTTCTGGAATAGCTCTGAGCTGCTCCCAGCAGCTCCATTTGATCATCTCCCTTCCTCTTTATTTGAGCAGTTATGAGTCTGTGGGGGAGGCAAGAAAGCTCCAGCTCCTCTGACCTTTGCCTGTTAACTTGTGCCTCCTCCACATGATGCAGAGAGGTTTTCCAGCTGAGTCCAGCTACCAAGAGCTTTCTGACAGTCAATAAATCACACCACAGCCTCTTATCTTGATTGGAGCTTCTGCTGGTTACTGTCAAATTCTTATTGCAAATATTTAATGTTACTATTGCATTAAAAGAGGTTTTAGTCACTGCCATATGTGACTTGAGGGCAAGGTTGGGGGCACTTTTATGCTTTTTAAATGAATTTGTGTGGGGATAATAATACATGTGCATTCCAGAAGAATGTTTCCTTCCTGAAGGTGATGAATTGAAGAGGGAAATGGTGGTTTGGAATCAGTAGATCTCTGTATAGCAAACAAGCTAAGCAGTATTTGGCTTTGATGGGATTACCTGGAAGAGTTTCTCTGTGCTGGAAGGTGTGGCTCCTGCCAGTTTTGAAATGAAGAATTTTTTTCATTCCTGTTCGAAAGTCAGACAAAAATGTACAGAATAAAATGATCACTTCTCATTCCACTTCTGACTCTGTCTAGGTGAGCCTCATTCTTTCTTCATCTTTCAGGTTTCTATCCCTGGAGGGAGGGTCCCTGTGAAGAACAGGAAGAATTGTCATCATTCAATTCCCCCTTTTCAAAAGGAAGCATCACTGAATTTTCCTCTGCCTCTCTCTCTCTCTCTAGGTTGCTTCCACTGAGCTTCTTTCCCCTGGCTTTCCTGGGATCTCCTCAGCTGTGTAGGTGACATGGGAACCTTTCCTGACAACTCCAAGGCTGGGGGGAGACCAGTGAGAGTCCTTGGTGCCCTCTCCCGTGGTGGGAGGGGTTTCATAATCATGGAATTAGGGTTGGAAGGGACTGTAAAGATCATCCCATTCCACCCCCTGCCATGGCAGGGACACCTCCCACTGCCCCAGGTTGTTCCCTGTCCAGCCTGGCCTGGGACACTGCCAGGGGTCCAGGGGCAGCCCCAGCTGCTCTGGGCACCCTGTGCCAGGGCCTCCAGGTTTGTGTCTGCTGGAAGAGAGACACCATGGCCATGAGGGCAGTTTGGGAATGTCTCACCTCTGTCCCTGCTGCTGCAGGAGCATCAGAGTGAAGACTGAAGTAGGTCAAGATTGTCAAATCTAGGCTTGCTTAGAGCCCTCCTTTGGGGTTACTGACCTATATCAGGAGTGGAAAGGGATCATAATAATAAAACCAAAGAGCCTTTGGGCCAGGGGAGCTGGGCTGGTGTGCCAGGGGAGCTGGGCTGTGCCCAGGCTGTGCAGACCCACACTGTGAGTCAGGGGCTCAGCTGGGTTCAGTTCTGCTTGTGTTGCCAAAGTGTGAAAGGCAACAACACCCAAATCACTGCCAGATTTATCTGCTGGAGTCCAAGCTCATCCATCCACACTGGGATTGCATCCTCTGTCGGGCCCTGACTCCTCATTTGGCACAAGGCTGCTGATCCAGCAAGAACTTTGCCTTCTTCCCTGCTGTCCAGGACCACATACAGCTTTCCCACACACAAACTTTTTAATTAGAGGTCTGACATGTTTCTCCCCTTCCAGACATCTTGAATAACTTTGTCTTGGCCTCCTTCACAGTTTCAGTGCTCAGCCAGAAAACAGCTCTTGGGAGCACCCTCAGCACAGCCACCTACTTGCTCCCCTTTGGTTTCTCAGTGAGCTTTGTCTTTCCATTTTTGCTCCTAATTTATCTGAGAGCCTGCCTGGCTTTGGCAGCCTTTCCTGTAATGAGGCAGCTCACAAAAAGCTGTGTCACAACCTGGCTGCTTCTTGTCAGTGGCTTTCATCCTCCCTCTGCAGTCACTGCTGCAGCACCACTCTTGATTTCTGCTGTAGTTATTCTCGCTGGTTTTAGCTGAGGTTGCTTTCTCTGTTCTCTGGAAGATGATTTAGTTCTGCTGAAGCAATGATGGCACATAATAGCAGCATGTATTTTTAATCTAGATTCGGTTTCTATGTTTTACAGCACCAGGGAGAGTTTGGTTTTGTGTCTGAGGTGCCACTAAAAGACGTGTATGATTTCCTGAGTGTTGATGACTTCAGTGAATTATCCCAGCTCTGTTTTAGAGCTGTTGCTTAGGGAGCTTTAGTATTTTAGTATTTATGTACAAAGCTAGCCAAAAAACAGTCTTCTTCTCTAATTCACAGAAATATCATTCTAAAGTTGGATTTGCATCTAGAGTGGGCAGAATTGATTCTTCTCCCTCTCTGAAATCTCTGATAAATCAGTGAGAAAGGTGCCCATGTGCAGCTGCATTGCAAGGATGGCACTTTGGCAAAGCTGCTCAGCATTGCCAGGGCTTCAGGGAGTCATCAGCCATCAAAGAATCCTTGTTCCCTGTGGCCATGGAGCTCTGTAATTTTAAACAATCCTGACTCCAAGGAGGACAGGCCAGGAATTGTGATGCTGATGAAAACCCTTTGAACTGAGTGAACACAATGTTTCAGGCTCAGCGTTTTCCTGAGGGTCTCTCCAGGCTGTGGCACCTCTCTGGAGCCCTAAGGGTGAATTGGGCCCTGCTTGGGGATGCAATTCTGTGCTAAGACTGCACTCCAGACAGATGTGTTGAAATAAAGCCTGGAGAAATGTGTTTTTTGAAGCTTCTCAAGTCGTGAGCTCCTGGAACCCCCAGATCGCCTGATTTTGAGGCACTTCAGTGCTGGGTGTGTTCTGCACAGTGCTGGAGTGAAGCACCAGGGATTTGGGGGCTGTCTGGGGGCATTTTCTGAGGCTTTACAGACTCTGTTTCACAAGTGGGCCTGTGGGGTGAGTCCATTGCAACAGCTTTTTTTGGTGATGGTTGAAGATCACGCGCTCCTTTCGGCTCCAGGCAGGGTGACCCCGCTGTCCCTGGGCTCTCCCAGCAAATTCCCAGTGCTCTCTGCAGAAGGAATGCTGCTCCCTGCCTGGCACGGGAAAAAAACCCTTTGACAAGCTTGGTGCTTGTCAGGATCAGGATCATTTACTGAGCAGATAACCAGAGTTTGCTTCATCTCCTCTGACCCGAGCTCTGCACGGGGAGGGAGCTTGGCCTGAGCAGAGAGGAAAACTCAACTCAGAGGAAACTGAAGCATTTTAAGAGGAAACTCTGTTGAGTTTGTTATTCCATTTTATGTCACAGCACATAGATTATCTTCAGCTATAAGTTGTGGTAAGAGCAGGAAGGCAATGACCAAATCGGGAAAAGAAATTAGTTTTTTTGTGTTGCTGATAAGCCAAAATTAGCAAGTGATAGTGGCTCTGACAAAGAGGGATCTGGTGCTCCTCTTGTCAGCACTTACAAAAGAAGCCTGGCAGGGTGAACCCAGTGATGTCACCTGGGGGCAGATCCTGCTCCTGCCAGCAGTGGGAACACGGGGAATCCTTCAGGGGAATCAGGTGAGCAGGCTTGGCTGACAGAGCAAACTTTGCTTTAATTCTGTGATCACAGAATCCCAGGTTGGAAGGGGCCACATGTTCTTCAATATCCTCACTGCAGTCCTAGCAAATGGAAGTCACCATCCCTGGAAGTGTTTGAAAAATGAGTGGTTGTGGTTTAATGGTGAACATGGTGGTGCTGCTGGGCTGAGGGTTGGGCTTGATGATGTTAAAAGTCTTCCCCAACCTTAAGAATTCCATGATTCTTTGGAATGGGCCAGAGCCCTGTGTGATTCTTCTTCCCTAGGGGCTTCCATTTTCATCAGATCACTGCTGGGAAAGAGAAAAGACTCGGCAGGGAAATTAAGGAGATGGAAAAAATCAGCCAAAGGTTGGACTCGATAATCTTGGAGGTCTTTGCCAACCAAAATGAATCTGGGATTCTGTGAAATGAATCTGACACAAAAAAAGGCTTAAGCTGTGTATGAAACCAGAGGGGTTTTGTGTGGTGCTTTTGTGCACAAGGGGCTCTGCAGGGGTTGGCTGTAGGACACCCCCAAATTCCAGGGACGTGAATTCCCCACTTTGCCCCAGAGTGGTGACTGAAATCCATCCTGTGGGGTTTCTGATGGTCCCATGGAGCTGAGCTCTGGCCCCACAAGCAGTGCAAGTGTAACCCATTCCCCTGCTGCTCTGGTAGCCTGAAAAACCTCACTGAATTAATTTCCATAAGTTGAGGAAGGATAAGCCATCAAACAAGAGGAACCAAGTGGGAATGAGTAACACATTGAAGTGTGCACAAGTGAGCTCATATCCCCATAGGGATGGGGGTTTGTCTCTGTTTGATTGTTTTTTTTATTTTTTTTTAACTGGGAAACCAGAAGTAAAATTCTTTTTT
>VZRX01001352.1:0-135554 GCA_013398075.1 Notiomystis cincta
TAAAATACAGACATATATACACATATATACTGTCATCCCAAAGTTAAACACAAATATAGCATACTACATCATTTAGAGATATAGACTTTAGTGTAGCTTTTGGAAACAGAACATAAACTTCTGAAGAAACTTTCTAGAGATCAGTTGCTGGGATGTATTTTTTTCCTTTAGACTTAATGTATTTCTGCTGTTCCTGGAAATCAGGGGAAACACTTAGCTGTTTACTTAATCATGCTTTTAACCAGCAGAAGCAAGGAAATTTCACATTCTGCATTCTGCTGTCAGCTTTAAAAACACTATTATAGGGTATCAAATTCTCGTCTGTGTTTCCATGGCAAATAAGGGTTAACAGTAGCATAATATTAAAAGAAAAACAATTGCCATCAAGACTATTTGGAAAAGAAGCAACTTTTAGTATTGGTGTTGCTGCAAATAGATTTCCTATTTGCTATTTCTTTAGTCATTGTGCATTGACGTTATTTCAGTCATTTGATAATCCCTAAAATCTCCTGAGCTCTCTTCTCCCAGCTAATTTAATGGAAGTAATCTATAGATTATTGGCCAGTCCATCCATCTCGATTCAATATCATGTATTTGAGAATGTTACTCAGTGCATCATCATCCTCATCAGCATTGCATGTCTGGGCCGTGCACGTGTCCATCACAGTGTGATCTGTCTAATTTGGATCATTTCCCTGTCAGCAGTCTCCCCCTCAGGGCTTGCCCTGCACTCGCTGGGAAAGGGTTGGCACAGTTGTAGCTTAACCTGTGTGCTAAGTGTCTGCACACTCTTAGCAACCTTCCTAGCGAGATTAAAGGGACTACAGCTCCCTTCAGCTGCACCTTGGTGTTAAAAGAAGCCAAAAAATTTAGATCATGGGAAACTGTATTCTGTTGTGGAATTCGTTGTAGATTTTTGGTGTATTTCTATTGTTTTCTGTTTCTTCTGTGAGAAATGGCTTTCTTAACAGAGAGCTGCCATTCCCCCCAACTCCTCAGCCTGGACACCCCCTCCTTCCCCACCAAAAAAAAAGTGGAAAAAAATGAAGTGAAAGTGCAACAGGGTCAGCATGAAGTAGGAAAAAAAGGAATGCGAATGGCAGGGGAAGAAAACCAACCTGATTTCTTTCAATTGATTATTCATTTTGACTGCAAATTGATCCAGCCTCCATCATAAGGAGTGTTAATACTATTAGAATTACATGTACCAAAATTACATTCAGTTATCAATTGTTAAATTGCACTTCTTTTCAAATCCTGTCAATGTCTTGTGGAACGGAAAGAGAAATACTTTTTTGATAAATCTTGATTTAAACTGTTGGGATACAGTCAGTTTTAGAATAGTATTGCCAAAACATGTTGAACCCTTCATTTAAATCATTATAATGTCTTGTAAAAATAATATACTTTTTGCTGTTTGCTTACCAAGTTGTTGCTATCTTTCTCAAGCAGCAAATGCTGGAGGATCTATCTTTTTCTTTCTGCTTTGATCTCAAAGTTTAAATGCCATAGTGCTAGGGTTAGAAATACTATGCAAGAGTCTTTACACAAATCCCGTGTTTCATTACATGGAAATACAATATTCTGATTGTAGATTTTGGAAAAGCTTGGGTTTGCACATATAAATTCAGAGCCATAACTGCAGAGTCCTCCTTTATTAAGTCTGTTAATAAATATTTATGTATTTTAGTTTCTACAGCACAGTGATTACTTTGCCTTGAATTTCAACAAGGGCTCAGGTAAAAAAAAATATAAAAATTATTTCTTTTATATAACATCTTGTGACTTTGGAAGAAGAGAATGGTGATGCTTTGACAATAAAATGTGTGGCATTTCCTGTTGGTTGAAATTTTGGGTTGCTTGCTAAGGTAATATTTAATGTTATCATTGGCAAGGCAAACTTCTATAGGAAAATATCAGTGCGAATTTTACTAGTGAGATGGGAGTACAGGCCATAAAAATTCTCAGTTTCCCTTTTAAAAACTTAATCCATTTGTCCAACAGGAATGAATACAGAAGGACTAGAGGTTTTGAACTTCCCTCACATCTGGGTATAGCAGTGTATTTTGACTCCAAGCACAATAAAACAATCGTACTTGCTGGTGGTATATGACATAATGACCCAAATATGTTTTTAAAAAATCATTTATTGCTGTACATAAACAGCTAAGTTAGCACAAGGGATGATAAAATAACATTGGTAATTCTTCCTTTAGCTGGGAACCATTGGTGGCCCATTAGGATTCCAGATGTAGCCATGTGTGCTTTTCCATTTGTTTTCCAATGTCTAGTGCTTGGGCCCTTGGTACCTTGGCTGTGGTTGTCAAGCGTGTTGGCTTTTCAGCTTGAGGTCTTCCTGGAGAAACACACTGGCCTACCTAATAGCTATAAAGCAGCTTATTGTCTTGGGCCCAGTTTGTTGGGACTAGCTGGAGTGAGGGCAGCTTCCTGTCAAAGGTCAAACACCAGCTTGACCGAGTTTTCTATGGTAAACACTGGAAACTGGACCTCAAAATCGAGATGTTAAAATATAAAGAGCAAGATTTTTGAAAACATTATTTAGAAGACAGCAATCTGTGACAATTCATTGGATTACATTCAGGTATTCTAGTATTATTATATGGAAAATATTTTCTAATTTCTTTTGCAATCAATTAATTAAAGTACTTTAAATGGAATAATGAAAGAGGAAAAAAATTATTAGAAAGAGTAGCAAGTATAAGCTCTCTTTGCCTAAAAGGTAAAATAAAACATTAGCTTTTCTTTTTTTTTTTTTCACAGCTGTCTTCAGCTATGGATAATCTTATGATGTTGATTTAAGAAAAAGCAATTACCACATCCAACTTACAATAGGAAAAGGCATGGTAAGAGCAGAGCTGCTCTTAAATTAAAGTTAGTGTGTTGGTAGTTGTTTATATAGATCCAAACTGTCAAAATTGTTGACTCGATTAGTCCAGATGAGTTTTCTAGGACTATTTATGTGAGTAGCTCTCATCTAGAAGTAATTGTCAGTCTGCCCCTACCTGATTTCAGTGAGACTATTTGAGCATTATTCAGTGTCATTACAGCCTACGGTAATGTGAATGACTCTGTTGAAATAGAAGTTCAGTGGTCATGTAAAATCTTATATTGTGAAATATGTTGATTTTTAAAAAAAATTTCTGAGTGCTTTATTATATATATGTGTATCTTTGAATAGAACTGAGTCCAAAACAAGGCAGCATGAACATTCCTGTAATGTTTGTGAATATGTATGTGTGCCATATCCTTGTTTTGATAGGTGTATTTTATACAGTCATCTACCAATATAAAACAAATTGATCTGAATTTTTTTTTTAAGTTGAAGAACATCATAGAACTCTAAGGTACTTTGTATCATCTGTACTAACTGTGCTTACCTGGCATTAAGAATATTTTGATTTTCTCAGCCTTAAATCCAAGGATTTTAAATGCCCATGGGGGAATTTCTGAAATGTGAAAAGTTTTATATGTAAGCTAGTCTTAAAGTTTCCATTGTAATTAAATCAAACCACCTACATCCATAATAAATGTAGATGTCTAGCCCTACTAGTAAGTAGAGTAACGCAAAACCAGGATTCATTATTTGAGACATAAAGCACAAAATCATTACCAGCGATCAGATGGATCCATGTGTCTGAGGAAATGCTGGTGACAACCTATTTATTTCCTGCTTATGTTACGTTTAAAGCCAAACAGTGGAAATTTTTTGCTACTGGTGAGAAACTGGTATGAGTAGTCCAGATGAAGTCACGAGGACTTGTTGTGTGCCTAATGTCTTTTGGAGATCAATTTGAGAGGGTTCAGACCCAAATTAGCCACAGCCTATTTTCTAAATATGAGGCTGTGGGATAGATGGGATGAGAACCCACCTGTCCCCTGATAAAGCTTCTCATGAAGCAAAGACTGCAGAATTTCTGAGTTCACAGCAAGAAGGTGGTTGCTGGTGAGTTTTCAGGACCGTCATATGCAATGGGAAATGTAATTTTTTGGTGATTTTTGCCTTGCTTGCTACCAGAGTTATTCTCAGAACAGAAAGTAACCTTGGTGGCTTTTCAAAAAATACCTGAATTAGTACTTGAAAATGAAAATTGAACTGGAAGTGGATGGGCTGGAGGGGACATGGGTGGAGGGAAAAGAGGATGTAGAGAAAGAGCAATGAAGTAGAAAGCCCAAGAGGATGAGATTAGCCTCATTTTATGGCACAGCCGTGCTAGTAATCAAGAGCAGTAACCAAGTGTTAAGTTCTTTTGAGCAGAACTCGCTGAAGTTCCTGCTTTTATAGCTCACCAGTACTTCTATTTTCTTCTCCGAAATCTATATATTTTCATTAATTATCAGCTTGTTTAATTCTGTATTCATCAACCATGCTTATATTCCAAGCATTATGTCAAAAGAGGGTTAGCTTTCAAATGGGAAGTTTATGGAGTCATTTAGGAGAGTAGATAATTCAAAGCACAGTGAGAAGCACCTACTTTGACATATAAAGGTTTGTAGGCATGTATGACTATTTGTACCATAAGTTTCCTATGGTGCAGTGTGCTTTTGTAAGGTGCATGTTTTTACTTTTATATGCTTGGAGAATACTAAGAATAAAACTGTAATCAATATGGAAATCTTCCTGAAGAAATTCTTCTGCCTTGTGTAATACTGTGATTGGTGGTGCAGTCTATCTCCTTCCACAGCTGAATCACCATAACAGTTCCTTTGATCATTTCTGCTCTAGCATTATGTTGCTAGACACCTTTAGAACAGAACAATTTCTTTGGCATGACTGGAAATTGGTTAAATTCCAACCCTTTGGCTTTGTAAATTAGAAGTCATGTGCCTATCAGCAGAATGTTATTTGAGAAGCCATTGAGACTACTGGGCCAGCAGATGTCTTTGAGGATAATTCCAAGCAAGTCCTTGTCAAGGTAGGCTACTGACATCTGCCTGGTTAATGGCTTCTGCTCTCTCTATTTCATGCATTGTAACATCCAGTCTACAGATACAAGTGTCACATTTTGAACTGCTTCTCATAGGATACAAAGACATTAAATCATTTAGGAAATCCAAGGTTAAGGAAAGCGTTTGTTTTCTTTTTTTGGCATTTGCACTCTTTGGCCACCAAAGATAAACACAACAAGCTGGCAGAACTTTGAGGATTCACATCACCCTTGACCTGTTCTGGGCTTAGTTGGAGCCAGCTGCTGTACAGCTGGGCAGTGGCTTGCAGCATGTGTGAGGACACTTGCATACTGTCACTACCAATAGCCACATACTGAGGTACTGACAGCAGTGTTAAGATTTTTAGTAAATTAGCCCAAGATTATACCCCTTTTTGAATTGTTTTTTGTAGACATCAGAGATTCAGAATGGGTCCTTCTAACTCTGACTGAGTTTCAAAGAGGAGTTTTAAAGAGCTCACCTCTTCTCTGGATCATATTACAAAAGTAAGCTTTGGAAATATTGTCATGCTGGGCACTGTTCCAGATGTGTTGTGAAGAAGAGGGAATTCCATAGTGTGAACAACAAAATGGCAGAGAAATCAAACATTTGATTCAGATTGTCCTCTATTTTTATTATGTCTGTCTTTAGTATAGCACAAGAAAGAAGTTTGCAATGCTTACAAAATATTAAGCAATAGAAGTCATATATTGCTGGATCTTATAGTCACTGTTTAAGAGTTTGTCTTTTGAAATTTCAAAGTACATATTGTAAGACTAATTGCATTCTGACTGCAGGGGCATTTTGGTGGTGGATGAGCTCATCTTTAATTTTGTGTGTTAGTATGCGAAGGCATAATTTAATTAAGAGAAAAACATCGTTGATCTTGAAATGAAGAACACCATGCAAACAGAACAAAACAAAATGTCAACTGAATGTTGTTTGGGATTAAAATAACAGTTCCAGTATCTCTGACTTGTTTTCTCTGTTAGGCGTTTGAGTATTTTAGAGACAAAGAAACGGAAGCATTCTATGGAAATAAGTAATGACTCCTACATGAAATAGGGAAATAGGAATTAGTTTTCTCAAAGAAAAATATGTAATGCAGGTTTTAAAGGACTAACATTTCAGTTTATTACATGTTTTGAGGAGAAACAATAGCTTAAGCATTTTTAAATGTTTTGGACTTTGGTAAGGATGTTCTTGTTACATAAACCATGTAAGGCAGAGTTAAAAGATGAAGGATCTAGCCATTGCCTATAAATGAGCAGTCTGCATTGGATTCTCTGCCCTGTGATAGCCATTGCAGAGAAATGGTTAATTTTGTCATGTTTCAGAAGCAGTAGCTAATTTGCTATTACACCAGTCCTTATAGGTACCTTATAGAACTGTCTCAGTGAATATTCAAGACTGTGTATTCCCTTGGAAGATACTGAATTAGCATAGTGAAATTTTATGTTGTATATTACTTATAATGTAGAACAATCAATGACTTTTCTGTATTCCTACGTGGAGATCAGACCCAAAACTGGCTAGATTGCTTCTCAGGCAGTGAAACACCCTGGATTGGTGCCCTTCATACCAGAACACAGCACGCTGTGCTTTTAGGTCAGTCTGAAATTTTAAATGATAAAGGCTTACTTTATCTTTCATAGACTATTTCTGATGCTGTGCATTTTTTTCTTTCTGCACAGTGACACTGTTCAGCACTACTGCTGAAAGGCAACCTCAAACTGAAGCTAGCCTGTACCTGCTTCTGTCAGGCAGAAGATATTGAACCAGTTCTGGATTGAGGAAAGATTCAAGTCCTAAGATTTGAACCAGATTTCTAAGGTTTCCCATTAAAAAAGTGACTGAGGCTGAGCACTACAAATACCTACTTTTGTACTGGCATTTAATAAGTGCCCACAGATAAGTTTTCACAAGATCCTTGTCTTGTGTATCACAAGATACTTATCTGTGTGCATCAAGTACATTGCAGGTTTGCATATTGGATTGAACCCCTTGTGTGGCTTGTGTGTTGCTCTGCTTAAGATTTGAAACCTGGAAAGGCTGAAAGAGGAATTAATTTAGCTGTGAAAGGCAGATGCTGGTGGGCACAGAAGGAGCTTTTGGACCACTGAGCCTAAGGATTTGCCTTCAGGGTTAGGCATTTCCTGAACAGAGCTTCTTGGAAATGTGTGCATCAAGTTGTCCCATGTCTTATTTTAGAAGCTTCTAAGCCACTGCTAGTTATTTTATGTTTTTCATAGAAATCAATACGTTAAATTAAATCAACTTTATTGAATTTAAATGGCAGTGAAAGACTTCAATCACTTATATTCAGACTAAGCCCAACTCAGTCTGCTTAATGACAAGGTGACCTATTTTGATCCTCTTCCATCTGCATCCTCATTTGAATGGAATATTTGTGATACATTTCTATGAGGTGAAGTGACAGAGTGAAATGATGTATTAACACATAATTGATAATTGTCTTTTGTTATGGCAGCACTTGGTGTCATTCAAGGATCCAAAGTGTGTTTAAGCATAAGATGATACATAAAATGGTAGGTAATGTGAAAGTTTACATCAGATGCTGGTACTGAGGAATGACTTGTAGGTGCCCAAAGATTTCTTTGGGCCTACTCTCTATTTTCTAGTAAAGCCGAACTGCTAAAGTTGAATGGGCTTGGACTGAATTTAGACTGAGAAGCAGCTAGAAAAATTCTTTGAAGGAGTGCCTGGAAGTGTGTGGGGAAAACCTATGAAGCTGCCTAAGACACTAAACCTTGTTTTTAGGTGATTTGCTTCCCACCCTTTCCTAAGGAGCAAGGCTGGAGCTCGCTGTACTTCAGCTGGTAGTTAGCATGCAAAGTTATCTCTGATGTTACCATAAGTATAAAGGACCTTGAGATCAGCAGATAAATTGGAATTATTGTGTCCTTCCATTTCTTTCTCTTTCAATTCTTCTCTTATGGGACCCTTAATTAAAAACAATGGGGACTTCACTTGCTTCCAGTTGGTTTCTTCAGCAATGCTGCTGGGGGGTCTTTGACTGGGTGTAAGTCTTGATCCTTCCCACAGCCAAAGTGCCTTTATTGGCTTCTATTGTATGATTATTTAAACAATGTCAGTATGGAAATTGCTCCTTGGCAAAGTAAATGCAGAAGGGATTTCAGATTGAAGTCTGCCTGTTTTGTGTTATGTTTGCAGAAAGACTTGCGTAGAGCCCACTCTTTTTTAAAATGAATGAACACTCACTTTACTACTATTCCTACTTGAGTCTGTCCAATCTTTTTGACAAAAAAATTTTTAGCACAGGGCTATTTTCAAAAGGTTGTTTCTGTAGCATATACTCAGTAATTTTCACAATTTCAGTATGTAGATACACGTTTTGGCAAAGGTCTAATTTGTATATATCTCAGCTGAGAAAACAGGAAACCAAAAGAAGAGTATGGTGTGCTGGGTAAAGTAAAGTTGTTCTCGAAGTGCCTGTTTGCAATTAATCTATGATAATTCACTCTCTAAATGAAATTATTTCTCTAATAATACATTGAACTGAGTTCAGCGTTTACTTGGAGCTGACCTTAAATTACCCGAATCATTTATTTTAATGCTTCTAGTTGTCTTGAAAGAAACATTCAGAAAGAATAAGCACTTGGATTTATAATAATTTTCCAAGATTGTCTTATTGCTTATTAAATTTTTTTTTGTGTTAGAATTGAAGATTCAGTCCAGCAGTGTACAGTAATTGCTATTGACTGGAAAATTGCAGTCTGAGAGAGAACCAGTTTTGTTGTTGTTGTTGTTTAATTTCCAAAGCAGAATTCCTACTAAGCTGTTCACAGAACACAAAGGGTTTTTCTTCATTTTTTAGACATTTTAATTGTCTGGAGACTCACTTTTATCCTTCCATGGACTTGTACACCGTTTGATGTCCAAAAGGCAGATCAATAAGACCATAGTAATTACATTATTAACATAGATAATTGATTCATGTTTTTTAGGTAATAAAGACATCTAATAACCGAGATAAAAGCAACTAATAAAACCACAGTGTAGTTTGGATTTAAGAGGGGATCAAGCATTAATTGAGTGAACTCAGTTTTCATTAATCAAATGTCTACCATGCTTTCTTAAACAAGTTTTTAAACTTCGAAAAATTAAATTTAGTGGCTCTGTATCTTGTGCTGCTGTTGGTATGAGGAGAGTTTAAAAGAAAGTTTCTTCTTGTAAGAATGTAAACAATTTTTCTTTCTATGTGCTGACATAGACCATAGTAGTCCAGTGAGTGGGCTATTAAGCCAAGATGCTTCATCACTGACTCCAAGTTTATAAAGTTGTTTTTCAGTGTATTTGTGTGAAAACATCATTGGAGTGACTAAAGGTGACATATCATTTGTTTGGCATTAGATATTCTAGTTTATTGTAATAAAATTTTGTGCAATTGTGCGTGAGAAGAATGAATAAATGGGCACTTAGAAGGTTTATAGGTAAGTTTTTAGAAGGTTACATTTCCGGCTTATTTTTATACAGTGGAATTTTTGATGCTACAGTAAATTAAGAAGTTGGATGCTTTTCCTATGATATCCTATTTCACTAATACAGAATAACCTTGAGCCACAGTAGGGCAATAATTACCAAACTTAAATCAGAGACACACTCAGCCAAACAGCTGTTTTCAGTTTGTTAGGAGATCCATTTGATTTACTCTCTTGGTCAACGTTCATTAGTTTATAAGACAAAATTTCACTGGAGATTTTAACCCTGAATTCCCAATCTTGTTTGTTGCCTGCTGTAAAATTGCATGGTTGAAATGTCATGGCCACTCAACGTGTGGGGGAGCTACTGTTGTATTTTACATTGATCCCAGTTTTCTTGACAAGTGGTTTCAAATACTAAAGGGTGCAGGTAGACTTCAGCCCCAGACCTATTACCAGACAACCTTTCTGTTCTGTGGGAAAAGAGGGGGAAAGGTAATCTGTAAGGCCTCTGTCCTGCACTTTGGTGGTTTGTCAGCTAACATGGTGGATCACACAATTGTGAATATTTGGCAGACAAAGTGTTTGATACACAAATTGTCACTGGTTTAGTATATTCTACAAGGTCAGCACATCTCTGCTATCTCACCGTGAAGTTTCATATATTTCCCAGGTTTGAAACCTAATCCTGGCCCCTATCTAGCTGTGAACTCAACTGGTTTTAACCATGTCTCTGTTTCAACAACTGCTGATGTGTTTCACAGGGGTACTATAACAGCAACATCAGTGATAATGTGGTGATTGTCACAAGCTTTGTTAATGGCATTAGAGGTTACTTAAAGGAGAATGCAGGCATAAAATGTTGGCATTTTTCTCTATATTGCAAAAGTTTTCTTGTAATTATTCTTGTATTGCTGGCTCCCTGGATTTACTTTTTTTTTCTGTTACACTTGATGAACATGCTAGTAAATTTTGAAAAATGACTGAATTTGCAAATGAAAGTGAAACAGCTGGTAAAATAAGGAAATTTCTGATATATTTATTTGCAGCATCAGTTCTGTTATTGCAGTGTGTTTCCTTTCATGGTAGTCTAAAAAACAGACATGGGAAAAGGAAATTGTTAAATGTATCTCATATTTTTGGAAGTAGTTTAAAATTTGTCTTTATATTAAGTCGTTGATTTTTTTAAAGCTTCACTAATAGCATTTCCTGCCCTTTCTGTTTGTGTTTTTCCATCTAGAAAAGATAGTGCTATACCTCATTACTCAGGTTCCTCATTGAGCCCACTCAGCAATTTTGTATTTGTGCCTTACTGTCCTGCAAGTCAACACCTCTGAAAAATGAGGACTACAGAAGCTGCACTTTTTGTGGTGAATGCTTATCAGTTGTGGAACAAAAAATCAATACTATAGTCTTTTGCATGGCCTTTTTGTTTTCAGATCACTTTGCAATAAATAATTACATATGATACTGCTCCTAAAAAGAAGAATTTTAGTCTCACCTCCTACACATCGCATGAAAATATTAGTTTTGGAGCTCAAGGTTATCAAGGTAGCTGCATCAAAACCTCAGTCAATGTAAGTTAGTTATATAGAAAACATGAATGTGTTCTGATTGTACAGCAGCCAGCTCGTTTCATTTTCGTGTCAGTGAGTCTCTGGGATTTTACTTGATAGAAAAAGCACCACCTTGTTATCCCAACAAGAGGAGAAACAGTTTGAAGCAGAACTAAAAAGTCTGGAATGGGAAAAGGCAGGCAGGTATCTGATCTCAGTGAAGAGAGATCTAGAGTGTAACTGTCTTGGAGCCAGGGTTTCACCAAGCACGTGCTCACTTCCTTTCCACTGGCTGGCTGTCGGGCTCTGGGTGATCCTGTTGTCTTTCTCATAACCATTGCATATGTTGTGCCATGCTTTTCCTGTGTAGCTATGGAAAGGCTGAAAGCAAAAGGCTGAAAGGCTTGCTCTAAAAATATTATAAATGGATTTGCCAGGGTATTTCTTTTGCTTTTGAGGGAGTTAAATGATCTCCAGAGCCTGACAATTATTCTTTCTGAAGGATTAAGTTTCTAGAAAAGCATCTCTATAGAGAGCTTATTCTTTAGAGAGGCTTTTGTACAAAGCCTGCATCCTATGTTATGCTGTTGTATGTTGTTGATGATGTTGCTCACAAGTGACAAATGAATACTCAGAAGAGAAATTAACTGTGTAGTTAAAACTTTGTGGCACCCAATATCACCATTGTGATAAATCCATGTACGTATCAAATGATAGAAACAACATATGCTGACTGAAGCTATATGGTGTATTTATGGATATCCTGACAATGCTGTCCAAGAACATCCTCCTGTTAATTTGTTGCTGTGAAGACCAGTTCTTTCAAACATAACTAAAGCTAAAATTATATGTTTATGTTCAAGCAAAAGAGGAATAAAGATAAGCTACTCTAAATGGCCATTTTCTGTCTTTATTTATGCATTCAACCTTGATAAAATTGGCCTTTACACTAGAGTCAAAGGAAATAGGCTGTTGATCCATTGGCTCCAGAAACCCATCATCCTTCTGAATGTAAAATAGCTTTCAGCAGAAAAAGTCTTGAGCTGGCTAGTGAAAAGAGCAGCTGCTCTTCCCTGACACTCTGGAACTCTTCTTGCATGCAAACAGCATGGTGTGATACAGGGACACCTTTCTTTCTACTACTTTTTTACAATTGTTTATCAGGCAAGGGAGATTTTTTGAATGTTTTTACTTTTTCAATTACATGATGAACTGCAGAAAATAGCTCTGATTTTGATCCAAGTTCCTAACTCTAATTCCTTACATCTGTAAAAGGACCTTAGGTGAAAAGAGAGTATAATCTTCCCTTGGTAGCTATTCTTAGGCTCCCTTGAAGCCCTAGACTATTTCACTTCCCTCAGCTAACTTGTCCATGCCAAGAGGAAGCCTAAACTTGGTGGTTTTTGAAATCTTGTTCTCTGAAGTCCCTGTCCATTCTTTCTGCCTGCAGTTTATCACTCTGCAGTTGTCTCAGCCAGGATCTGAGGGTTCTTTCTTAGTTTCCCATATGGGGTCTTTCATTGTGCAAACAAACCTCAAAACAAACAAACAAGTAAATCTTGTCCTGTTTTTACTTAGTTTATACCTGTATTTTAGAGTTTCTATTTTTGTTTAGAGCCAGAAAAGAAAAAAGCCAGTACACTTTGGAACCCAGAGGGCTAAAGAGGAAATTTTCATGAAAATGGACTGTGTTTTTGGTGATTTTTTTTCATGAAAAGTTGTAAAACATTTGATCATATACTTAGAAGACTCACAGAAATCTTCAGAGAGATGTGAACATACTCTGCTGATGCTACATAACAAAAAATTGTTCTGAGTTTCACTGACATTACCTACAGGAAGAAAGAGTTGCATATTATTTTTCTACTTTTTCAATCACAGAGGAGTGATATTCTTGCATACTTTCATCCCTGGCAGAAAAACCTCTACATATTTAGCCAACAGACTGCATAATCTCACTTTATGAGATGTGAGGCAGGTGCAGACTTTGCCTTACTTAAGGTGACAGATCAAACAAATGCTGTCTGGAATGTACAAAATAAAAACAAAACCAAAAATTCAAAGAGGAAAAGTTGGAGAGTAAGCTTCTTTGTGGGACCATCCACAGTGGTGACTGAGCATTCTTTTGGCTCTTAGTCCTAGAGCAGAAAAAGAGAAGACAAACATTTCTGTTGTCACAGCTGAGCCCACTGATAGGAAGTTATTTGGTTAGTGGAAATGTAATTTGTCTTTGTTTCTTAGTGACAACTCCATGCTAGACCTACTTTATGATCCTCAGTAGCTATGTAATGTTGTGTTCAAGTGATTTATATGCAAAGTTAAGCATGGTTAAATTTGTCTTTGCAGCAATGATCTTATATTTTGTGAAAATTACTGGCTAAGATAAGGCAATACTCATAACCAAACTTAGGAAGCTTTTGAGGGAGAGTGGAGAGGAAGAACTGAAAACACCAGAGTATCCTTATTTAAACTTCTTGATGATGTCCATGCGAAGATGATAATTCTTTGGTACATTGTTAAATAGTTAGAGAATGTACAGGAAAATTACAAAATTAGTCCATTAATTAGTATTAATCTGCAGGTCCCCTGAAAAGGTACTGAACTAAGATGATGACTCCATTTCAGTGAAGGAACTCTGCACTTCTGAATAGCAAATGCTGAGAAATCCTCTCTTTACTGATATGAATGGTCAGCCATTGATACTGTGGAAGTTTGATTTATTGGCTGTTATGAATATGGGGAGAGAAAGAGAGAAAGACTTTGGATGATTTTTGAATTTTCCCATTCATGCTGTTTTTTCCTGTCTGATATAAATTTATTTGTATAATTTTACTGTTACTGTTTCATAATACAAAGATGGCAAATGCAATAATAATCAGAATTAGGTGATCTCCTTAGTATGCTTAGTATGCTCCATAGTATGCTACTTACAGCAGAATACAAAAAAGTGCATTTCACTGCAAACCAGTCAATCCCCTGTGCATTTGACAGGAACCCTGGAGCCTCTTCCATGCAAAAAATCAGGAGTGGGGTGCGGAGAAGGCTACAACAGGAGAATAAATACAGATGTCTGATAGGGAGGGAAGAATTAAACTTCACGTGAATGATGTTCTAATGATGATTGCTGATCCCTTTACTTCAGTGTGCCTCATGCCTTAGGAACCAAATGATGGTATTCAGAGGAGTCTCGGGCTTAAGAGTCAATTATATCAAATCCAGAGTAATAGCACTTGGAATGAACAAAAGATACTCAAAAAGCAGTACAAGGAATATTTAGATTCCACTGGCTAGAAACCATGATAAACTTCTTAAGGATCTCCATTAATTCCCATCTGGAAAAAGTCTGCAATATAAATGCAAAACCATTGAATAAAATAAACCAAGATATCATTATAATAATTTGAATAGCACAAATTAATAAAAAAAAAAGGCAGCAAAACTCTTTTCTTAACAGTAAAAGTTTCATTAACTAGTTGAAATATAATAATTGCCTAATTAAAATATATAGCCATATTTTGGAAAATTCTAATACCTACTGCAGAATTACAAACTATTAGGAAAAAGAAATACCTAAACAAACCCAAAATTGTAATTTACACATTAATGGAACTTTATGTGCTTGGGTACTTTCAAGTGCTTTACGGGAAGTGTAAAATTCAATTGCCCCTATTCAGAAGCAATCTCAAAAACCACTTACCTGTTTATAAAAGCTTTAAAAATCTCAGAATTATGTTAAAGTTAAATTGGTGATGTGGATTTTTCTTCACTTTAAATAGTTCTGTCTACTTGAGAATCCAAAATTCTCTACTTTTACCTCTAGTATGGTAAATATGCATATGAATGTTGAATGTTGTAAGAATAAACCTTCTACTGAGAGCTGGAGCATAAGTGAGGGTGAAGCTTTTCTTATATATGAAAATTTTGCACAATAACTAAAACAGAAGCAAACTAATAGCTTTTTATTGACTTAGCATACACTTCAGGAGTTTTAACAGAAGAACAAAAAATGTTTTATGGTTGGTGGGAGAATCCCAGGTAATGGAACATAAAGAAGGTAAACAATTCTAGTCAACAGGTAGCTTTGTTTTTAAAATCTTGTCACAGAACTGTCACTAAGAATGGAAAATTTCTGTGGATTCATTTTGTAAGCTTGCCACTACTAAACTTGGAATGCTTATATTCATGGCTGTAACTTTACCATTGTCATGAGAACTTCTATGTAGGGAATGTTTCCTAGATAACTTCCTAGATGTCATAGAATCCAATGAAAATATGATAATATGTCAGAATTTTCACTTAGCTGTAAGTGAATGTTGGAAAAACTTAGGATCACTGGTTTTTTTATCTTCATGTTAAACACAGTGCAGCTATAATTGATTTAAGATAAAAAAGATAGTTTTGGAGGAGCATAATTTCTTCCTCAAATGCCCATATTTAATTATGCCATGATTTCAGTAATATCTAATAGGTAAGTATTGTTATGAGTTGCTTTTAGTAAGTTAAAACTCTTTGCTTCTAGGACTCCTGCTGGTGTAAGAAACACTTTTGTTTTCTCTGTAGTACTCAACTAGAATTTATTTTCATAGACGAGCAGTTTTCTTATATTTTTTTCACAAATACTCTACAAATGTAATAGATTATCAACTTTAATTGAATAAAATGTCAATGGCACTTCCATTTGATAAGTCTTGTACAAAGTATATGAATCATTGCTTACAAGTTGAAATGATACATTTATACATATTTGTAAAAGTCTGTGTGCATATATAGCTCACAATGTGGATAGAATAGTGAATAAAAGCATCAATGACCTCAAGAAATGTCTGATTTAACAAACATATATCTTTAAATTGGAAATCTAATTATTTGCCTTAGATTTGCACTGCTCAGGAACTTAATGCAAGACTATGTTAAATAAACTTATTATTTCCGTTTTTCATTTAACCTGTGGGTTATGGTATGACCAATCTGTTTTATATCCTCAATCAACAGATGATTGTATTTGGTAATAATTTATCAAGAATAAAAATCTGTTTTTGAAACTAATCACCTTATGTTAGGTCTGCCCTTTTTCAGAACCACCATCTGATATTCATTTTGTCTGCAAGACAAACATACTGATGAAAATGCATCTACCACAGGATATAGCTAGTGGAATGAAGCAGTTCTCCTCTCTGTATATATTTAGAATATTTTGTTTTCTCAACAGATGGACCAAATTTTAGTATTAAAGAGGAAAAAAAATCAATTTTACATAGAACATAAACAATTTTTAAGAAGTGCGTTTTGCATTTCTGATTAGTTTCTAGCAAAACATCCCATGGAATTTGAGGGTCAACTTGGGCCATATCAGGGAGAAAAGATGTAAAAGGTTACTTTAACTGCTTTCTGTGTTTGCCACGAGAAGGCTGTATCTGGAGGTCAGAGAGTTCTGAGCAAGTCTTTGGATTTGGCCTGCTGAATTTAAATGCTGGGGTTTTCTTTTGGGTGTTCTGCATGGTCTCTGAAGTGGCTGTTTCCTGAAGAGATTGAAAGCACAGATGAATTCATGTCCTGTGACTTCTGCTCCTCTCTGCTCAGACTTCTGGCCATTGCCTAACGTGAGGTATTCTTCTTTTAGGCTGTCTGCTGAATCTTTTAATTATTTTTGGGACCTTCCTAATCAAATCTTCCCATAACACTAAAGTGTAGGCTTGATCCAGACAGCATGAAAGGCCAGTGCATGGAGTACTTGGAATATGGAGCACAGATTTATACTCTGTGTACAGTAGTTCTGTGACATTAACTTCTGTCCCGGGAGGTCCAAACTGGGAATACCAAGCTCATTTTAATTTGCAGTGCCAGCTAGATTTAGACTTTTTGACCCTACTGAAATTCTACTCAGGTTTTTATAGTGCAAAAAACTTATTAAATTTTAAAGTAAATCTCAAAAGACGCAATAAACTGCTACGAAGTCATGAAATTATTTTATTATTTTTAATTTTTAAGAACTGCACGTACTGTAGCTGGAATTCTTCCAGTGTTCATTCTTCCCCAACTGCTTTATTAAAATAAATCCAAACACTTTCCCAAGGAAGTTATAAGTTATAAGCAAAATTAGGAAGTTAGGAATTTTATGATGTCAAGTTTGTGTGACAGAGTATTTTTTAATACTACTTTTTAGCAGGCAGTTGTCAATGTGATTTGAGAGCACAACAATAACCAGTATTTGCAATTTCAAGTAATGTATTCTGGAGTCAATATTTTACCTGCAGATGAACTGTTCTTACTCTACACATTCATTTTATTTTTGGGAGGTGTTTTTTTACAGACTTCAACCAGGGGACTTTCCATTCCCCTATAACTCTCACCCTTCCTCCACCCTAATTTTGCTGGTGTCTTGGCCACCATGACAACAGGGATTTTATCTGACAAAAAGTTAAAAAGCTTTGGAAAACAAAGAGGCTAAAAAATGAAATACAGCTGTTTGCACACAAATACAAACCAGAAGGCCTCAAATCCTTTCTACTGATTGGCTGGATTACTTGAAATGTGGCTCATTGTTTCATAATAATCAGCAGTTATTTTTCCCTATTAAAATGTAGACTGGCAAAGTATTGGAAACAGCTTTCCCAATCAATTTCTATGAGGAACTGGGAATATAAAACATCCTTATAACTTTTACTGCTTATATGTTAAGGGAGCCACCAAAACAAAACTGCCTAGGTTCAAAATCCATTTTATATATACATGTATATTAAAAATGGTTTTATATACTATATTTCAATACTGAGGAGTCTTTAACAAAGTAGCATTCATCGTTATTGGTGGTACTGTGAGGAGGCAAATGTGGCATCTGCCACAAGTTCAGCTGTAGCTCTCTCACATCTTTAGGTGTGTTGATCCTATTTTATTGAGAAAGGAAATGTTGGCCAGGATTCTGGAGTTACACCCAAGCTTTAAAGAAAAATGATGGGAGATCAATTTCCAGTTGGATGCCAACCAAAGACAGGCAGAGATTTACAGCTCCTTCATTTATCACATCACAGCAGGCTCAAGTCTGCTGTTGAAGTTCACATGCCCAGTATGGTTTTAATTTTAACTGTGTAACTGTACTTCACCTATACTTACATAGAATGAAATAAAATCCTTAAGGTGTTTTCATGTTAATTTCAAATAACATTACTGTAGTATCAGGGTACCCAGAGAAATGGAATAAGGCTACAGTATAAAACAAAGATAGCACAAATTCTGACCCACCTTTAGCCAGCAACGTGTGAATCTACATCCACCTGCTCCCGTGCAAGAAGAAAGATTCTTAATTTGTAGTAAATGGTCAACTACAAATACAGCAGAATTATACAAAGTATTGAGAAAAGGCAGATGACTTTGTCTTCACTGCTGAGGTCCCTTGGGTCTGAGTGTAAGCAAGGAAGCAATGAGCTCCTGCAATTCTCATTTTTTTGGATATTCTCCGTACTGGAAAACAGTGAAAGGCTGGCAGCTTGAGTAGCAGTGTCTTTATCAGCATAAGTGAATTGAATTGTTTCTCTTAGTTTTTTGCAGGTTTTTTTGTTTGTTTTTAGAATGCACTTTGATCTTGACTTGAAAAGTTAATTAACTTTTTTAAAATATAATATTCTTCTGTTTTTTTTCTTTGTCCCCCTTTTTTGTAAAGCAAGAGTCTTAATTTCTGCAAGTGTGTTCCTACTCACACCTAAAGCACTGAGATGATAACTCTGAGAAAGAAGTTATCACTTACATCTCTTTCAAAATGTAAATACTTGAATACTGGGGGGAAGTTGAGCTCTTCAGTGTGTCAGGATCTTGACAAAGCTGACTGTGCTGTGAAACTAGGTCATTGTCTGATGCTGTTAACTTATAAATGTGAGAGTCCGTACTCCAGGACTTGAAAAATTATCTTCATTCCAATGATCTATCTCTTTCTGGAAAGATTAAGTTAAAATCCTAGTAATACCTTATTAATGATACTTCTGTTGTACATTGATGCAGTGAGTTTTGGGTAATATGCTGGGTATTCTGGTATATTTTATCATCTAAATGTTCTTAAAGCATCATGAGCAAATAAATATTTGATTCCCTTATACACATTTCTATACACATAGGATAATAATAAATGGAGAGGTGTGCATGTGAGGTGTGCTTGAGAAAGTCCCATCTGCTATGCTGTCATTGGAATTTGCTGGGGAATTTTTTAATAGAACTGAGAAGGGTAGGGTACATGTACACCTTTTGAAATGTGTCCTCACCACCAACTTTTTGGTTTCAGTATACTAATTTGTGCGGGGATACCTTGTGTTTCTCTCTTGCTTCTTTCCTTCAGACCTGGTAAAAAAATTTAGACATCGAGAAAAGGTAAGGAGAAAAATTAAAAACTCATTATTCTCAATTTTTTTCTGCAAAATCTGACAGAAAATATTCTGATTTAGAAAATGTTCTGAATAAAAGTCAGTTTTCTTGCTGTTGTACATCGGTTCTTCAATATGCTTCAATTCCTAAGAAGTTTCTCAAATGAATGTTTCTTCAAAAACATAAGATTAAAATAGAGTTCTCCTCTTTTCTAGATTTGTTGTATTTATAGTTAATCTACAGTATTTTAATTGTTACTAAAGAAGTAACAGTTCAGTTTTGGTGAATGAGAAAAACAAAAAAGTGGAAAAACAACCGTGGTTTGTCCTTGCTTTCCAAATTTCTCACAGGGAGAGCAGAGTCCTGAGAAATTTTATATGTAAAATTATTTTGCTTTGGTCAGATTTCTTTGGGGATGAATGTTCCTACAGCAGCAGAACTGTATTCATTTGTCATTATCACAAGAACTAAAAGTATATATTAAAAAAATCTACATGTGGTAGATTTGTATATATGTATGTATGATTTCTGGTAATGAAGTACTGATTTCAAATGTACTCAGTTTTTAAAAATAGAAAATAAAACCAAAACATCAACAATGAATGGTTTTGGTGGTTCTGTTTGCTTTAATTCTATTGCTCTTTATCTGGCTCTCTTGATGAGGTTAATATAATTTTACATTCAGTGGCCAATTCTACATTTTGAAGTTTTCACACATGGTTTGAGTTTCTAGAGGTTTCCTTAATTTTATCCATGCATAAATTCAGTGTCTAGTCTAAGCTAGTTATCTAAGCTTCCTGTATTAAAGTGCACAGTGAGAGGCATCTTGTCCAAAACTGTCCTAAGATTGGTATCTAAAGTGGGGGCAAATGTTCTCCCATGAAACTTTTATCTCTCCTGGTTTAGTGGGAAATTCTTTCCTTAGACTAGTTGCCTGACTTTTTGCCTAAGGTGGTAGAGGAGATAAATGCCACCTCATGTGATGAATAACATACTTTTAAAGCTTCCTCAGTGCAAGGAAGCTAGGCCAGTGATTTTGGAGTGTCTTACCCACTTAAATAGCCCCATTAGCCCTGGTAAGCTTCTCATTCTTTTAAAGACAAACACAGGAATAAATCCATGCAAAATGGACCCAAACCAGTAAGTTAACTTCTGTTTCCTACAGAGTAATTTTGGAGCACTTTACTGTTCTTGATATATCATATCAGAGTCTTGGGAGAAGAAAATATAAGTGTAGTGTATTCCTTGGTACTGCTTCATGGCTTTCTGAAAACCAATGTGCAGAATGAGTTTAGTGATCCTCGGTTTTAATTCTAGCTCAGGTTCCAAAAGCTCAGTGTTAGGAACATTTTATTACAGCTTTACAGTTTAGCCTTCTGTCAATAGTTTGGCCTGCAAATCAAACCAGCATGTCTTCCTAGGGCTGAGCATGGGTTAACAGAGGCAGTTACCATGGCTCAGCTGATGCATGTTAACCAGTTGAACTGAGGTATCTGCATTCTGTGCCTGTGCCCTTTTTATTTCTCTAGGAAAGTCATATTGCATCTCTGGTTCTGCCTCGCTTAGAGCCAAAAGAAATAGAGGTAGAGACTGAGACAGACTAGAAATCATAATCTTGGCAGTGCACTGAACTTCATCTATTTAAGCACAAGCATACTATGTCACAGTTGCTCCCAGCATAATTTGAGGCAGATGCCCTCAGTCTGTCCTTCTCCAAACTGAGTTTACAGTTCCTATCACTATTTCCAGCTGTAGGAGAGGCAAGAAGTCTGAAAGCTTCAGTATTCTCCCTTTTCATAGAGATGTAGGTGAAAACCTCACTTATCTCTGGGAAACAGTGTATTTAGCCTGTATTTGCTATGTATTAACTGCAGCTTGTGAGAAACTATACATTCTGTTCTTTTACTTTTAATATCAGATTTCTAATTCATAAAGGTATGAATTCAAATCTGCCTGTCTCTGTAATTCTGCTGGGAGGGTGAGAAAGTGATTACATTTCAGATAAATTGAATCAGTGGGAAATATTCCTTCCTTATCCTCTAAAAACCTGCAACTGTGTAGTACCAGCATATTCTCAAAACTTAGATCACAGTTCACAGTACTGTGCAGAGAGAGTCAGGCATCTGAAATAATGTGAAGCTTGAATGGCATGGGAAGACATTTCAGTTTTTTAGCATGATCTACTGCATCTGTTTTTTACCTTGGTCACTGCAGTAGAATAAAACAGAGATGGAAAACAGGTAGAAAAGGATCAGACTCATGGAGACAGCAGGAACATGGACATTTTTAACAGTGAATTGAAAATACAGTGGACCTATCTACTTTAATTTGGTGCTATACATGTCTTTTTGCATAATTTTACTAGGATTCAGGCATTCCAGTGTTACTGTGAGGTCATCACTAACAACTGGGGTGGACATTCAGGATACTTTCAGCTCTCATTAACTGGAATTGAGAGTTCTCAACATCTGGCATCATTTGGTCCATCCTTAGCATCTTTGTGAAAGGTCATTGTAAATAAAACTTTGTAGTAGATTTAGATGAAGTTATATTGGAATGTCTAATATTGAGGATATGTTGTATTTAGTGACTGAAAAAGGAATTAATTATTAGGCTTCTTCACATCATCAGTTACTTCCCATGTGTGTTTAATTTCTCACATCCCCTTTAATATGCTTTGGCAATTATTGCAGTAGCAGACAAATATTTTTGCTGAGACTAAATCTAGAGAAATATGACTTTATACTGAACCCCAATAGTGATTCCTCATGTGAGAGAAGGTGTTATAAGACAGTTTTAAGCAAGTTGGAAAGTGTGACATTGGCTGCATGTCTCAATTAAATGAATTAGCTGGCAGTTGAGAAAAGGATGTGCCTTTAGCTGAGAAACAATTGGACAGAAAAGATGACTGCTATGCCAAACTGAATGAAAAGGCACTAGAGAAAATGTTCTGTGGCAGTTTCTTTTGAAGTGAGTTTCTATATCTTTGGAAGGAGCTTGCCAGGTCTAGACTGGAAGTTCTCTGTAATTATTTGACTGCCAGAATTTGAACTACAGCATACACTTACCTCAGGAAGAGAGTGAGATTCAGGAATAGACAGAATAAAGTAGCCATGTGCTATGGTTGTTTTGTATGGCCCTGTTACCACAAAATACTGTTTCTCTCCTGCTGACTTCGAGGCACAGCTGCTGGCAAATTAGCCTCACAGTGTTCTCGTGCTCTGTGGCTGGAACCAGGGATTGGCAGCTCTAGGTGTCTGCAGCATCAAATTAGGGGGTGACAGAAAAAGAGCCCAACAGGAGGATATCCAGGACACCTACCTGCTGCCCTCAATTTAAGAATGACAGTAGCTAAAAATTAGTTGTGCAAGTATAACAAAGAACATGGAGTTGAGGTTAAGCAAATAGAGCAGCCAATGGAGAAAATTGTGTCTGAAGGGAAAGTTGGAACATTGGGACAGTGGCGGGGATTCTTGACCCACTTTTCAGCTGAGATGGATGTTTTAGAGTTGCAGAGTGAATACTTCATCCATTGGGATCCAAATTGAGAATTTCTCTTGAGAGAGTGAGATACAACAGCCCTCTTTGTTGTTTAATTGCTATTGACAAACACAAAAAAGAGATGTAGTTTGAATTCCCTCCACCCTGAACAGATTTGTCCCCTGCCTTCCAGGATGCTAGATCCTACTGCTGTGTCCCAGAGAATAATTGTACCAGTAGAGGTTCATCCTTCACCTGTGCTGCTTGGAGTGGGATGGTTTGTTGCCAGTTATTCAAGAAGGCAGACAAACACGAGCAAGATGGAGTTGTGAAACTAACAGAAGAGAGAGAGCCAAGTAATTTCTCTATTTAAAGTTCATTTAATGGAAAATTACAAAGGGGGATTAAAAAAAAAAAAAAGAAGAAGAAGAAATAACAATCAGAAATATAAATATATACATTTCCAGACCTACAGTCTCAAAAGTGATACAATAGCAGGTATAGGACAGTATATCCTCTGTGGAATGACAAAAGGAAAACTACACTGGCTGAATTTTTATCAGTGAGAACATGGGAAACAGTTCCACATGAATAAGGCAGCTAGACTTTGACCGTTTCCAGCTTCATCTTAGTGTTTAGGCTGTGGTTCTTGCTGCAAAATGGATTAGAACTGTTTTTAAACACAGATTCTCACTTGTGGAAAATCAGCTACTGGCAGCAGTGTCTTGCTCTACAGTGGAGTCCAAAGGCGATTGTCCCAATGGCTTCTAACTTCCTCTGGGCTCTGTAACGTGATTACATTGCTGTGGGGCTGGCTAGACTGCTCTTCCTCTGGGAGCAGTTTAACCTTTAATTTGGAGGAATTTGCACTGTTACATATCTGTGTACAAAGGTAATATCGTGTGGTTTGTGCTCTGGATGTGCGTTGTCTATTTCCACATACACTTTAAATTGAGCCTGTGTTATGTGAAATCAACATATTCTCTTCAAAGACCACCTACCATCAGGATCCTGACATCATGTTTTTCTTGAGAGTCAGTGAGGTAAATGGTACAGATCATGCTTTCCAGCCTTCACTATTCTTATATCAGTTTGCTAATCAGACAGAGCTATAATAGCTGAAACACTGTTCTTTTTAATATAGAAATGCTCATGTTTTACATATGTTTTATCCATTCTTTTATTTTACGTGTACAGTTGGGACTTTCATCATGTTCTCAATCCCCATTGGCCTTACTGACTTTGCAATGATTTAAAGATTTTAAGGATTTTAATTCTTATAGTCCTTTCCCTCTCCGCTCTTAATGTTTCTACATTTCAATTTTATTGGCCTCAGGAAAAATTAATAAGTAGTAGCTATTTCTAATAAATCTTACCTTTATTTCCATTGCATCTATCCTCAGCAATATGAAGAACTTTTTTAGGTTAAATGCTATGGTTTATACTTTGTTCTCCTACTGCTATTGATATTAACTGTCAAAATTCTCTATGTATTAACTTATGTCATGAAAACAGAAATCTTAATTGATTTTTTTATTAATTATTTAGCATTTATATAATTTTAATCCTAATACAGAACTGTAATTTCCTTTTATCTGCATTTTCTTTCTGAATTTGTATTGCTTATATGCACCTTAACTCGTTTTAAAACCTAGTCCATACAATTTTTAAATCGTCTATATTTTTCAAAGCTTTATCTTTGTAAAAGGAGTCAGTTTTGTTCTGCATATCCAAGTAATCACTACAGTTGAATTAAATTTTTTAAATTAAAAATTTGTCCTCATTCACATGTATCATTTAAACTGTTTAACGAGATAGAATTAATTTCCATCTCAATAGTATCGGTCTCATAGTCACGACATAGTCTTATTTATAAGACTAAGGAAATCTAAACAGCGGTGTAAAATTCAGTGTTCTACTTGGTGTACATATTCATGGGAAATTTTGAGATGCTTTACTTTGTTTAGTGTACATAGCATGTGGGGCTTTTTGTCTTGCAGACTCAGTTTGTTGTTAATAGCATTGCTATTACAATTAGCACTTACATGACTGTATTGTTCTAGTCATAAGGAGGTGATCTGGTCCAGCTTAAAGCAGGTCAAAGTCAGGTAAGACTTCTCAGGCTGTATCTGGTTGAGTTGCCATAACTCCAAAGTCCAAGATTCTACAGCTGATCTGGGCAGCCTATTCCAGTGTTTGACAACCCTAGCAGTGCAAAAAATATTCTTAGCACTGTGGCAGCTCTATTGAGCTAAAATCAAGAGTCAAGAGTATTTGGGTTAGTTTATACTTCAAAAATGTAGAACATGTTTTAAATCCTCCAAATAGATTATTGACAGAAGAAGGAACAATTCAGAAAATAGTCTTCTATACCAGAATTCTTGGCTGATGAGTTCTCTGCTGGAACATCTACCTTTTTCACAGCTAAAACTTGAATTCAGCACCACTCTTCTTGTCATTGTGTTACCTCTATGAGCTGTTTACAGGATTTGATATTACTGTGTAGACATGAGATAGTGAGCACCACTGTAAAAATTTCTTATGGATAACATGTAATATATGGACCATAGTTTATTAAAGTTGAGGTGTACCTGCTCTACAGACTTATTTATTTATACAGGGAACTACAGTAATGCCATAGAGTGTTCTATGAGATTAAATATTTTTATGCATCATTATTCAAAATCCTCTAAGAAATTTTCTGTACCTTACCATGTACTGGGCCATCCAGATTATTACTGGTGGAAACAAGAAGTTTTCTATCATTGACAAGCCCTAATAAAGATACAGATACTAAGAATGTCTTTCACTTGGAATATAAAGAACTACATGGATCATATTTTTGTTGTAGTTACAGCGGTTTTGCCCCAAAAGTTATATTGTAATATCATAGTAGAGTTAGGGGGTTTTAAATTGGAAGTAAAATCTCTGTGCAGCCTGACTATTTCTTTGTGCTCATTCTTAAGGATATAACAATCATTGCATTGGGATGTTGGGAATTCTTACTCTTTCAGTGCTTTTTAAAATTGGAACTGTTCATCATAGCTGCAGTTTTTAGAATAAATTTTTTAGTCAATACCATTCTAATGTTGAACTCCCTCAGGAAAAGGGATGGATTTTGGTGTATCACTTCTACAGTTAAAATTAGCTTTTTTCATCTTGTTGTTCAGATGGAGGGAGCTCATGGTTTAATTTAGGGAAATATTTTGTAGGGGCATAAGAGAAAATGAAACTGAGAAGGATTTCACTGTCATGTTTGAAAGTTTAGGGCTGTTTTCCTTATTTTTCTTTCCTTTTAATTATTTTTTCTTCCAGTGGCAACTGTTTGAAGCTGCTCAATAGTTTGGAATGTTAGAGTAACTCCCAGGGAGCTGGATTAGTGGGCAGGTGATGCAGTCATGGGTATTACATACCTCTCCAATTTTTCACATGGATATAACCTTCATGTATGGGATGTGAGTATGTGCTCTATACATATGTCTTCCTGAAACTCCAGGCAGCTGTATTTTTGTTGATAATGTATTTGAAACAACATCATAGTCAGGTGGTGGGAAAAATATTTCATGGATTTATGAAATACTGTATAAGTATCCATTTACATTCTAGCTATGATGACATAAGCATGAAATTCCTTCTTTTTGTAAAATTATCCTTTCTCCTAAGAATGGACATTTTCACTTTAAAAACTAGACAACAGGATATGTTCAAAACTTGATGACAAAAAAGTATTATAGTCTGCAAGTTAATAAAGGGCAGCCATGTGATGAAGACAATTTAGTTTTACTTTTGTCCCAGATGTCTTGGGTCTAGAAATTAAAGATGTTTCCTACACACCAGTGCGGGCTGTCACTGCTAAGTGTTTCCAGACTCACTGTGTGTGTGCTTTAAAACCATGTACATGTAGCATGTCTCATGCACAGGGGATAATGCAATTGTAATTCTAGAATCATGTTCTGCAACATTAATTCTTACACCCTGACTGATAAGTAATTTTGTCTTCGTGAAATGTTTAATATTTGGTACTTTTTGCTTCTTCCTATTTAAAATGCTTAAATACACCCATGAATTTGAAGCAGTCTTTATTGATAAAGTAACTTGAAACTTAAAAGAAGCAACAAGTTGTCTTTGATAGGTACAATCTGTCTGTGGCCTGGGAAGGAGGCAAGGGTGAATGGGCTTGAAGTGGCTTGTATTCTGCAGCTCAGGAGAGAATCCCTGCAGGAAGGCAGAGGTTCCCCTGCCACAGAGAACACTGCTGTTCTCTTACACATGAGCACAGTGTCTCCCCAGTACTGGTGTGAAGGTGAGAGTATGAGTGGGTCTTGTGCATGGGGGAAGGAACAATGTTTAGCCGATATGTCCTGGTCTTTTATTCTTACACTGGTAAGTGTTATAAAAAGACTTAGCCTTTTGTTTATGGACCACATGAAATCAAAAGGAATTTTTCAGTCATCTTTGTCATGCATTGCAGGAAACCTTATGTGAAGAGTCAAAGCTGTGGTATTTCTGCAGCATAGGACAGAAGCTTTCTGTGGGGGTGTTTCTGCTATAATCTGTCTCACAGAACAGAGGTTTCTGTATGAAAACCAGCCAGCATGAGGCTACTGAAGGAGTACTGTTTTATAGCTAAAACCATGTTGGAAGAACCACTCTGAGAAGGCTCAGTTAGAAAACAAGGTTACTTTGGACCTGGGAAGAACTTTCTAGGCTTCAAGTGGAGCTTTAAGTGTTCCAACCTATGCAATTCAAGTGCCAATGAAAAAGGGACATAGATTTTGAGTTCTTAAAGGGGAGTAGGGAAAACAGTCTAGGTTTCAATGGATGTTTGCTCAGCATCGTTTTGAAAATGTAGCTATTCCTATATGGTGTGTTAGGTTATGAGCCTAGAAACTGTGGTGTCCAAAGTCACAAGTCTCACAAGTTTCAAAAAGATTATCAGTAAAATTAATTGCAGTCATTAAGTATTGCATGGTCTAAAGATTGTGTGAAGACATTTTAATACAATTCTGTTCATGCTTTTAAGAAGAAGAAGAAGTTCTTTAGGCATTCTAAAACAAAGTATCATGCATTAAAAACTTCCATAGTTTTTAAAAAATAATCTATCAATAAGGAGTATTTTTTCAGAGAAATAATAAAATTATAGCAGACTACATAAAGAGCAAGAACTTGGTAGCCTACCAAGACTGGCATGGTGTACATTTATGTTGTGTAATTTCTGTTGAACTTCAGTAGAAAAACCTGGTCATTGATGACCTCATGGTTCTTTATGGTGATAGGTTCATTCCATATCTCATTTGAAGAATATAGACCACCTGCATCATTGATACCCTTGATTTCAAGGATCCTTCTAAAGAAAAGATCTAGATATAGAAGATATGGGGTTTTTGGAGGCCTTGTAAAATCCATTTTCACTTGAGTATTGTCATAAGTGTGGTGCATTTTAGAAGACCTAAAAGTTCCCTTGGATCACTTCTTCTTTACAAACTTATTTATGCAAAGCACATTGGTATGAAATGAGTTTGTAACTCGATTCTGAAATTACCATCTACCTACTGTGGAATTGGTAGGAGGCATAGAAGTGGTTTTGTGACCTGCTGTAGTAGAAAATTGTAGCAAACAGACATAGGGGCAGTACAAAAGTACTGTAAAAATATTTGATTGCTTCTTAAACCTAAACAGGGACATATAAAAACAATAATAAACATGTATGCAGCCCTCTAATATGCTTGGTTGTACAATTTTTGACTGGAAAAGCATAAGTGAGTAATTAGATAATTGCTGCCTTGATTGAGCTTAATAGGAAACATTTCAATTAGACTAAAACTACACAGAGAGGAAGTAGGCTTTTATAAAGGGAAACATTCCTTGTCATGCAACTGTCAGCTTTTGCCCACACGAAGAGATGGAATTAAGTGGATCTATGCAAAGGAAACAAAAAGAGGAAAAGAAAAAGGGGAGAAAAAAAGAAAAGACTGGCATAATTATACTTGTACATAAACAGTGTCTTCTGATACAATTTCTTGATGATTCCAGTTTTGATAACATGTCTTTTATAAACATCTTGGCTGCAACAAATTATAGTATTAAATCCATAGGAGAGGTAAAGTTTCTGCTGAGAGGAAAAGAAACAGAGAGAGATACAGAAAACTGTTCTCATTCTGCACAATTTAACAGTTTTTCAGATTATCCTCACTGCCAACTGTTTAAAAAGTAGTATGAGATCTATATTTTTGCCTTCTGTAAAGGAGGAGTGCCCATGAACTATTCAGGAATTTCTCTGCAGAACTACTTGTGTGTCAGGAGCCAATTTCCTTTTGGTGGTGAACCTGAGCTGGGACTGCAAGACAGCTGAGGCCAGTTTTGTTATGGGTACTTCCATGGACTCCAGCCATACCTGCTGTCACGGGTGGCAGTGTAGCTCATGGGCATTTTGTCCATGTTAATGCCATCCTGGTGTTCGTACCAACAATTAGGAAAAATGTTTTTTCCATGCCTGGCTGGTATGTTAAAATAAAACTGAACAGATGCTCTGTTGTCGTCTAATATTACCTCCCCTGGCCCGAGGCTGCGCGGCCGCTGCTGATGAAATCACCCACAGCAATTACATAGCTTGTAAGTCCATTACAGCTCCTATGGGCCCAGAATGCAGCTAGGGCCAGAAAGGAGTGGGAGGACTGAGAGACATGAGCTGAGCAGTTTGCAGGAGGGTGAGAAGCATGTTCATGGAACACAAGTGCTGCTTTTTCCGTGAGGAAAAGGCCTTTCCTTGTTTTGCCTTCTGGGACATGCAGCTGCTCAACAGCCATTTACCACCTAAGAAGGAACTTCTATTTCCATGCAGCTAGAAAACATTAGGTTACATATCCCTGCTCTTTGTTCATAAATCCATTAAAAGCCATTGAGTCTCTCTGTGACATTACTATAGTTTAAGTAGGTTATATTTAACTGTGATGAATGCTGTCTAAGCTAGGGACTGTGCTAGTTTTAATGCTCTGATCAGTGACTTGGAGAAGAGCACATCTCTGTTACAAATAAAGCTGCTGTTGAGGTTGAACTGTCAGTCAGGAATGCGTGGGTTTTGTTTTGGGATTGTGGATACCACTGGGAGAGGTTAAATTATCTGTTAGATGTTGCATCAGTGTCCTAATGTAGCATTAGCAGATACTGAGATACTGTTGATTTGTCTTTTGGAAGCAAAGCCTAATAGTGCCACCACATATTTCTGTTTATGAAAGATACTGCAGAAGTCTATGGCTGTGTAGAGTGTTCCCCATTGTGGTGTTTTTTGATAAAGGTTGGAGCATTTCAATGCCTAATTAAGGAATTTCGCCTGTCTGAGGAGGGACTAGACTTCATCAGTCAGTGTTTTGCAACTTAGTGTTCAACTTTGGGAATGAAAAAGTGAAGTACTGATATTTCTTTAGTAGAAAGAGATTTATGCATGGCAGTTTTCAAAACAGAAAACTTTTGCATATATCGAAAGAAGAAAAGGATGATTTCCAGTTGGTTTACTTGTATTTGGGCACTGGGACAGGAACATGGGGATACTGAGTTCCATTAGGAATGGACTGTTGATTTTAGAGGTGCTTTATATGCCAAAAATGAGAATGAAGCTAGTGTGAGTGTGAGCTCATCAGTGAAGGTAAGATGGTGGTAGTTTCCTTTTACATGCACCAAAGCTTAATGTGTTGCATGAAAGATTCATGCAAAGACACTAGCTTTGTTTTTTTAATGTGTTTTTCTGCATGCAAAAGTTTACTAAAAATGAAGTTCATTTTTCATAGACTAAAAATTAGATAGAATTTGCATATTTTCATATGGTACAGCCAGTAATTCCCTTGAGTTCCTCATGGAATTGTTACAATTGCTGCTGAAGCCTGGTGTCAAGTTTGTTTAGCCTAGAAATAGTTGGCCTGAGGTAAAGGACTATTGGAGGTTTTCACATTTGTAGTTATAATTTAGTAATTTATGTTTGCATGAAGTATGACAAATTGACTAATGACTGCCCTAAAGAGAGATGCCAACCTGGCATTTCATATGCAGAAATCTTATGGCAATATCAAGTGGACTGTCCACCCTACAGGGCAGAAATAACTCTGCTACTCCATTCTTAAACTTTATGTTTTAGTTAGGTAGAATTCCTCATGTAGTCTTTTTTTCCAGGAGCTGCTTTAGCTGGAGTTCTGCGTTGTGACAGAAGCTTGACATTCTGCCAGAAAAGTTGGAAATGAAGGCAACTTAAAATAAATACTGGTGATATTTCTCTTTCTCTCTCCCTTTCTCCTTCTCTTTTTCTCTCTCTCTCTTTTTAAGGAAAGGCATATGTTCTTATCCTAACTTGTCCCAGTAGAGGGTCAATTACAACCAGTTGGCTGCAAGTCCAATCCAAGAAAAATACTGAGTAGAGAAACTTCAGCAACAGGTACCAAGGGCCTCTAGTACAGTCAGTCATTCCCAGTACATATGAAATGCGAACATAAAGCCTATGGGTAAGATATTTTTAGGCCCTAAGTTTCCCATGATGGTCCAAAATGAATCAATAAATTAAAGCAGACATTTTTGTGTAGTTAGGTATTTTCCTGGATAACTCTTAAATGTCCACAATAGTATGAGATCTTTTATATGAATCGTGAGAATAGAACAATGTCTTATTTAGAAAAATATGCCTTGCCAAATGCTCAAGTACAGGCAAATATTGTGTAAGTTGCTCTTGTAGGCTCAAGGAAAATTTAAACTACAGAGCTAGATAGAAAAACAAGCATGTATGCATAATAATAATAATAATAATAATCACACAAAGGAAAAAGTACACAGGTTTGCTTTGCTGCTGTCAGTCGTCACATCCTCACACACACTGTGTCTAAGGACCAACTTACACTAATGAAATTCACCTCTGGTGGAATAAGTTACTTTCAAATCAACTAAAGTGTAAAGCCAACAGCCTGAGCTCTATCAGATTGACACAGAAGCTTTGGCTCCTACACAGATAAAAGGTGTTGAGACCAAGGCTGATAATATTTAGCAGTATATTTATAATATTTAGCAGTATTTTTGGGCAAGTATGTTTAAAGACCAAGCAAACTTCAGACTTAAAGATATTTAATTTATTCCACAGACAAGCTGCAGAAGGATCAGTAAATGTTACTGGGTCTTGATGGAAGCATTTAATTAAGCTGGCTTCTCTTCTATGCCTCAGTATTTACAGAATGAAGAGGGAATATGTGGCTTCTAGGGAATATGTGGCTGCTAACACTACTAATTCTGCATGTTGATTAGATTTAGAAGTCTAATATTTCTCCTTTAGAGAAAGCAACCTCACAGGTTTGAAATGGGCCTGTTGCACCTTAACCTCTGTGCAGAAGACCTTTTGGGGCAGCCTCTGCATGCATTTCCTTTCTATGGTTTGTGCCTGTGTGCTTTCAGTACATGACTCAGTCATTCTTGGATTTTTGTGGTGGACCAACATCCTGATCATTCTGTTGGTATTCAAGGAGTGGAAAAAACTCCACAACTTTTAGGTACTAAGTGAAAAACCAAGGCTTCCCAGTCACAGAAACTAATTGTTCAAAGCCTCTGTAGGCTCTGCTACACAATCCAGCAGATTACATGAACTCATCTGTTTCCAGACTGGTTAAAATATTTTTAATGGAACAGACTTTTTTATAAAAGATAAAAATGCAGTTTTGGTGCAATAAAAAGGTTTTGTGAGACCAGCTTATTTTGATAACTTCTCAATAATAACAATAGAAATTATTCCAACACTTTTCTGAATTAATTGCAAAAATGTGGGTGTTTGATATGATAAAATATTTTATTTCAATGATTTTTTTGGACTTGTGTGTGTGTGTGTTTTCAATATTTATGTATAACATCTTTATTTCAGCTTGTAACATTACATTTGATATCACAATATGTTTTAAGTTGTAAAAAATATTATAATTGGAATGCTAGGAAATTAATTTTTTTAATCTTGGAAAACTGAATATCTCAATACTGCCAGAAGGAAATTTTGACATTATAGAAAGCAAGATTAGTTCAGTAGTCCTGATATTTTTTTCCCTTGAATTTTTTTCTGTGTAAATACTCAAAATGTTCCTTCTCTTATTTTAATTTCTTCCCCTCTCACAAGTATCAAGCTTGCAACATAATGAAAATTCTAGTTAGATTATCCCTACTGTAAAACACTGCAGGAAAGTAAATTTGCCTAGTCTTTAAAGTTGCTATCAAGTTGTTTCTGGTGAAACAGCTGTATCCATTAGAGTCTGACTGTGACTAACTAGTTTTCCATTTTTCTAATGGTTCATTACAACAAGTTTTCCTATAAAAATTGCCAATTTGCATTCTCTTGACGTACAGATAGTTGTTGTTTACTTTTGAAAAGAAATTTAGATGTCTCATCAAGTACTGAGGCTTACTGACAGTCATGACAGACACTTTGTAGTCAGTGCCCATGCAAGAAGATTTGTAGTTTAAGTCCTAAGACAGAGATTCAGGAAATCTGTCTTTAGTTTCTAATACTTTCAAAGTCCTTTTGTCTAACCTTGGGCAAAATATTTTTTATAAGCAAAAGGGATAATTTTACATTCTTTCAGGATGTTTTCTAATAATCCCTTCATTTATTGTTTATAAGGCATTCTGATGAAGCTTGTTGAAAAGCTGTAAGTATCTGAGGACATATCCTTTTCCTTGTTGGTTAAATGTTGAATGAAAGGTCTTTTATATTAAGGAAATAACGACTAGGCAAAAACTAAAATTAAAAATTATCATAGTAGGGCCTAAGTAGACTTTATTAAAATTAAAGATATGCAGATATTCCAGTAAACAGAATGCTGCTTTCTTTGAGGATTCTTTTTGTTTAGGCATTGTTTGGGGGTATAGTGCTTAGTGAAAATGAGAAGCCTCTGGTAAATAAAGCAAAGAGATAAGTGATATACCCAAAGACAAAAGGGTTATATTGCAATTAACTTGATTTAATGCATTTTAGTGTTTGTCCAAGCTGCTTTGTGAAACAATTTTGACCATCAAAATGATTGAAATGACCTGTGAATGATTTGAAAACTATAAATTATTATTGATATTTAAATCTCAATAAACTGCCTACAGTGAACCTGAGACTCAGTGTGCCTTACATTTTATGTCAGTACTGTACAAATCTGGCAAAAACATAAAAATCTGCAAACAAGACAGCTGTGAAAGCACACTCTTGTGTTTGAGTTTGGCTGTGAAAAACTAGCATTTATCAAGGGAGACACACTGTTAGCCCATTCACTTTTGCAGAAGCTTCTGATTTCTAAAATGTTAAATACATCAGATAGGGACAGCCATCACATTTTTGAAGAATGCTATCTTGGGATACTGCAGGACAGTAACATTGGAGTTTAGTATTCCAAAGAAGGTTAACATTGCAGTGGGAGTCTAGCCTTGGATGAAAAAATTTTGGATATGGTAGATGTGAATTTGATAGGTTTAAACCATCTCTTTTGTCTGCATCCATTTCATAATCTTCAGTGTTTTGCAAAGGGCAGCAAGATCATAAAATCATAGAATGGTTCGGGTTGAAAAGGATGTTAAAAATCATCTTGTTCCAAACCCCCTGCCATGGACAAGTTCAGTGTAAGACTCCTAATACACAATGTTTTTGTGACTCAGGAGGCCATCCACGACCCAAACAAATGAGATGGAGAAAAATGCCAAAAGGCCATACTAGGTGTGCTGCAAGGACACACAAAGTGCATTATGACAGATGATATGCATCCAATATTCCCTGTGATTACAGGGGATGAATAGCTGGGGAATTCTCAGTAGCTTTTGATGAGACTATGCTGATCCAGTATATCTCAAAAAGTTGAGTCTACCTAAAAGTCTACACATACATAGAGATTTCCTCCTCACAAGCTACACTTTGTTATTTATTCACCTGTTTAACTGGTCTTATTGTCAAAGATTCATCCTAGTTTCTCAGCCTTGTTTCAGAGCTTATGCTCAACACTTTTATGCACTTGTGCAGAACTGTGCAATGGCAGTAGAGAAAACCAACTTTGCAAACACTCATAAAGGAAGACAAAATTACTGTACAGACCAGACTTGTTCGCAGTAGTCTTCAGTTTGGTGATTCTGGCTGCAGACTCATTCTGAATGTGTTCAGCAGGCACACTGTTGTTCACATGGAAGGATTCTCCAAGTAAATTCCCTACATAAAATCTATTTTGAAAGCATACATCTGTAAAAGCTTTTTCAAAGTGAAACTTTCAACATTATGGATGTTATCCCCACTGATAGTTAACGACTGTTAGAAAAGACTTGAATTGAAAGCTCAACTCTGATAGCATTCCAAATATTTTCTTAATGGCATTTTTTGGTGCATAGAAATAATGCTAATGTTCAGAGTTTTGGACAAGTGAATACATTTTTTCTGCTCTGAGAAAATTATTAGTTTCTTTGTTTCATCAGGAATTTTCTATGCAGATGTTTTTGCTTCAAACTTTGGCATAAATTGCATGTTAGACAGAAGTTGTCACCATTTCTGAGAGCTAGAAGGGAAACTCTGTATTTCATGAAAATGCATTCCATTTCAAAATTTCTCTTCTTTTTTCCTTCAACTGACTTAATTTCTTCTTTTCTTCATTTCTTCATTTCTTCTTTGACTGACAATTTAAGGTAGGATCAAAACTTATAAAACAGGTATGAAGAGAATAAAGGGAAGAATACTGCCATTGTTCCAAGGCCAGATTACCTTTCCTGTTCTGAGGTCATTAGAAGACTGTCTTTTCCTGTCTTCTACAAATAAGACAGCCTTCAGTGTCTTCTGATACTACTTAATATATAATGGTAAAGGTATATCTGTGAGTGAGTCACTTATTTCAGAAAACACAAAAGCTGTTTTGTGAAAACAGTGCAGTGCCTCTTATATTTGAGTCCTCCCAATCCCTAAAATAACAAAATTAATCATTACAAGATTTTCTTGTAAAATTAGGAAATAATTCCTCTGTGAATTTGTAGCTGATCGACTTGCAGATAATCATTTGAGGATAATTGGCTTTGCTACATCAGTAAACAGGTATTTTCAAACTGTTCTCTTTTTAGATTCTTAACTTCTATGTCAATATTAGCCAGTGGCATCTGATTCCTTCTTTTAAATCCTCATTTCTATCCTTGTTTTGCTAAGCTTCTTACTACCAGCAGCAACTACAAAACATCTTCAGAAGCAGACAGCAAGAGGAAAATAGGGAAAAGCTAATAACACCTTAGTTGTTTCCAGGACAGTCTTTGTATTGGAAAGTGTCAAGAGAAGGTAATGTCTTGCTTACCAAACTTCATCATACTTCTCATTAAATCTCTGACTCAGCTCCTAAGCTAGCAAATCCTGTATGAAGCATGTTTTCAAAAGTTTTGTGTGTCAAACCTTTTGGTGTTTGGTTTTTTTTTTTCAATCAAAATTCTTAAGAAGACTATATGTTATTCAGTTACCAAACTTGGGGAGGCAAAGAGTTATAATACCAGATGTGACTCTTTACAAAGCTAGACACATTCATCAACTGCTCACAGTGTGTTGGCTTCTTATTCTGCTTCCTTGTCTATCTCTTGCTTATAGGCCCAAGGAGCATGCTGTTTCACAAACATAAATTCTCATGAATTTAAAGTCCTGGGTATAGTCCAGTATTCTCTACCTCCTTTGGCAGCCTCCAAGGATAAGGAACAAAATAGGCAATAGGTGGCCAATTTAATTGGAAGTGAATTTATGATACTGCATTTCAGTGCCCAATGTATGGTGGATTTCCTGGTAAAATATTGCACAGAAACATGCAGCCTGGGTCTGAGATTGTAGGAAGTCAACACCCCTTGAGTATCTTCTTATTGTACATGCAAGTTGGGCTACTCTAAAGATAAAAAGCAGAGCTTCAAAACTGTTGTTTTTCTTTCTTTTGATTTATAAGTTAGTGAGGGTAAAAAGAGTGCAGAAAAATAAGAATTCTCCTTAAAAACAATTAGAGAACATTTTTTGATTTGTTATGAATTTTTTTCTGTATTTTCAGAGAAGTTAAATAATCCCTTTTCTGATTGAGATAGCAAAGTATTACAAGAAAGAAAAGAATTAGCATTAATTTTTGTCTTTCGAATTTCTACAGTTTGTGACATTTTTATTTGAAAAAGCCTTTAAACTGAAAATATTGAATATTTACGAGTAGAAAAGTCTCTAAATCTAGCAGCTGTTTAAATCACTTTAGGGAGCTCTAAATGTGCATTTCTGGTGTTGTAGATCTGAGGAGAGTTGTTGCACGATGGCAGCAACAAGCAGGCAACAGCTCTAGTGTTCATTCTGGCTGCTCACATTTCCTTCTAAGCATTGACAGCTGCTTCACAGTTTGAGATTCCCAGCTGAGGCCTCTAAGATTAATGACTCAGGGGAATAACTGAGCCTATAAAACAGTATTTCTTACAGAAAATAGGGGTGTGGAGACAGAACATTTTACAAAAACTGTGCACATCAACAGAATTTGTCTGAATCGGAATCAACTTGTGTTCCATTTTCAGTGATGCTTTCAGCTTGTAAAACATGTAAGTTATCATTATGCCTTGGTAGATCCCCAGGTAAATGGAAGGAAAAGATGATCTTTCCTGGAAAATGGTCATTCCTGGACCTGCTTGAAGTTTTGAATCAAAAGTGGAAAGTATAAAGTTGAAGCAATAATAATATTAGGTGTATGCCAAATGATGTTTTTTAATATGAGTATCTCACTTTATAAATCAGTAGTATTGAAATTTCCCCCATAACATCGATTTATTGCTTTCTTTCTCTGCAGTTTGAAAGAGCAACATTTTTGCTTGTACTTAGGGACTGTCACACAGACAACAAATATTTGGAAATGAGTTATTCTGCTCCTCCTGATAACACATACATGTGTCATTTCTAGATCCCTTTGCAGAGAGACATAGTTTTTATTCCTACAGGACAGAGGCAATCAGTGATAAGATAATGGCAATAGTTTTATACAGCTCTAATCCTTTGGGAAAAAGTGTTGTCTTTTTGAGATATTTTCTCAATAAGAATATCTTATGGAACAAAGCATCATTTTTCTTAATCTCTTATACCCACCTGAGGCAAACCTAATATATACTATGGGTACAACTTCAACCTTGCAAGTGAAAGTAGTATATAAATCTAGAAGAGTCATGATATGTTTAGTTACAGTAAGAGACACAGCTGTATGAACGTGTCAGAACAACCTGTTTTAATTTTAATAGTGTTTTATTTAGAGATTGTGTAATGCACAGGTATACATAACCAACTGGTAATACAAGAGAAAATACTGCTCAGTTGTGATTATTCACAGAAATAATGCTGCACTTTTATATTGTCTGGAAGTCCAAATAAAATTACAGAAAACAAAAAATTATTATGTGCATTTATTAGGTTCTGTCTTGCCCAGAATTTCCTAGTGAAATATAACATTTAAACATTAAACTTGCAGATAATTTGAAGATTTGGTTTTGCCCATGTAAAGTTTCTAGTTTCAGAAAACACAGATTGGTAAAATTTGACAGAATACTTTTTAATCTCTGGAATTCCTTCATTTAGATGGCAGATATGGTACTTTTGTGTGTGTTTAGTGTCTCAGAGGATATTAGTAGAAACTGTTGTTGAGTATCCTTACCTTCTAAGTATTCTGCTGAGTCTTGCTACCTATAATCAATCCACTAATTTCTGATCCATGAGTGATGATACAACCTTCAAATAAGGTTAAGAAAGGAGCTCGTATTTTGAGTTATCAGAGGACCAGGCTCTGGATATATAAATAGGAAATTCTTGCTTTCTCACAGATTTTATCATGGCCCGCTGTAATTGTCATTCATTTTCTTTTGAGTCACTAGAAGGGGGGAGAAATAGAAAGGAAAGAGAGAAAAGGAGCAAGCTGGAAAAGAAGTGAGAAAAATACCAAAAGGCATTGGCAGAAAGAAGAAATGTTTGTGTGATAGCCCACTATGTATGTGCACACCTTTATTTTATGTTGATTTGATACATGAGGGCACACATTGCTCTGCCTTCTATGGTAATTTGAAGGACAGCTCACACATATGTCTGGTCTTTGAGAAACTCACAGACAGCAGCCATCTGAAACATAGGTGGCCCAGATTAATTTCCAGACTTCTCAGTCCCTTTTGTGTTACTCCTACCTGAAAAATGAGTATATTTTCTGCTACAAAGTTCAATTCCAGATTCAGGTGTCTCTAAGTTCTGAACTACATGCAATGTTTTTATATTGAACTAGATAGCTGACAATGGTAATGTTGTTGTAGTACCACTTCTCAGTTGGTTATAAGGCAAATAAAAGCATTAGGGCACAAACTACAAATTGTTAAGATGGAAAAAAAAATTTAAAATACTAAGAGCTTATGTTTTTCTTAATAACTTGAAGGTATTGTGAGGTTCTAAAGATAATTCAGCCCACAGAAATCTCATGGAGCATCATTAAGTGGGGAAATCTCAGATAATTCTTCCCAACAACACTTTTTTTTTGAGTTAAAGCAAAGTGGTAAAAACGAGGTAATCTTGTCATATTCACATTTACTATTCAGTCTTACTTCAGATCAGTCATTACTGAATCACTTTGAGAGGTTAAAAAAAGAACAGTATGTGTAAGGATTACAGTCCACTGAAATGACCCTATTAGAAGTCTGAGTAGGTGGGTTAAAGTGCCTGGTAAGTTTGGAATATATCTACAATATTCAGTGTGTTAAGTCCTTCTGAGAATGCTTAATGTAGACTGATGGAGGAAGATATTCAGAACAAATCTAAGACATTTCCTCAGTGGATCATTTCCATCAGAAGGCTACTGGTATCATGGGCTGCATCAGGAGGAATTTTGGCAGCATGTCAGGGGAGGGGGTTTTTGCCCTGTATTCAGCACAGGTGAGGCCTTAGTTGGAGTGTTGGGTCCAGCTCTGAACTCTCAGTACAAGAGAGATATGAACTTAATGCAGAGTCCAACAAAGGGGGACCTAGTTGATGAGGGGTCTGGATCATCTTTCTAGTGGGGAAAGGCTGAGAGCTGGGATTGTTTAGTGTGGAGAAGAGAAAGCCTGGGAGGATCTCATGAATGTGTACAGATACCTGAAGGGGAAGAGGGAGAATGCAAAGAAAACAGTGCCAAGCTCTTTTTGCTGGTGCTCAGTGACAGCACCAGAGGCAATGGCACAGGAGATTCTCTCTGATCATCAGGAAACACTTTTTCACCACTTCTTTACCTGTGGTACAGGTTGCCCAGAGAGATTGTGCAGAGAGATTGTGGAGTCTCCCTCCCTGGAGATATTGAAAATCATAAGGATGTGGTCCTGGGCAACCAGCTGCAGGGGCCCTTCTTGAGCAGTGGGTTAGACCAAATGGTCTCCTTAGCCATTCTGTGAGTCTGTCATCATCATGTACTGAAGGACTGTGCAGCAGCATTCCATCCCTTCTTTACTTTCTTGCTGTATAAGGCTTGACTTGTTTTCCCCTTGTGGTCTTGCATACTAGAGTACTTTGAAGAGTACCATAAAATGAACTTTGCTATATTGGCTGTCTTATAAAATATTGAAAAAAATGTAGTTTCCCAAATCCAGTTCTTTTGTTTGTGGTAATTTACACAGGTTTCATCTCATAAGCTTTAGCCCATTATATCCTTTCTTCCATTTGTCTGATCTAGCTCTACCTGGCTCATTCTTTGCACATTTCTGTAATTTTGTACTCTTCTCTTGCAGATAGTTTAATTTAGGCTGGATGTAGTAAAGTGTCAGCATCTCTCACATAGCTGCTTTTTTTTCTCAGTTTACTCTGTTGGGAATGGAAGCATTCAAGATGCAGATCCTTCAATCTTTTTAGGATCTTTTTTCTGTATTTGGTATTTTATCCAGTGTGGTGGCAAAAGGGAAGAATTTTGCTAAGTTGCACTGGAAGGCTCCCAGAACAAGTTAGAAAGAGTTCAGTCTGGGGGGAGATGGGGGCGTGGCAGGGGGAAGGAAAGAGAACCAACCCAATCTTCTTTGTGGCATTTCCTCACATTGGTGTTTGCCTTTGCTGTAAGGATGTAATTGTGTGTTCTTGGAATCTTAATGACCATGCCTTGAAACAGGCTCATAGGTCTGCAGCCTGAGATGACCAGAGCTTCCCACCCCTCTTCAGGCAGAAGAATAGCTAAATGACTGACTCTCTTGATGGTCAAATCAAGCAATAACGGTGGCCGCAATTTCAAAATAAAAAATGAAGGAAATCTCATTTACTTGTTTAAACAAGTATTTATCTACACTGTCATTGCAAAAACTTAAGGGATCTGTCAACGGTGCACAGTAAGAAGTGGACCAGCAGAAGGAATTCTTATCACTGAAAATCTTCAGTAAACTTGTACAGATTATTTCTGGAAGTCTCTCTGTGCATTTCCATCCAAGCCCTAACATTTATCTACTCCAAAAGTTGAAATTTACGAGTTTTTCAGTCTTAGAAAGACTTCCATCATTCTAGGTTAGTCAGGAATAAATCATTGTAGAGTACAGATCATGACTCAGCAGTCTGCCAATAACAAAGATTCTTATCCCTTCCCTAAAATTACAGTGATTAGGTGGTAGGTCAAAAAATGTTAATGTCCACCCTGGTCCTCCAGGGTTCCAGGAAAGAAACAAGTCTATTCATACATGCATTGGCAAGCACATTATGAGATGAGACCAAGAAAAAGTTTGAAGAATGTGCTGTTCTAACAAAACCTACTTCCCTTTACAGGCTTCTGTTTGCAAAGAAATGACATAGCACAATTTCAAGGACAACTTGAAATGCAAAATTATATGCCTGTACATAGAATTGTCTATGTAGTGATAATTGAGTTAATTTTCTTGGTAAGCTGCTAAAATGTGAGGTCATAAGGTCAAGAGAAATGAACAATTTCCCTGGTGTCTCCACTGAAATAAAACACTGAAATGTTCTGCCATGAACATTTTTTAAAATCCGTGCAAACTGAGTGTCCAATTTCTCAATTATCTAGAATGTCTTTTGATATTATATATATTTTTTTAAGCTAGTCTCATTGCTGGTAATATATTTTGCATTAATCTCTAACAATGTCATAGGACTGGTAAATGTGCTCCTTTTAAGACTCCTAGGATATACATAAGACATTCACTGCTCCCTTGTCTCCTATAGCATTTGGATGGTACCATAACATCTTGGTGACTATGATTGTACTGTACTTGTTGAAAGATTCATCAGAATACGTAGAAGATTTAGTATAAATTGATGAAGATTTCACGGTTTTGAAATAAAAGCCATTTTGGAAATGTGGAAAGCGCGGAATTTCTCTGCCCACAATGAGAAATACACGGCTGTGTTTTTACTGTGCTAGGTGGGATATAAGCCTGCAGAAAGGCAGAGGAAGGAGTAAGTCATTCTTGTGCCTCTCCATACAGGTTCCTTAGCACATTCTTTGTGGTGTTTGGCTTTACCACGCACACAGAGCGCCTCGCCTGACAGAGGTCCAATGGGTGAGAAATCTGGCTTCCTCCTGCTGAGTAACGAAAGGGAAAGACAACCCGTGAGTGGTTATACATATGTATACACATGGAGGTTATGCCACACAACGGGGTGCCTGTCTCTGACCTAGGCTTAGACGTGCTTGAATTGCTCCAGCGCTTTCTCTCCTCCTCTCTTGGCTTTCCTGTGCTTCACTACTGGTGGTCTTCTGTATTCCATGCAGATGTTTTCCCCATGTTATTTCATGGTTATTTTTCAAGTGGTTTCTTAGTAGAAGGGATGGAGAGTCCACACATGGGAACATCTGCTCTAACAATTTTTCAAAGCAAACAGCAGATGGCATTGCTGCTTCCTTTTGATCTTGCAAGAAAAATCCTGTGCCAGTTGTGTTGCTTTAAGTTTCAGGCTGCGTGGTAATGGCCTACATGAGCATTTGCTTCTCCCTTTTCTCTCAACAGTAGCACTACTTACAGATGTTTACTCTGCAACTTTCAATTTTGGCTTTTTTTCTTTTTGTGACCCTATCTCCTACTAGGTGTCATGTTGTTTTTTCTCTCCTCTCCTCCCTTCGTAGAACTTTACAATTAATGCCATATCATTGTTATCAATTCTCTTTATCCATATGCAAATGGTGGGGAAATAAAAGATTCATCCTTTTCTTCAACTTTGATTTTTTCTGTGGTTCAACATCTGTGTTTAGTGAGTTGGGAACTCTATACATCTTCTTTGCTCTTTTTTTTTTGTACGAAAGCTTTATTTCTTAAGGCAGTTTCTTAATTTTTAAATAGAGCTCTTCCTTTTTATGTAAATTTTGACATTATGACAATTCAATGCATTTAAGTATGTATGAAATTTGAAATGTTTAAGAAATTTTTAGACACATTTTTTGTAATTTTATTAAGTTTTTATCTGAACCCCCTTTCTAACACATGCATTCATGTTTGATCATTCTGATACATTTATATGGCTTCTTTAGGTACTGTGTGGTCAAATCTTACTGTACAGAGTGACCAGATTGCTCTTTTTAATGGGTAACAATATGAGAAATTAAATTTGCATGCAGGATGTGAAAATATGACATGAAAATAAGCTCAGTTTATAGTGAAGGGGAGCTGCAGTAAACTTTGTGTGATAGGGCTAAGACTGTAACCAGAAGGGCATAGTAACAGATATAGGAGGAGTCTCTAGGGACAGCTCAGGAGTTTACTGTCAGCCTGATGTGGAATTCAGGAATGTCACTTCCCTTAAAAAACCTAGAGGATTTAGGTGGAGCCTTTCAGCACTCTCTCACTTCAGAGTCGTAAGACTGTTAATGGAAAGTAGAGTATGCATAATTTTATCTTGTTTCTAAATTATCCTGAATTGCATTTGGTCATTTTACATGGACGCCAGTGGGACTCCTGTATTGAAAACTGTGGGGCATTTGCACAGGCTCCTATTTTCAGCTCTCCTAAATTCACCATTTCATTGTATCTGATCCTTCAACCTCCACTTATTTATGCTATACTGCCATAATTTTTATTTTATTTCTGTTTAAACATGAATTTTCTGAAGCAGTGCATGCAAGTAGTTATCTTACAAAGATTTTATGTCCAAGGTTTAAAATCTTCTTTAATATATTATTTTATAAAATATCATATGTCAGTAATGTTTGTCTCTGTTCCGTATATTTAATTGATTGTTGATTACTGTGTATTCTTTAGAATGTTGAGATTAATTCTTCGGGGGAGAGGAGGAGAGAGAAGAGCTATCTGTTTTCAAATATTAAACCTACTGTAAAAGAAACTATTTCTGTAAGTGATATAAAATGCACAAACCATTGGCCTTGAATGTTCTATCTTCTTTAGTGGAACTTGACATTTTATGTTAAACATCACATATAGCTTGAAATTATGACTGAAAACAAGAAATAAGAAAAGAAAACCATTTTCTGCACATGGTTGCAAATGGCTTTGGTATCTTTCTATTCTCCAGAAACCAGCAGCTTCATTATTTTATAATAGGTTGATTTCCCTAATTGAAAAAAAATTTACAGACATGCATGAAGTAGATACCCTTTTGCCTTACTTAACTGAACAATAAACAAAATTAAAAAAGAAGTCTGGGTATCAAAAAAAGATGCCATTTTACATTGTCCATGTAAAAATTGCTCCAGAAGTACTCCTAAGAAATATGCTAACTTAGCTACATGTATTTTTATTTGATGGATCAAAAATAGGTCCATGCTAGCAAAATTAATTGGCTCCATCACTTAAAAAACTAATTTCAAATCTGTTTACAGCCTTCACTATACAGTTTTTATATCTCAGGAAATTTTCATTTTTATTGGACAAAGAGGTCTTGCAACTTGTGGAATATTTGGCTGCTATCTGGCAGTACTGAAATGGCCTTTGCAGAGAGCTTTTCTATGGCTTTCTCCTATTGGTACCACAGAAAAAATTGTGGTTACTGTATCTACTTAACGGCAAGGCTGATGTGAGAGGAGGAATTGTCAGTGCACTTAAGTTGGAGTTTTGTTTGTTTGCTTTTAAACATTGACCTAGCATTTGCCACTGAAGAAATTTTTTTACTCACTTTGCTTTGCTTTCCTCCCTTGTTGGCACCGTTGTGCCTGGAACAAGAAGGAGGATTTGTGTGAATTCACTCCAGACTTGTGTCAGAGGAGTCAATTAAAATTACCTTGGCCAGAAAATCAGGACTAAAGTAGTGCATGTAACTAAAGATATCACACTGGCTCAAAGATTTATAATAACATTGTTTATTGTTTATATTATGATAGTTTTTAGAGCTGCCGTGGCAAAATGGTGTTAGCCAAGCATTGCAGGCTCTTACGCTATTCTTTGATCCTCACCAAAAGGGAATTAACTTATTTCTGCCAGCTAAAAGCAAGATCTGCTTCTCAGACCAGTCCTCAAATGCCATTTGCAGCTTGATTAGAAGCAATTGTAGTTCCTGAGGTTCCTGTATTGCACTAAATTTGAGTAATACTGGAGGGCTTGGATTTGTTCTGTCCCTAGAATCTCCATATGTCAGAGTCACCTCGTTTCACTCTGAATGCCAGACTTATTTAAAAAGATAAAGAAATAAAAATAACAGAGATTATTTCAACAAAAGATGGGTGGTAATATTTTCAACTTTAAAATTGGAATCCAAGTTACAAAACAGAGAATAATATAAAATGTGTTTTTACTTGCCAGTGTCTGTCTAATTTCTGCTTATGATTACTCTGAAGTGTCTTAACTGAAGGAGCCAGAGATTTGATTGAGTGGTATTCAGTCTCTTAGTATTGTTATTTAAAACTAAACTTGCTTTTTTTACTCAAATTACACTTGCCAACAATGGCATGAACTACTCAATAGCACTTTGCCCCTTGAATGTGGTTTTAAAATTGATTTCCAAAGGTAATCTTTCTTTTTCAAATTAGGATTGTTTAATTCTGGGAAGTCATCTAATCTGAGTTCATATATTCATTCTCTCCTTTTCCAGATGGAGACCTTTCTTCAGTTACTTTCCTTGACAATTTTCTTTATGATTCTTTGATGAGAAAGGAAATTTAAGGATCCATAGCTCAAAGCTTGACTGTGACTTTGTCTTTTTTGGTCAGGTTTGTGTCTACTCCATACTGGTAGCAATTTAATCTAATTTTATATTAGTTTTCTAACCACTCAGGCAAATTTCCACGGAAGACAAATATTCTTCTGCTACTCCACCAACTTGTGATTTGAGGACAGATGAACTTGGAATGAGTATTTGTTGTACCATTATGTGATCCCTACCATGTTTTATTCATGTGAGGAACCAAGAGGACATTTACATTCCATTTAATATGTGCAAGTGTAAAGGACAAGTGGTAATCTTGCCATAGTATTTCATGTTTCTATTTTTGGTGTTTAACACAACCTAACCTTGAACATTAACAGTGTAGCTGTAGCTCCAACACTAACATAAGCATGCCAAGCATTTATATCAGGCTAGATTACTCACCACTGTTGAAGCTAAATGAAACTTTTATTCTCTAGCTAGTCCATTTGAAAAGCTAATGAGAATTCTGAGGTTCAAGAAAATGGGAAAAGTGACTAATATCCTGATTTGTAAAATTTATAGAAAAGAAGTAGACCTTCTTAAAAATCTTTAATCTCTCATTTTGTTGTGGTTTAGTCATTCTAGAAGGATGGACTGTGGCACTGTGAAAGGTATGTTCTTAAATACAGGAGTATTATGGCATGCATGGAACCCACAGCAGATGGGAATCGGGAGGGGAACACAGGAAGGGGACATAGGAGCAGCACTGGGAAAATGGGAGGAGGAGGGCTCCAAAGAAAACAGATAAGGAGAGGCGAGAAGAAAGGTGACACCTGATGTCAACAAGGACAGGAGGGGACAATGGTAGGATTTCTTTGAAGGAGAGTGGTATAATGTCTTCAGTTTCACAAACTGTGGTGCGAAGGAATGGTTTAAGGAGGAAGTGAAGCAGAACAAGTAATTTGCTGGCACTGAGTTCACAGGCATTGGAACAAAAAATGTAGGAGTGCATTCGATTACCAGGTCTTGAGTAAATAACTAATACAAGGCTTAATTAATTGATGTTCTCGAGTGTTCTATCCTGCCATTCGCATGTGAATATTTATTTTCACCACTTTGTTGCAAACAGCAGATTTAAACTGTTATGTGTTTAAGGTTTAATGAATAAGATGCAGTGTGTGGTATCATGACAGAGTGCTAATTACTGTGCCGGAATCTATCATTTCATTTGCCTTACATTCTGTAATAGTGCACGTGCATGTTGTGTGATGCCATCCTCTAAAATAGCCCTGCTTCAGAGGCAGAAAAGTTTCTCTATTAGTAAATGTAATGGCATCAGGTCTCTCTGCTGGTGTTGTGTGGAAAAGACAACATCCCTGAAAGCTTTACATTCTCACATTGTTGGAGCTTCTAAGTTTTGTCAGGTGCTGGTGACTTGGACCTAACACTGAGTTGTAACTCAGGAGACAAAACAGTTGGAAAACTTGGAGAAAGGCTCTAAGGGTCAGCGAAATTTACTGTGGGCAGCTGCTGCTTCAAAGCAACTTGCTATGCAGAAGCCTATTAAGTAGTAGTAGGTTACTTTCCTGCCGTTTCCCCAGCATGATGGATGATGCTCTGAAAAGTGAAAGGACTTCCTGTGCCACAGAGGTTTTCCCTGTGACTTCTTACCCAGACCCAGTTGCTTTCAAGACACTGACTGTACTTCCATCTAAATGTTGTTAGGGATCTCCCTAAATGAAATGTGTTCTGCACATGATGCTAGAAAATATTTGTTTTCATCTGTAATAGGTACTTAAATGCCCTTACTTACAGATAGTCCTATTTATTTTCTAAACCATCCTTTACAACTCAGAACAACAATACCTTTTTACTAGGAAATATGTTCAAGCTGCAGAGTTCAGTATGGGAATTTTTTTTTCCAAAGTCTTGGTGTGATTCAACTTTGAAAGTTAACTTCTTAATGTAATGAGGCAACGGTTATGAATTTCATATTATGCATATGTAAAAGTCCGTGTTTGCATACGTCCTCCTATGTAATTCTGCCCTCTACACTCTGAATGTAGGGTAGGGTCAATTCCTTGCTTTGCAATAACAATGGATTTTAGTAAGATAAACACTTCTAAAAAGCATGTGAAACTAGCAAAAATCTATATGAAATCAGCTAAGATAATACATGTTACGAGCCAAACTACTTGATGACCCTAATTAAGATCCTTATCTTCCCTTCCATACTTAAAATAGGGAAATGTAAATATTGATGTATTAGTAAAGACATTGTAATTGTGTAGGTTTGGGATCTTTAATTTTCACTGTATCACAGGAAACAGAACATATAGCTAGAAGACAAAATGCTTTCAATGGGATTTTTATCATTAAATCCAAATATGTTTGAAGACAATGAAAAATGTCCCTTTACGTTGTAAATGGTTCAAGACACAAACCGTGGCCAAGTCTTCAGCAGAAGCTTTTGCTGGAATCATTTAGGAATGTGAAGAAAGAAGGCTCGTGTGTTCCTGCTGTGTGTGTCTCTTGTTGCCTTTTGTTCACTCCCCTTCATAACTTTTTCAATCTTTTGCCAATCATAACCAGATCTAGCAGAGGGTTGGAAGCCTCAGAACTGCTCAGCTTCAATAAATTATGTGAGAAAAGGGTGAGATAGGAATGCATCCACTGGCTCAGAGCAAATGTCCAGTGAGCTCCCTCTGACAACAACCATGAGTAAATGGTTAGGAATGTTTCTTCTAGTATCTTTTCCCTGCTTCTGGTAATCACAAAATGGACTTCTCTGTCAATCAATTTTCTCTTATTTACTTGCTGACTAGTGATGTTTGAGGTAATAGTCTTGTGAGATATGAGTTCCCTCTCTGAAAACCACATTGACTCTTTCTTTTATAGAATTAGTGGCATATGGACAAATATGATGTTTTACTATTAAGTTCTAGGGCTGTGCCAGGTACAGAAGTTGGACATCTTTGGGGTTTTTTCCCTCCCAGTTCTGAATATCTGCCCTCCAGTCCATGTATAGTATCTTTTTTGTTGTTTCTCAGTATCATTTCTTCAGCTTCTCCAGGCATTTTTCCAATACAAAATTGGCAGGAAGAAAAATTGCCTTTTGTGTCCCCCTTTCCTCCTCACTTGTGTTAGTACATCTCTTTGGACAGCCACACGGTGAGAGCAGAAACTGCTAAATCTGAAACCCCAGGATCACAAAACATCTTTTTGAGTTCAGCACTACTTTGTTGTTTTCTTCATAAGTTTTTCTTGGGTTTCTTGCTGTGTCTTTAATTGGTGGGCAAACACACACAAACATCTCTGCCCACATTTCTTTTTGTGTGCCAGTCTCTAGGGTGAGGACTGATTTTATTTCACCTGTCTCATTACTTAAAAGAACTTAATGACTCCATTTACATTTACTGCGAGTAAATAGTGACTGCTATAAGAATCCCCTGCATTAGCATCTATCCCAACCCCTAAAAGTAGTTCTGTAGGCAGAACTGAGGCTTAGACCAAAATGTATTTTGTGTTCAGTTTTTCTGCTTTGAGATGCATTTACTGTTTGCTTGCAGTTCCCCACTGTACAGAATGGAGCACCTCCCTGGCAGCTCTCCTGTGCCTCCTCCAATGCTCTTTCTTGAAAATTAGCCAAGTTGGTTAAACAATTTATATAGCATGCGTCATCTGACCCACAGGTTACTTGTGGGAGAGGGTGGTATTTTTCTTTTTGCTTCCTTAGATATTTTATTTGTTCTTTGGCTGTAGAGCTCATCTGACTGAGAGTGAGGGACCTGCAGGGTTCCATGGTGATCTGTCCAGGGAGCAAAATCAGAGCAACACTATTCTGCTAGATTGTAAGATGGTTTTTTTCCTGACATTTAAAAAAAATATTTCAGGAAATATCCAGGGGACAGATAAAGGAATTTGGCATTTGTGGTATTCATATAAGCAGGAAGTAAAATCGAGTCTAGAACCAGTAAACAGATGGGCAGAATCAAAACAGCCACTGCAAAGGGAAGCCAAATTATGAGGTTTCAGAGGGAGTCAAAAGAAGTGTGTACAAATAATGTAATATAGCTGAATTTTTAAGAGACTTTCAAGGAGGGTCCTCATTAAAAGTTGTTTAAGAAACTGGCAGAAAATAAGTAAAAAAACATATGTATTAGATAAGTAACTGAAGAAAATTAAGCATAAAAGAAGAGTAAATGGTCAGTTTTCACAGAAAGTGGAGATCACCAGTTAGTCTTCTCCAAAAAAGGGAGGAATAATGAAGTGACCATCTGTCAGGGATACTATTATAGAAAGAAATTAAAACAAGGACCAAAAATATAGAACTGAAAATGGAGTTTACAAAGTCTATTTCACGGCTTTGTGAAAGAATGTTAGACAGAATCACTGTAGGGTACTGTCAATTATTAGGCAGAGAGGGTGGAGTATTCCTTACATATGAAAAGAAAGAGTTTGAGACATCTCATCACTCAGTAGTAGGATCTTGGGCTGATAATACTTCTACATAGAAGTAAAAATATTTGTACTATATTCTTTTAGCAAAGGATACAAATAGAAATAGTAGTCCTGCAAAAACATTAGCCTAGTATCAATCAAAAGAAAACCAATTCAATGTTAATAATTACTTGCAAGGGACCATAGAACAAAACAACAAAATGTATGTTTCTTTGTACAGCTGTTGTATTCCTGTGTTCTGAAGACTGTATGAGGTTACAGTCCCCCTCTGCCTCCATAAAGACATGTTGGAACTTGGCAAGATTCTGGGCATGGTGGCAAGGCTCACCATGAAGCAGTATTCATACAGGGGACGTATAAACAAGTCAGACTTTTTGGTTTGTAAAGAAATCCCGGGGAATATGAAATACAGAAGGAACCACCTCTGGTGTGGGGAATCCCTCAGCTGTAAACAGTGAAGTCTGTTGTGAGGGGGGAAGGGTAGCAGTCTGCTCACTCTGTTTTTAACATGTCAAACATCTGCTGTCAGGTACTGGGCTAGATGGAGTTTTAATCTGGCCCACTACAGCCATTCTTGTGATCATATGGGTCAACAACCTGAATGAGCCTACACTGTGGTCAGGTTACACCAGTGGAGAAGAGTGACAAGCACTGTCCTCAACCTTATTTCAGCACAGCTCCTCAGCAAGTTCACTGCTTCTTTGTAGTAGGTGCAGCTGGAGATGAAGCCTGTATATAACTGAATGTAAAGTAAAGTGTGTCAGTGGTCTGAAGGTTTGGCAGTCATTCTTTAAAACATGCACTGAAACTCAAGAGGGTCAAACAGCACCTAACTTGGATGGAAATCCAGATAATTTATGACATGGGAAGCTCAGTTAGGGGCCCAAACAATGTTTCTTTTTCTGATGACATGATAATACAGCCATCTACATATCATTACTACAAAATCATAGATGTGTTTCCTATATAAAAGTGCTTTTAAGAGAAATATTCTCTCTTTTTACCCACCACCTTTATTTCTTTTTCTGCTATTATATAAGAGCAATAATAGCAACAGTTCATGTTCTTTTGTATTCGTCTTCTGTGCTCAGGAGACAAAAGAAGCAGAATCCTGGCCAAATTTATAGATTTGCAACACTGGTATATGATAGTTGATAAAATGCAATCTTTAAAGAGTACTGGTTGTGTGGCCACATGTGCTGAATCATTTTTAGATCTAACACCTAAACTCCAACCCAATGCTGGCTTCAGGCCAACATTCATGGTTCATGGAAGCATCCACAGGACTACTTATGCATTCCCAGATGTGGTTTGTGTGCCTTCCTATTCATAGAGGCTTGCTGCCTTCCAAATTAGTAGAAAATCTGCAACACATATGCTTCCAGAAACTGTCTCAAAATATGATGATTTAATACAACATTCCTTTCTGATTAGGAAAACTACTTCCAATGAACTATCTGCTTTAAAGATTTTTATCAGAGACATTCAAACTACTGATTCTGCTTTTAAATGATGCTTTCCTTGGCTGTATATTACCTCATTCTGACATCTCATACAAGGAGATTAGTTTTCAGCTTGTAGAACACTGGTTTAAAAGCATTCCCCCTTTTATATTAAGCAGAGAGAACAGCTCATAAATTAACACTTTGTACTGTTATCAGTGTTCCCAGAGCCTCGAAGCCTTTGAGCTGCCTTGATGCACATTAACCATAATAATTGTCAGTCAGGCACACAGACATAAGGGATATCTGATGATCAGTGGTTTATACAGTGTGAGTACACAGAAGATATTATGGTTCCAACACATGAAACAAAAGTGTGACATAATGAAGAATAGAAACATAAGACAAAACAATTGATTCAATGAACTTCAGTTTGACAGCGCAGATGGTGAATTTTTTCAGTGGTGATCCCAGGCCTTTGGGCTTTCAGTGGTAAGGTTTTTCTTCTTGTTCTCTTCCCATTTGAAGATACCATCTGTTTTGCCCTTTTCTATCCAGAGAAGCTGATCTCCAGCATATAAAACCTAGACCTTATTCTCCCTTGATTCATGGCAAATATTGGGTGTTAAATTAGTTTTACAGCAAAGGTCTTGATTTGTTTTTATTGATATACTCTACAAAACGTTCAGAGTACAAGTAGTTTTCAAAAACAGGCTCCCAGAGATCACATCATAATAGTTTGGTTGAAGATTATTGGTTGAAGGAGCTACTGAAGTGGAAAATGAAAAGAAAATGAGTTTTTGAAATTTAATATGAGACTCATTCATGAAATTAAAACTTTTGATAGAATAAAAAAATCTTTGGGTTTGGAATCCTTATTTCTTCTTCCCTAGTGAAGGAGAGGGGGAGAATCTTTCCACAGACATTTTGAGGTTTTAATAATTAGGTTCTTCTTCAACTTTTCTATTCATTGCTTTTCACAACTTTCTTCCCAAATTCATCAAGATTTTCACACATAGAAGATTTCTCAGAAATTGCTTCTGCAATATCATGCCTAATCACCAACAAACATTTCTGTGGCATTTCTGCCACACCAGGGAGAGGACTTAGGATTCACCCTTGGATTAACACCAACCCCTTCAATGCAAGGTGATGACTTTCAGTCACTTGCATTAATTCCTCAGCCAGTTTTGTAGAAATGCTAGAAGCTAGCACAGCATGTGAGTAATATGATACACAACTCTACTAATATAAATGATAGCTTAGCTGTAGAGTTGGTGAACAAATGATTTGCAAGTGTAACCTAATACTCCAGTCTAATTTGATGTTGCTAGAGGCTGAAAGGAGACAAAAATGCAAGATGTAAATTTCTGTTTAATGCAGTGTTTGATAGCCACAGATGGCTACACTTGTAGGCCAAGACAAGTAAAAAAAGATAACTTTATGGACTGGAGATATTTTGCAAGGTTTTTACTTCCTGGAAAAGAAAAATCAAGATATGGGTCAGAGCAAAAATTGAAGTGGGAAGCATGGAAGAGATGCACAAATTATTTGAATCAAATGCAAAATTCAGCTTATTTCAGATCTCATGCTTTAAAGAATCTGAGTCTGTGCTTATGAAGGTTGTGACCATTTACACTGTGACTTCCCTGCAATATTCTTTTTATAGCCAAACATCTGCATTCATCAAACGATGTAGTGTAACATCTAATTTTTTCTCTAAAGAGTAACTCTGTGAATCTACAAGACTTTAGTTGTTAATTCCCAGCATCTTCAGAACATAGTTCAGAGTCTTGCTCCTTGAGTGGAATTATCCAAGTTACTGGTTGGTGATTTCCCTGTTACTGGACTGTTTTCGAATGGCTGGATTTAGAGTCTGTTTAGCATTTGCCACCTTACTTTCCAGATCTGGAACTCTTTGGGTTTTTTGAGTTCCCTGGAGTAAAATGAGATCAGGAAAACTCTACTATCCCTCCTGCTTATAGTGAGATCCTCAGGGGACACAAAGACTGGAGCTCTGTGAATTACATCCTTGTACACATATGGAAGGAGTCCTTGGGCTGCCTTCATTCATTCATTTGTGCTTAAAGGGATAAATGTTTTAACATAAAGGTGCTAAGAATTCAAGAGATGACCAAATGCTCGAGTCAGTAAGTGAACAAAGAAATATTGGTTCCTTTCCAAACCTTCTGAATCAAACTGCAGGGGGTTCATTTTGTGAACTGAACCCTGCAGGATTCACGTAGCCGTAGAGAGAAATCTAACACCTAGTCCAAGTGAAACAATTCCAGGATCCAGCACAAAATTCCTAAACCACACAAGACAAAAAACTTGCTTTGTGAAAGTCTTGTTTTCACTTTTTCATTTTTATGCAATTTATCCATTTATTGTCTCTGTCCTTACTAACACACTAAGTAACTGTTCTTTACTTGAGGACAAATCATAAAACCTGTTTTAGGTTTTCTTCAGTCGAACTGTTGCTGAAGTCTCTAGAAGGCAGACCTTTGCTCCAGTAAAGTCTGAATGAGGATCTTATGTTATGACCTTCAATGACTTTTATTGACTTTTTAATAAAGTACTTTAATAAAATCAATAGACCTTTGAGCTGAGTCACCATTCATTTCTTTAGAATTCTGCTTTCTTCAAAATAAAGGCCTTTTAGGTTGCAAAGTAAGGACTAAAGAAACTGTAGATGGCTAAAGTGTGCCAGAGTAGATTATTGAATTAGTGATGTAGGGGAAAACAGAAATAGAAATCTAGCTAAATTACAGGAAATCAGGCATACTTAATTGATGCACTTGGAGTATGTATTTTTTTGTGTTGTATATGCAAAGAGGAAGTTGAGAAGTACAGCTTTTGCTTCTGAAAGACAGATGAATATACCAAAATGTATAGTTTCTCTAGAATATTGTGAAGTCTTTAATAATTGTCTTGTCCCTCCCTTTATTTATGTGGTAGACAGACTGAATTCAAGAGGATAGTTCTCAAAATCGTTCATATACATATATATGGTCTTTGAAATGGAGGTGTAAATGGAAAACAGCCTTTTTTCTTTGAAGCACCATTGCCTGTTTCACCTCGAAATTTGTTAGCCTTATTATTACCTAAATAAACAATAGCAATGGCATGTTGCTGCTGTAGTATTTTATAGCTCTCTCTTGAGCTAAGTTCAAAAGTAGTAAACTGAATATAAATTAAAGGAATACAGATTAGGAAAGCACTATTTTGAGGTAGAGTTCTCTGATGAAACAACTACTGCATGTCTTCCCTTGCCTAGCTCTGTTTCCTTTTTTAAAACACGTATCCTAGTGACACAGATTCCACAAGCACTTAGCAAATTGTTCTAAGGACTAAAAAACATTGTGTTAAGAAGGATTTTATTTCTAGTCTTAATTTATCTGGGTTTGGTTTCCATCTTTTTGATCTTCTTGCAGCTTTATCCACAATGAAAATGAGTCCTTTATTGTCCAACACATCACCCTATATGTACAAGTGAAACATAGCAAAGTTCCAACATCACATTAGAAACTAGGGGTAGTGCCATAGGTATTTTAACTCACTTTGTCATACTGTTAGAAAAACCTCTTTTTGCTTACTTTACTTTAATTTAGAGCATCTTATAGGTAGACATTGTTGCTAACAATTTTTCAACAGATTTCATGCAGCTATATCTCTGTATGTGTCACTGTGTTCTAACAAAATAAATGAGACACACACTGTGCAGTTTCACCAGACCTGGAGCAGACGTGGAAAAGATATAAATGTGTCAGTATTACGGGAGGGAAAATACATAAATGCACATGGTGACTCTCTTAAGTCTTGGGCTCAGTGTGATACTAATTCATTTTGGTGACATTTGGAAAACTTCTCCCAACATTAATAATAAGTTTATAGTGGGGGGTAATTCTGACAGACACAGTGTTGAAATAAAAACTTGAAAGAATGTCCATCAGATTTTACAGGTGCATAGAACATGCATTTGCAGTTGATTGATGATCTTTTTGTTAAAGGTTGACATAATGCTGAATGGAATGTTTTGTTTATATATGGTGGTCTAGTTTATTGACCAGTACCAAAATGTATGACCAATTTGGGACTTCAGACAGTGTCTCTTTTTCTTCTTCTTTTTTTTCTTTTTTTCCTGGAAGAAATTTCTGTATTTGTCTTCTCTTATGATTATTAGGATATGGATGCTCTTTGATTATTTTATAAATATGATTTTCTTGAACTAATTTTTCCTTTAAATGTATTCACATGAACTGAAAATTTAGATGAACATACCAGAATTTTAAGCAATATTTGGGAAAAGGATTCTGAGGTCAACCTTCTGAGCAAATGCTGTAGAAATTAGTTTTTTTCTGGAAAAGACAAATAGTTTACATGTAATTTGAATAGATCTGTCTTCTATTTGACTATTTCTTTTTAATTTTACTTAAAGAAAGAAATCTGAAAAAAAATCCGAAGATGTCTTTCCCAAATGGTTGGAAATGGAAGGACTGAAAAGATGCCACTAGTATTTAATAAAGTTGATTTGTTTCTTCTATAAGAAGAAACTGATTAAATCAGTAGAAGAAGGGTTGTCTTTAGCCTCACTTCCCATTCAAAATCTCAAGACTAAAATCAACTCCCAAGTGCAGCAGCTACTTATCTAAATACTGAATTTGTTTTGAAATTATGAAATGTTGTACACTCAAAGCCATTCTATATATTTGTGTAAAACTTAAGCCTTCATCTTAACTACAACACGTGTTACTCTTGTAGTAAGTGTGAAATGAGAACCTTTTCAGTTCTTTGATCAGTTTCGTTAGCTGAAGTCAAAACTGACATTAACTTGGAAAGTTGGGTGTTTAAAAGTTTAAACAAAACTAATTAAAGGATCCTAATACCAATTTTGTCCTTCAAGGTCAAGTTATGATTTTGTCTTCCTTGAGACTGCACTTTTGTATTTGTGTTTATTCAGGAAAAAAAGAATACATCAGTATGTTGAAAATATTATACAGTTTGTTGGTCTGCTTGCATCTTCCTTGTCTCAAAATATGATTATCTGTATAATTGTAAACTCAGTGTACTTATCCTGACAGAGAATTGACTAGGACAAAAAGGGAGATACTTAATTAATAAAAAACCAAACCCTTCATTAGTTGTGCCAACAAAACATAGAATCCAGAACTGTTATGCCTGTCCTGGATCATTGAAGTATATGGACTGAAGTATAGTCAGGGAAATTATCTGGTTGTAATCCAACCAACTCTGAAGAAAATCAAACCAAAAATGATAAAAAATAAGTAACTAACAGACCTGTGTGTGTCTAGGTTTCAGATACCACAGTGTGCCAGTTAATCCAAAACCACAACAGATACTACTCCCTCCCAGGCATGTGGAGGGTCTCAGTGCAGTGACTCTTGGGGCTGCCCAGGGCAGGGCCAGGAGTTGGACTCGATGAACCTTGTGTGTCCCTTCCAATGCAGCACATTCCATGATAGGCTCAAGTTCTCTTATTCTTCATAAACTCAGGATATTTTATACATTGTTTGTTTTTCACCACACTTTAAGGAAAACAGTTAGGGAAGTTAATAGCTCCGAAGTGGATCAGGTAATCTTGGCTCATGGTCCTTCTCAGAGATATAAAAGATGTGTGGTCTTTTCACAGTCAGACCATTTGTCTTGTGAAAAGACCAGATTTCTGTCTGATGTTCATTGTATAGACTCCTATATTTTAAAATAATATTATAATTCTTAGATTTTTCCACATACATAATCTATTTAAGAGTTGTTCTCACTAACTGGGGCCTACATGGAAGAATTTTGCTAAATTATGTCAGTTCTATACAGCTGATTTTACTTCTGAAGGGAATTGATTTGGAAACTTTTCCAGTCATGTTCTGGCAATGTTTGTGTTCCTACAATAAAGGTGAAAGCCTTTTAACCAGCTGCTATTCTCCCTTCAGTCTTCTGAATCCAACTCCACAAAGGTGTGATCCTGATGCACTGTATACAGCCTCTCAACATTCCTTAGGGTGCTGTAAGCTTTGTTCTCTCTCTTACCAGTGCAATGAATGAATGTAGAACTGGTACTGTAGAGAGTGACAGCACACTCTTTTCCTCTAAGACCAAAGGCATCCTCTTCCTTGTAAGAAGTAATTTAAAGAACTGGAAGAATCATAGATACATGAACTGACAGTGTGAAAAGGGAGGACTAAGTGAAGGAAGTTAAGCTTTATGAAGCAGAATGGAGGATGTTTTCATTTTGAAATGAGAGAGTACAAATGAACTTCAGTATAACTGTAAGAATATTTGAATGCAGATCTTTGTTGAAGAATTTTTATTAAAGCTCAGATAGTGATAAGTGATATAACTTTGTTTAAAAAACAATGTATGTCAGCAATTATGAATGTATTCGATATATTCATCCTTCTGCATATTTAACTTTTTTAGAGTACCTCAGAAAGTAATAAGCATTTTGCATATTTCTACATAGAGTTTATTGGCATTGATTTATTAGGAGCTGAATGAAAAGACATTTTGTTGTTCCTTCTTTTGTCTTTTTAATTGATTCAATTTGTTGTATGTGCAGCACTCATAGTCATCAGGCTAATCAAATAAGCCACAATATTAAAAAAAGTTGGACTATCCTATTTAAATGAAGTGTCAGAGGGGGCATAGTTAGAAGAAACACTTAAAATTATGTTCTCTTTTGTGTAATTGTGGATTTATGTAGTTTAACACAGTTGCACAGCATTTTGATCCTTTTCCTTACAGACCAAAGACTGTTTATCAAATGTTGGTTTGGCTTTTTCAAATTCATAATTCTAAATATTTGATTAATGATAACATTTTAATATTGCTTTATTTTCTTGCCCACAATTAAAACTACTCAAACTGCAGACTCTTTAAAACTAAAAGAAGGTGTGTGCTTCCAGTCCAGTGGTTAAATTACTTTTTATCTGCAAAAATAAGTAAACTGTAATGAACAGTGTGACTATCAATTTGACAACTGTTAACTGTTGCCAGGGAATTTTCTTGGGTTTGTGATATTCCTCCAGTGAATACTTTGATTTTAATTGGGACTTTGTGACTTTTGCAATGCTTAGTTTGGCATATAACTCCCAAGTTCAGGAATAATTGGCTGGTGTTTCTGCTATTTATCACGAGGCAGTGCAGATAAATGCTCCAATAGTTACACTGATTTGACTGTAAAAAAATGTCATCCATGTCTTTTGCTTTTCCGTTATTCCACAACTGTAAATCAAATTTTGTATAAACTTTGTATAACATGGAACTTGAAAATATGGAAACTAATGTTTTAAGACCAAAACAGACTCCTGTACTATATTGAAGTCAGAATACTGGCAGGGAAATAAGTCTTTTTATCAGACATGAAATTACTGATTAAAAATATTTCTGTATTGTAACATCACTTTCAATAATATGTCATCTAAGAATGTATTTTGTGTACAATAACTTTAAGAAAAAGTGCATGCAGGTAGATCTTCAGGGCTTTCTGTGTGAGGAAGTTTAAACATACATCAGGTGTCAGAGCCTGTTGGAAAACTCTATGTCATGCAATTCAGAGCAGACCTGGTAAATCTATTCATCATGAGCCGCAGACCACCACTGTGTTTGCACTGCAGAAAGCTGGCCTTTCTTTTCTGGATAATAAATGATCACAGAACTGGAAATGAGTCAGACCTTTCAGACCAGCCAAAGACAAACTATCTTTGATTCCAGTCCTCTTGATTCACCTGTACATATTCCATGTATTACTCAGGTGCTAAGCAGAAGTGCTTTTTGTCTTTGAGGCTGAATGGCCCTTTAGTTTAAATTAGGGACGTTCACTGGTCTTCCCTGAGAAAGTAAAATAAATTTGCTAGTGGTTACTAGTTGTAAAAAGCTGTTAAAATACACAAGTTCTGCCTCATTTCCAGTGAAATGCTGTGACTTAAGAACACTCATTTATTGTTACACAGTATGCTGCCAGACGGTCCAGGTAGATGAAACCTGATTCTCTCATTGCTTTAAGCATTTCATTATCACTTGTGGGTTGTTTCGAAAGACAGGGAAAACATAAAACTCCTTGGAGTGAAGGAGTAACTTGCAGCTGAGATTTTTTTGGTGGGTTGCTGGAGTTTTTTGCAATGAATTTAGTGCATTTGACCTTTGGCTCAGGAGGACTTTATGGTTTTCTATTACTCAAGAAATGTTTCCATAATGACAGTGCTGTGAGAGGTGAGATGCGTAAAAGAAACTGTTATGTAATGAAACATGAAGAGACACACATGAAATACTAAAAGCTTGACTGAGCAAGTCAGCCTGTGTCAGCAGTAATGCTAAGAACATCTATCATTGCAGAAGCTGTGCCCAGTCTGTGATACCCTACTGCAAGCTAGGTATGTAGTCAGATTGCTGAAGTGAAGCCCTTTCTCACTGACCTGTTACAGTGATATGAAGTGTTAAATGTATTTGTAGATAAGCCACCTTGTTTGCTATCTCTAGACAGCAAGCTGTTATTGATTGATTCCTGCCCTTGCTTTCCCAAAGTATTTTTAGTGATTTTTTATGAATACTTGTGTTAACTATATACCTTTGAATTGTGCTCTTTCGTTGTTTTAATTATGATATTAAACATTAAACATTAACAATGGTGTGAAATTGCAGAAGTCACAAATGTTCTTTTATTTAAATGCAGCTAAATAACTTTTTAAAAGTCTTTTAATTAATGGGAAGCTATGTCCATACTGAAACAGACCATAGAAAAGTTCACTTCCTTTTGAATTGTATTTCCCTGGTATTCATGCCTGACATCTCTTAAAGAGATGATGCTTCCATTTCCCAAGTTGCAACTGCTTTTAGGGAAGATTGTAAAGCCTTGCAGACATCTGCCATTTAGTAGCTTGCTGATTCTGATTAAAGGTCTCAACACTGGACTTTGATTACATTGTATGTTAGAACAACTTACAAAAGGCAATTGTATTTTAATAAGTATCACTGTTCATTGTTAATGTTAGTACAGGTTAGTTAGTTAGAATTAACCTAGCTGAAAAAATTAATTTTGTATTTACAACTTTCCTGGTCGCTTGTGTTAGTGGTATATATAATTATCAGCTTGTTAACAGGTTGTTGGGGTTTTTTTCCTTTTTTCCTTTTTTTTTTTTCCTTAAGAAGAAATAGGAAAACCTTGAAATTACTGCTATCATAAATCCTTCTGTTTTCAACATCTTATTTTCTGTTTTAAATTGTATTAAATTCTGCAACAATTACTCCCAGTTTTGGAGTCTAGGTAATTTTTTTTACCATGCTAACACAAAAGCAAATAATTATTAATTTTATCTTCATAGGATGCTTTGAGGCAGGGAAGTTCTAGCTCAATTACATAGCCAAGGAACTACAGCATCAGAAAGACTGAGTGGCATACATAGGTCACACAGGAAGCCTGTGGTTGGGCTGAGGATTGACTGTGTCTTATTCCATCTTTTGTTTACAGTGACACATGAAAACATTTGTTATTTTAATTTTCATTTCATGATTGTAATAGCTTGGGTTCCTTATAAAGTAAACAGAACTTTCAATAAAGCTTTAGAGTAATCCCTAATCTTCAAAACTAAACCCAGACCAAGTGTATCTTTTTCTGTAAGCATTTTTTTCTAAAATTCTATTAATAAATTTGTAACTTTTTTCATATTTTAAATTTACTTTCTTTTTTTTTTACTTTGTGTCTATGAACTTCCCACTTTAGCAGAGACAGGAGGTAAAAGAAGAAACTACAGTAACTTCAACCTAACAGAATTCAGGACCAGGAGGAAATCTCACAAAAAATTCTTGCCTCACAATATTTTCAAACATGAGTCTTTTTAGTCAGGTATGAGAGGAAAGAGAAGCTCAAAATGTGGGTCTGTGATCCCCGGAAGTTTGGGGGATGGGACTGTCCTTTTTTAGCTCAAAGAAACTTGATAGGGTTTGGATGTCAGTAACATGACCAGCCCTGCCACAAGCACCCTATCTTACTGAGAAAGGGAGGGAAGCAGATGACCAGCTGTGCAAAAACCTACTGACCACATTTCCCTGCCCTCCACAGACCATTTTTATGCAGCCATCCCCATTGCTTTAGGCACTTTCTGAAGTAGTTCCACAGTTTTTGCTCTGTGCTCACCCTTAACATGGACGATCTGGACATGAGTTTTGAACGTGGTTGAACTGCCATGACACGTTCAGGGAAAAACTCAAACTTTCTTCAAACTGGTACGTCCTCACAGTGTGTATCTCAGAGGGCTTTTAAGGTCTGTGCAAGGAAATACAGGTTGCAGATAATTTCATTTCCTTTGACACCAAATGGATCTAATGCTGCTGTCAGAGGGAAGTATTTTTTCTTTCTTCTGCTTATTAGCAGGTGTTATAATTTTTCCAGTCTTTAATTGTTCCTAATTAATTTGTATTTTCTAAAGTATTTCAGAAAATAGAGTGAGGATAAAGAGTAAGTCTGTGCTGAACTCTTCATTCTCCAGCTTTTGGAAACAAATAGAGTAACTTCTGGAGTGTCCTGGTTTTGTTTTAATAATTGTAAAGAAGGCACAGAGGATTAAAATGGATTCCTCACACCCAGAGCTGTGAAACTGTTAACTGTCTTGCTTCTCTAGATGAAATACATTGTTTTACTGAAAGTAACTCTTTAATTTAAAGCATTTATTATTTATCTATCATTGGACACGCCCCTCCACGTTTTAATTTAAAGCTTGCCATAGTACATTTTAAATATCAGTCAATATTGCAAATATTTTAATATTGTTTAAAGCCCATATTCTATAAAATCTATGTTACAAAGTCTTGCAGTCTAGGAGGGAATTTGTAAATGTTTTGCCAAATCTTTTTTTAAAATTTCTTTGTTTGATCATGTCCTCTGATGTTTACTTTCCAGCTTTGAATACTCTGGCAAACATGTTGTAAGGACACTGTCTGAAAGTACAAGCTGTAAGCACATACTGCTGACTGCTTGCAGAATTTGAATTATAAATATTTGTTGCAAGCAGTTCTAATCACTGAGTTTAGTATGAAAGGGAAGAGACTGAGGAAAAACTCTCACACCCCAAAGATAAAATAGTACATCATATTATTTTCCACCTCTTTTAAATTGCACAAAGTCACATGAAACTCATGGTTCACCTCTACCTATGCTCGGTACTTAGCTCAGTAAAAAGTTTTTCAGTGCAAAGAGTTTGCTCAGTTCTATTTCAAGCTGAGTATTTGCAATTTGAAACTAGGAAGCAAATGATATAAGGGAGGTGCAAGAAAAAAATACATACTTTTCACAAAGAAAAAATGTATACTAAGGCTATACTGTGACATCTACTAAGTTTATTATTTTCCTCTGTAGATATGGTATACACTGTTTTAGTGTATGTGGAAAGAAACCTTTTCCTTAAAATACTCTATGTTGAAACAGAAAACAAAATTATTACTGACTTCCTGTAAATATGGTTGAATGGAAATCCTGAACAAAATTTTGCAGTTTTCTAGTAATTTCTGATTTCCACAGCATTTCAGTTTGGAGGGGTTTGTTGGCTGGCTGTTTAGTTGTTTAAAATATTTCAAGACTTACTGTACATTTACTATCGAACAAAAATTCATTATTGGTCATAATTATTCATTATTTTTAAGTCTTCTGGTAGTAGAAAGCAATAGACTTTGTATTTTAAGTCTTCTGAAAAGTGGATATTTTGTGCCTTTTTTTTTTTAAATGTGAAACTTAGTGGAATGAATCAGTTTTCAAATTAGAGCATTAATAACAAAGAAATCTGTTTGCTTCACTGAAGGCAAGCAAAGGTGAAATGACTTAATGTCAGGTAATACAACACCATGAAGGCGTCTCAGAGCAGTTCCTGTGCATACCCCTTGTTTCTTATGGTAATAATGCTCTGTGGTGAGCTGCTTTCATGCACATTCCCAAAGAATTTTCTAATTGTCACAAAAAAAAAAANCCTAAAAATGACTGTCCAAGAGAAATCTATACTTCCTACATTTTTTTAAAATTCCTCACTCTTTGGACAAGGATGAGGGGATATAAAGAGCTTCAGCCAGTGTTTCAAATGCTGGAATAGAATAGAAAATGTTCTCAAGAGTATGACTACTAAATGATTGCAAGTAGCAGATAATACCTTTAAGTGTTTCAGTAACAGGTATTAGTTTTCCTTCTTTGAAAACCTATTTTAATACTCAGTAACCAAATGCCTATTCCCAAATCCTTTTTCCTCTCTTGCCATATTAGACTGAGTGGAATGGAGTCCCATCATATGTCTGCAAGTCTTCACTATGTTTCTGCTGCACAGGAAGGGTTGGGGAAAGTGGCAGCATTGGCTTGGTTTGAGTTTTGACACCAACATCCTGAAGCAAAGCCTTTCCCTTGGTCCTAAATCACAGGCACTAATATAGTGAAAAGTTTTGGCAAAATTTCAATTAAAGATTTACCAGCTCCCATGTCAAAAATTTATCTGAAAAAATATAGTTTTACTTGAAATTGTACAATTGAGGTGTCTAATCCATGCCTATATTTAGGCTGAATTATTAACTCAGTGATGCAAACTATACAGTGTAGATTCATTTTTGTGTCTCAGAAGCCCCACATGTGTAGCCTTACTCTGTCAGTACAAAAACAAGATGGTGTGTTCACAGCAGAAGTCAAAAGAAAGGTTGGTTGCAAAGCATTTTTTTGTCTTTATTCTATGTGCTGTCTACACTACCAGTCAGCCCCTCCACCTGAGGCTTTTCTCCTACATCCCAGGTTCTTAAATATGCAATGTTTACATTCAGATTTAAAATGTAACAGCCAACATTGCAATGAAACAATGAAAAGAAATGTTCAGCTCCAAAGGCTCTGTAGGTCTGTCTAAAGTACTCAGCAGACCTATGTCAGCACTAGAGCCAATTCTCATGTTTACCTGTCTCTTTCAGGAAATCAGTATAAAATCTGAAGTATATATTAATATTGTTAAAACTGTAACTTAAAAAGTAATCCTATTCTACTACCTTTATCCACTAGGTGACAGCACAGCTCTTTTACCTTTTTTATTATTATCCCTAGGTGCTTTTTTTAAAAAGTAGTTCAGCACGAACTTTTAAGAATGTGTTCTTTCCAAGTGAAAATTATATGCTGTGCATGCTTCTTTTAATGAGTTAAATTTTTATATGGTAAGGAAATTTTTTTTTAGTGTAGTTACTTTAGTTAATGCAAATAAAATTCTTTATCATTGAGCAAAGTTGTTTAACTGTGAAAGATGGCACAGAGTGGCTTAATCAGGGTCTGATAAATAGCTATGGAAAAACAAGTCCTGGGAATAACTGGGGAGGAAAAGCAGTTTTCAACCCCAAGGTAAGATATGTAGAACAATTATACTTTTGGCTATACTACTGGTCTTTAAAGAGAGCTTAAACTAATAAAGCTTTCTTCTTAATAAATAATTGATTTTGCAATGCAGTAAGGCTTGTTTGCAGTGATGTAATTAGAGATGCACTACTTTCAGTACTGTATTTTATAGTTCATGTGTCTTCTACTCTAGTAGTTACTTCCAGTTTTCTGAAAATTCTTGAGAAGCCCAAGCACTGGGAAGAAAACAGAAGATAAATTTATAGAATTGTATTTCCATACAGAATTGCATGCATTTTGAAAACTGATCCTGGCTAAAATTAATTTCATTGCTGTTCTGTGCTTGGGTCGAATTATGTCTCCAAGTGTCCATAGACAAGCTTCATCAGCCAATGCCCTGTGCAAGATTAAATGTACTGTAAATACTAATTTTCATATAGATAGATAGAGAGATACAGATATATAAACCATATAATTATATAATTAATTAAAACCACAATTTGTGAGGTTTAGAGAGTTTACATGTTTCTGAAAGCCAGTTGCAAGTATTAAAAAGGCCAAGAGTGCCACATTTTGTGTTTATAATAAACTTTTTTATATATATTTAATGATAATATTTGATTTGTATGAGTTTATTTTGTGTTACACTGTCAAGTTGCTTATTGTTCAATGGTGGAATAATTGCATGTTCATACTAGGTTGTCTTGATTCTTAATGAAGAATACAAATTTGTTACATAGCAGAACTGTTTCCTTCTATCATTCTTCTGCTGCATTCTGTGAATAAATCTTTGAAATTAACACCTAAATATATACAGGAGGCAAATTAAATAAGCAAAATTAATATTGCACAATAATAAAACATGCTGGTCAATAAGTAAAATGAAATAGCCTTACTGATTTGATGGGTTGTCTTACCAAGCATCTTCAATATAAACCTTACAGAAATCTGGATTTAAAATATTTAAGAAAAGCAGACTTGTAATAATTTATAAAGTGTCTTTCCTATAAATAAATTTCAGTCTGACTTACAGAGCTGATTGCCAGCTGAAATTTTGACAAGATTTACGCTCTGGTTACTAACCTTCTTCCCCAAAACAGTGCAAGTTTGAATCAAGTTTGGCCCATTTATGTTTAATGGCTGAGGACCATGTAAGGCTTACACTTTTAAAATTTATGATAGAGCAATACAAAGGATTGCTTTGTACATTGACTTAGGATTTCTAACGACATTAAAGGCTGGTTTATTTCAGGGCTTCTAGTGAAATTCTGTGGTTCACCTTTGAGACATCATTTTATATACATGTATATAACTGGTGGGGTTTTTTTGTCTTATTACAACATGGAGTATGAATATTTCATTTAAAAGAAAGAGTTCCTCCCTGAATTCCATAATTTTCCTGTTTTTTCTCAGAAGGTAAAGATCAAATACATTTCGCTATGTAGTCAACTGCATTCCCATTATAGTAATTTTCTTCTGGGCATACAACAACAACAAAATACATGCATCTTCTGGCTGCACTGCATACAAAGCACTTCTGTACCTTTCAGTTTAACTGAAAAACAGTTAAATGACAAAGCTCTCATACCTGATTTTAAGCAATTAAAATTAGTGTCTGTGGCTGACAGACACTAAACAAATTGCCAAGTTCCTAACTGAGAAAGAAGAGATTGAAAACAAAATATATTTCCAAAAATGTTGGATTTTTCTACAATTAATTTAGGAATCAAAGTAGCAACTCTATTCATAACTTTATAGTTAAGAATGTGTAACTTCCATAATAAACTGATATTTTGGGGTTCTTATGACTGTACTCAAATATTTAAAAGTATAATAGAGAAGCAATGAGGTCTTTTTGTGGCAGTGACTTTTTTAACTATGTATTTGAAAAAAATACTTCTGCTTTCTTGGGTTGTAGATACATAGAAATTAGTGGTTTTCAGACACATTTTTGTCAACTCGTAAAACCAAAGAATATTTTATTTTTCCAGATAAAATTTTACAACCTCATAGTTCTTAAAATGATAAGTGCTAACAAAATAGAATCTTTATTTTTGGAAATAGTTGCTCTCTGAGAATGCTTTTCCAAAAGCAAACTTTCCTGAGCTCTGTCATGCCATTAGTTTCTAAGCAGAACAGAAGTTACCTAAAAATTTCTTTTTAAGGGAGGCTGGTACAGTACAACTTCGTGGACCAACACCCTGCTCCTGTTTCTTACCTTCCTCATGTTACACTAATGACTTCAGTTGAGTTGCTTGTGATTTATAGCAGTCTGAGAGAAACATCAGGTTGGTCATGCTTTTAGCAGCTCTTTCTACTAAATAGGATGTGAAACAATACCTTCACTACTAAAGTCTGGTCATCTCTATTCCATGTTTCACAGGAAAAATTGATGGCTTGATTCTGAACTTGCTGAAATCTTTAAAAGCAAGGCTTTTCTGTCAACTTCAGCAGGTGTTGAGTCAAGCCCTTTGTTCTGATCCTGCAAGGATTTATGTGCACACTGCTATATATCCATTAATTTCTCATAACTGAAGTCATTGCTGCTTTGAGGCACCTAAGTTTTAACAGAATTTGTATTTTTACTTGCAAAAATAATTATAAGTTATAGTTATAGTTGTTATAGTTATAATAATTATAAGTTATTGTTCTGTTATTCACAATTGAGGCTTAAAAGCTATTTTTCATTCTGCAGTTTTTAGTGGTTAGTTTGTCTTCGATTTTTTCTTTGCAAAAACAATGGGTGCATTTAGAAACATCCAAAAGAAAATATTCTGTAGCATAAGAAAAGTAACAGATAGATGGAGGTTGAGGAATAAAACATCGTTGTTCACAGACATATAAAAAAAGAAATACTGAGATTAAAACAAAATGTAGTAGGTGGAAAATGCAGATAAGTGCAGTTTTTTCAGCAGCAACCTCTGCTGTTGGAATGGTTGAGAACCTCATAATATTGGAGGTATTTATCCTTCTGACATCACTGGGAGAGCAAGCCCCATTTTGCAGCAGAACTCTGGGGCACAGACTCTACAAGTTATCTGCATTGTTCCAGATTTTTCCAGACTTCCAGACTTCTCCAGAGCCTTTGCTCTGTATGTAAGCCACTGCACCATCTGCCTCCTCTAGCTGAATTGCATCTTGGTTCCTTGCTACTAGCACATAATGTTATGGTTCTGCCATCTTTTTTGCAGCACAGGCAAGAAGGCAAGTTTTTTTCTCCATTTTAAGTAGTGAAAATCGACATAAAAGTGACATTTATGTTTATTAGTCACATTCGAAAATGTGTTAGTTAGGTGAACAATGGATACCTCAATCCTTTCTTCTTTATCCCTTGAGGTGCTCTGTCTGTGCTTCCTGAGTTCCTTCCTAATGCCATCCTGTAAATAACCTTGCTGGCTTTCCCCATGTTCTCTTACATTCAGCCAAAGGCAATATGAGCTGTGGCTAGTTTGGTGCATTAGATATATAAACAGCCTGGTAAATAACACCTGCAACTGGCTATGTGGCTGCTGCCAAGCAATTCCTAATCATGTTTCATTTTTAGTAAAAGCTGTTAAGACTGTTTGACTAAAAAAGTATCAAGTTTGACAGCACAGCAGCTAATTTAAAATATAATCAAATAAATAGAAGAATCCTGTCTGTTTAAGATAGCTGCTCCTCTGGTAAATATAATTGAGAATGACCAGTGAATTCAAGGTGTCCAGAATAGCTGAGGTTGGAAGGTGTCTCTGGAGTTGAGTCCAACCTCCTGCTTAAGGCAGGGCCAGCTAGAATAGATTGCCCAGGGCCATGCCCAGTTAGGTTTTGAGTATCTCTGAGGACAATGTCTCCACAACATCTGTGGGCAACTTGTTCACTCTCAGCATGACAGAATACTCTTAGGTGAGGCAGAAATTCCTGTATTTCAGTTTTCCCTCCTTGCCTCTTGTGCTGTCAGCTGGGCGCCACTGAAAAAGGGCAACCTCCTGCCCCATGAGGTATTTATACACATGGATGAGATGCCTCTGAGTCTTCTCACAAGGCTGAAGAGTGCCAGCCTCTTCAGGTACATACATGAGAAGCTCCAGTCCCTTAATAACCTTCTGGGCTCTTTGTTGTACTCTCTCCAGTTTCTCTCTCCCTGTCCTGTACTCTTCAAGTACAAGACTGCACATGTTCTCTGTACTGTTCTTGCAGTTCAGTTCTGTTGAATGCATTTAAGCTTTACTTGGTAGTAGTAGGAGTAATTATTTTTTTGTACATGAACCCAAAAATTTTTTTAAGTATATTTTATTTTATTTTTACCTGTTCATAAAATATTAAAATTTGCAGAAACTAAGAAAGAAATACTAGCCTATACTGTAAGGAGAATACTTTTCTGGTTATGCAAAGGAACAGCATCTTTTCTAGCATAACAGCACTGTTTATTGTTCTGGATATGTGAATTTGGATCAAGGAATTTGCTGTGTTGAAGAAGGATAATGTTGGAATCCAGTCTTCTGATTATACCCGAAATTTTAATGAGGTTTCTTTAGGCTACTGACTTCCTTTTCACACAGAAGTGCTACAGATATGTGACATTTCAAACTTTCTGAATGCATTATTTCACTCTGTTGTGAGTGCAAAAATAGAACAATATAAGTAGTATATTTGATTATATAAAATATACATATAACTTTGACTACATTTATCTATGAGCCTAAACACATACATAATATACATAATACATATATCTATGAAAGGATGTATAAATATAGAACTGACTTGTAAAAATCTTTTAATCCTCCTCTTTTGATTCCATTGGGCTCTCAGACATAACTGATTTTCAAAGATGTCATATTATTCCTCAGCTGTGCACTGTGTCATTCTACAACATGTTCTGTAGCATAGCATTCCTCTTTCCAGTCTGAGTAGTTTAGATTGGAAGAGTAAAGGACAGATGTAATGAATATGAACAGTGCTCATTTAGAGATTTTTGTGTTACATGTGTTCCAGTAAGTGTGACATGCATTTGCACCTTACCAAATTTGATTTTTTTACATCAGTATTTGCATCCCACATTTTAGTTACCTGTCTCTTGGTTAAAGAAACATGGTGCATTCAAATGCAGAAGTGTCAAGTGTGAGAAAAGCATAAAGAACAATCTTAGCAGAGTCTTAGCAAAGTCAGGCAGATGGGAGGGAAAGAGAACACTGCTAACCTACCAAGAAAATTACCTCTCCAGTTGTAGAGATACTTCAAGTTTGAAATTTCACAGGGATCACCAGCCAGTGTTACAACACAGCCTTTGAATCTACAACCGCTGTGGCTGTTACTTATTTTGTATTGTGCAATTTGTTTATGGAATAGTGTTTTTTTCCAACTACAATAATCATAATGCACTGTGCCCTAAATGGCACTTCATTATAGGTTCCCCTCTGAAATAATCATTATTTAAAAAAAAAAAATCTGTCAGGATTCCTCTATCTTAATAGTTTCATTTTCAGATGATCAATATACTTTGAAATGCAAGTCTTAATGAAAGAATTCTCTTCAGTCAGAAATGTTTTTGGGGAACCTGCAGTTAGTGACCTAAATTGAAATCATGAGCTCTAGTTAATATTTAGCTAGTTTAATTGAAGTAAAGACAAATACAAATTTTTCAGTTAAGTACTGATTCTCTAATTTAAAAGTGGAAATAGGAAAGAAACTGTTTTTGAACAATATAATGTGTAAATATTAATTTTTTTGTAGTGTATCAAATTAGTTCCTCAATTAATCAAGATTACAGCATTTTCCTGAAAACTTGGTATTTATTTTTTTTCTGGATAAGCACATAAACTTAAAGGTCCAAATATTTAGGTTGAGTCAGATTCTCAGGGGATCAGTGCCTATGAGTATGCACAAATGAGGGTTGTTTTTTTCTAATCCCCTTTGTTCTTAGCTTTTCAAGTAATGTAAGCAATTAACACACAGGAAATGGATTTAAAAACTTTATTTGAGTGATAATACAGAGTACTACAGTTTAAAGAGAATACCTGCTATTAAATGGCTCAGAAACAGTAAGAAAGGAAACATCAGAGCAAGACAAACTTAGGAGAGTAGTCAGTGGAGAACTGATAGAAACATTTTCAGTAAAAAAGCATTTTTCACCATTTAGTCTACTTTAAAAATCCCAGCGAGATTATATTAAGGCCTCAGTTTTCTTCCTTCCCTTTTCGGGGGGTTCATGAGAGGTAGAAAAAAAAAAGTTTAACTAAATAAAAATCTTCACATTGTATTGCTGAAGGGCTTTGGCTAATTATTTGAATCCAGGTAATTCTCATGCTTAGTTACCACATACAGTCTAAGAATTTATTCAGATGATATATATTGAAGTTAATAGTTTTTACATGTTTATGTGCAAACTAAGTAAACAATGCATATTTTGCTAGTATTACAGATCTATGATACTGCTTGAAGTTCAGTATTTCCCCAGTTTTCGTCAGAGTCAATTATGATTCATTCATATGTTGGAGGAAAACTGTTGTGATTCTTTCTGCACAGAGGATCATTCTTGCTGCATTACTTTTCAGTCCCTCCTTGAGTTCAGAAAGAGACAAGTGCTACCCAGCATTTGTCAGAGCTGTGATCTTTGTCCAGCAATATACACAGTTTGCTTTTAAAACTTGCATTTATTTTTTACTTTTCTAGGTAAGTTTAATGGATCTGTTCCATCGAAAGCGTGGCTACAGAATGTCTACACATTAGGGAGATTTCATATGGCTCATGTTGCACCTGAAAAAATAGTTTCACTTTCAGCACTAAATAGAGAGAGAAGAGCATCAATGTTCATGGTTTTACAGTTTAACGTAGCAGGTGAGAGCTACTCTTCAGAATGGTTGTCATGCTAGTTTCAAAAAATACAAAAACATATGGACTTTCTAGAGTTGAGCAGTGAGTGCTGGCTCTGTGCCAGTATAAGTAAAATATGTAGAGATGTAATGGCCCAGAGCAAGCTAATGAATGACAGTGTCACATAAGATCTTCAGGGAACAACAAGAATATGCAGGTCTTAAATATTTATTTGTGCTTTTGGAGAATATGTAATATATTTTCTAATGTGTCTCAGAAAAGAAAAGGGTCTTCAACTGGAAACAAATATGATTTAAGTGAAAAGAAAGCAGTGAGGCATAAGATGTAAAATTGGAAAATACTGTTTATTCAGAAGTAGCAGCGTTAGTAAATCAAGGCTGTGAGTTATTCTGGTTCCTACTGCTAAGCTGTGCATACACAGCTACAGTCTGATTCATTGTTCACAAAAGGTGGCAAGATACAACAGGTGGATGGCAGTGATAAATTTAAATGCAGAGAAAGGGAAAAGAATAGGCAATTATCGTGGTGGTGCCATGTGTGCAAAGTTTGAGTACAGCTGTAGCCATCTAAACTCTGTAGCTGACCTGGGTTAAACTGTCATTTCCGAAGTTTTACCCTTTTTGCTGCCATGGTACAATGTATGCATTGCCAGATCCCTGGGATATCTGCTACTAAGCAATCTCAGCTAAAAGTTCAGACTGGGACAAGAAGGCTTTGAGAACAGCCCTGTGGAGAAGGACCTGTGGAGCCCCATGGGTGAAGAGCTGGACCTGAACCAGCAGTGTTCCCTTGTAGACAGGGACAGTCACATCCTGGGGTGAGTCAAAAGCAGCGGGAGCAGCAGGGCAATGGAGGCGGTTCTGCCCCTCAGCTCTGCCCTGGTGAGAGCCCACCCAGAGCACTGTGTCCAGTCCTGGGGTCTTCAGCATGAGGAAGAGCAGGCCCAGAGGAGGGGCACCAAAATGATTGGGGGCTGGAGTACCTCTCCTGCAGACATTCAGAGAACTGGAGTTGTTCAGCAAGGAGAAGAGAAGGGTTTGGGTAAACCTCCTTGTGCCCTTCCAGGACCATAAGGGAGGTTATTAAAAGTAGAGGAAAGGGCTTTTTATATGGACAACTAGTGACAGGACAAGGGGCAATAGCTTTAAAGTGAAAGAGGGCAAGGTTCAGTTAGATGTTAGGAAGAAATTCTTTCCTCAGAGGGCAGTGAGGCACTGGCACAGTTTGCCCAGAGAGGCTGTGGATGCCTCATCCCTGGAAGTGTTCAAAGTCAGGCTGGATGGGCTCCTAAGCAAACTGATCTAGGGAGGGGTGTCCTTGCCCATGGCAGGGGGATTGGAACTAAATGACCTTTAACGTCCCTTCCAGCCCAAACCATTCTATGATTGTCTGATTTGTGCAGGAATATTGTTTGGATTAATGTTTATGTTCTATGCACATGTCTGCTGTGTAGCACAGATTCAACATTGCTCTACAGAGATGTAAAACTTAACATCTGAATTTTGACTCTGAAATATGATGGTGTCCATGGCAAATCGCTATCCAAAGACTGTTTAATGAGAAAATGTCCAACTGGTTTCATTTGCAAGAGAGAGGGGGGAAAATCTCTGTAGCTGTGATAGCACTTGATAAAGTTGAACTTTGAAAAACACTCTGTATTTAAGTTAAAAGAAAGGTTGCTCTTTGCTGTACTTTTAGCTTCTTTACTTCTTCAAAATTCCTACTGTTTTTAAAGTGACAGCAGATGCTTGTTTGTTTATCCGAGAAGGAGTGCTTTGGTATCGAATTAAGTGGATGAATGCTATTGTTTAAATCAGACTGCAATAGTTCAGAAAAGTGTGTTGCTTTCTTCAGAACAGTTTTCCATTTAAAAAGAAATATTACTTTTTTTCCATACATTTGTAGTCAGAACTGGGTTGCTTTCCAGTACAGGCTTCTACAATGATTACAGTCAGGTGCAGAGGCACCAGCCATTATTTTGGAGGAAAACAGAGAAGTTTTCTTTATTGGGTCTCATGGTAGGAAACCAAATAAAAGTTGCAATCTAGACCATTTATAAATTAAGGACACTGCAAAGTGTTTATGTAACACTATACAAAGTGTTTATTCATGTACTTATACATATACCATAAAAACAGTGGTAATTATCTATACAGATGATACCTTCTCTAGTTTAAATATCAAGTTTTAATTCTCTCCTGCAGCTCAGTAGTGCAAGGCTGCTGTGTCATAGACTTTCCTAGTGGAATAGTTCCAGAGTGCAGGGCTCCTGGAGGTGTTCTTCTAAAGAGCTTCTATGGTTTCTGCAAGAATGAATTCTTGGAATTAGCCCTGAATGAACAGACTAATTTTATACTCATAGGCTATCCAACACAGGAACATCTAACCTACAAATTAATCATCATAGATCCATAGAATGGTTTGGGTTGGAAGGGACCTTAAAGATCATCTAATTTATCTCCTCTGCCATGAGCAGGGACACCTTCCACCAAATCAGGTAGCTTACTTAAAGTATCTGCAGCATTAAACTGTGAGTGGGGAATATAAGGAATATCAAAACCATTAGATATTAGAAAATGTGTGTTCTCTGTGCCTGCTGATTTCAAAGTTTTCAAACTGCCTTTTCCTGCTTTTTCAAGCCTTACAGTATTTTTATGCTTGCTTCGTAACTTGATGTTTCTCTTTATCTGGATCTGTCATGCCAGATACAGACAAAACTGGGGGATGAAAAATGCTGAATATATATTGCATACAGAGAAAAGAGGGATTTGGAAATTAAAACCAAACACAACTCCAAGGTTTAAGTTATGTGTTTGCCCTAATTAAAATGTAAGATTTGCTCTGTTACAGTGAGGCTGGCAAAAACATTTTTTTCAGTGATTTAGGACAATAATGTTGATAAAAGTCAAAGAGTCTATGTATCCCACAATTACATTAATTACATTTCACTAAATTACTCCTAGTTTGTTGTAAAGAGTTCTTTAAATAATATCTAACTGTTGAAAGCAATATGACAAATAAAATAAGAATAGGAGCAAATATATTAAAGGTCTGATTTTATTTAAGCAAGTGAAAGACTATTCCCATTAGTAACAGGATTGCATTTGTTCTCAAAGTAATCTGCATAACTAAGTCTTTGGTGTCCCAGTTTTTACATTAATCATACATTAATGAGATGCCTTGCTCTGTGTACAAGGAGGGACAGTGGCTGTTGCATACTCTGACTTCAGTAAAATGTTTAACACAGTCTCCTGTAGATTCATTGTCACAATGTTGGTGAGTTGTGAGCTGGATCAGTGGTCACTGAGTGAAAAATTGACTGGACTGCTGGTCTGTAGGAGCTGTGATCAGTGCTGCCATGTCCAACTGGCAGCCAGTAACCATTGATGTTGCTTGGTAAGCAATACTGTGGATAGCACCAGAGTGGAACAGATCAGGATTTTATAATGTTAGACTAAATGGTGGTACCCCTCCCAAAATAAATTATGCCATGATTTTATGCAAAATGAAAATAACCAGTGTAGTGGTGACCAAAAGCACATGTTCAAGAAAAAAGCATTAAAAATTGATATCACTAATGGTTGTCATCAGTAGCTGCAGCAAGAGTGCTCTGTGTTACAGACTGAATTTTCAGTGTCACAGTTTCAGACTTGTGCTTAAGGACAATCAATAAATAAGTGTCTATTTAAAGCAATTCCTGAAGCTGCTGCCCTGACACTTTCTTCCTGAGTAGAAGCCTTCCAGTTTCTACATAGCTGAAGGAGGACATTGGGAGGCTCACTTCAGCCTGTGTTGGTGTTTGCCCCATGCAATTTTACATGTGTCTTTTGACCCAAACATCACCACTGGTGTCTTCTGTGAGATTTCATGTGCAAACACTATCTGACATTGCTGAATTCCATTTGCTTTCTTCAAGTCCCAGAATTGTCCCATGACTTCTTCCTATTACAGCCTCTTACTGTCATAAACTAGCTTTTCTTTCCCCAATTCCCTGTAAAGGGTGGCCAGTCTTTGGACTTCTAAATCTACATACTGCCAACACCATATGTGGCTGAGTGCCAGAAGTTGCAAAGAGCTGTGAAATCAGGGAACTCTGAGACAAATATCAGATATAGATGATAATAGTGTCTTCCTGACACTGCAGAACTCCACTGCATTGTGGAATTATGCTCTAATCAGACCTTAGCAGTCCATGTTGAATCCATGGTGCTGGCAACTGGTGTGATGCAGCGTTAGATGAGCTGCACAGTACCTCAAAATGTATATTGTGTCTTCTTTTTCTTTGATATAGTATCAAAACTGATGAGAGAATTAGCTCTAAAGCAGAGTAGCCTATGTTCTCTGGGAGTTCAGGAAAATAAGCAAAGAAACTTATTTTTCTTTCTTCACAAAAACCCCTTTTCCCTACCTTTTCAGTGAAAGCTGCCTGCTCTGCTGTCAGTTCACCATTCTCCAAACCCTAACAAGAAAAAGGATTCCAAATGAAAGGATAGGGCAAAGTCTGGTTTTAAGTAAAAGCGTATGTAATTTAGGTATTCTGGGGCCTCGGCACTAATTGCTTAATCTTGTCATTCTTTTCAGTTGTGTTAAATTATTTGCAAATATAGATATAAAAAGGTAGCAAAAGGAATTAAATTAATTATTTGGGTCTGTTAGTCACAGTCCTCTAATAATAATGTAAAATGCAAATGCTGTATCTTTAGGAACTTTGCAGGGAATTTTGCTTCTTTGATGTCATAATGTAGAAGAAGCATATGTCAGCATTTGCCTTCTGCAAGCACTCAAACTGGTTTTGATTCCACAGGGTGGATCTTGCAAGTCTGTTTATTCCTAACTTTCACAGTTTAAGAAGAGGACAACAGTTGAACTTGCCAGGATACAGGAAGTCTGTTTTTCTTGTTTGTTTGTTTGTTTATTTGTTTGTTTGTTTTATTGCAAGAGGAGGATGGATTGATGATGTGGAGAGGAGAGGCTTGAACAATGAAGAATTAGCTTTGAAGTGCACATTTCAGGATATCCACTGTTGAGATGCCAGAAACTTGGATCTGTAGAACACTTTTCAGATGCTGATTGCATTACACTGCTTGGCTCTGACACACATGTTTTTGCAGGGGAAGTACGGACATAACTTAAGGGATACAGAGTTTCTTTATTGGCATCAAAAGTAGTGTGGCCCACTACACCATGGTAGAGGCATTTTATTCAGGTGACAAGCACCCTCTAAAGATACCATGGACTTGAGTTATCCTTTTCTACTTGACATGTAGACACTGGCCACTGTCAGTGATTAGAGCATGTATTAAAGAAATAAACAAGGGGATTATAGCATCCTTGCTGGTTTTGAGGGTTCATTTTGTTCTGAAAAAAGAAAATCTGATTTTAAAACAATTAGTGGAGAAAATGCATCTTCTGTGAGAAAGGATCCCTAAGAATTCAGTTACATATATAGTCACTGACCAATAAAATTCAGGTATTTTCCCAAAGGAAGAAGTTGAAAATTTCTATCATTACAGTCAGTGATGGTAAGCCCTCATACTTTTAGTGGAAAATTATTCCTTCTTAGCTGATGGTATTTATTTTTTTAAGACATTTATCTCTTGGCAAGTTCAGTGTTACCAGCCTCTGTGCCTCTGTTAGAGGATTATTGCTCTATCTTTGTGTTAAATAGAGCTACACCTTTTTTCCTTCTACTTCTTCTTTGCATTTTTGTTTTGGTTTGGTTTGGGTTTTTTTTAATGCTGTCAAGCTGCTGATGTAATTAAAGTTTGGAAAGAAGAGAGGGTGTGGGTGCCTGAAAATGTTAAAGACAGGTTAATTCTAAACATGGCTTTGCATGTTGACATTTCCCAGTTAACAATCAGCTTCATAGTGGATTTCTCTTGAATCTTTGCCATGATATACTGCCAGCAAATGGGAGTGGTGAAAAATGCTGGGAAGACCAGTGACTACTAAAATAACACAAAATAGTGGTGCTGTCATCACCTGTTGCCACAACATAGAATTCAACAAAAAAATGCATGCAGTAGAAGATCTTAGAATATTTGACATCATTGTGTATACAGGTCACATTCAAGAAAATATTTTTTATATTTTTTATCCTATCCACAGATACTTGATAATTGGTCACTGTGTTTTAGTTGACTTGGCACCAAGAATTTGATTCCTTCTAGTATACATAGAGAACTTCTCTGAAATGTTAAAAAACTGCTTCCATTTTAATAAGATGGGGATTTAATCCTGAATATCTTATTATACAAAGCAGTCATTTTAGGCCTCATCTTGTAATTGGGATGAATTTTGGTATTTTAATCCTACAGTAAGTGTTCTTAATATTGGTGGCACATTGGAGAAGAAAAAGGAAGATGCATCTAGTTTTTGGTCTCTTTGCAGAACTATGTTTATTGCAATACTACTTTGGTTGGATACATAAAGTTTGAGTAAATTCTTAAGAAATCTTTTGGAATTTGGTCCTGTCTCCATTATAGAAAAATAAGAAAAAGCTACAATTTCAGAGGAAAATTTGGACAGCAGCAAATCAAAGATGAGTTTTGGGGGTTTTTTGTACTGCAAAATTTTCCATTTCTCATTACTTATGTAAAGCACAAGGATATTGCTGAGCACTGCCTACAAATAAGTATAAATTTCTTAATTAACCCAAATCTTAAACTGGCAACACATCAACCTACTTTTGACAGTATGTGGTTTTTTGTCAATGTGTAATGTTATAACTACTGAAACAGACAAAAAACCTGACAAAAATATATTTAAAAATCTCAGGAATATTCAAGCACTGGGTGAAAATCTAAACTTTTATAGGTCTAATGTCGCTTTTCTAAAATAATTAAATATTATTTTAGGTGTGCAAAAAATTAAGAATCTCTGTTGTGAAAATGTTTTTAGTAGTCTAAATTATAGCAGTTGAAATGGGAGAAAGTATCTTAAATTTGCTTTTAGTAGTATTCATTGTTAAACAGTAAAAAGAGTCTGTTTTAAGGACATTTTTCAGTAGCCATCTGGAATGGACCTAGAACATTTTTACATTAATTTACCTGTACTTTTGGTTTATAAATCTTTCCTATAGGTAGGGAACTAAAGATAGTTGAGGTTTTCACTAAAGTTTTATAAAGTCTTATCAGCCATGGAGTTGCTTCACAGCAAATGGAAAAAAATCATGGATTGTTCAGTTTATATTGCAGCAACTAGTGGAGAGTTTGGAAAAAGCTGTTCATTTATCTTGATGGGAACCAAAACTTTTCCATAAGTCATTCAAATATAGATTAGCAAAGACAGAAAAAAACCCCAAACACTTTACAAAACTAAAATTAACATAGTTTGATATGTTAAGGTGCAACAATTGTTCAAACCTACAAGTCATTATAAACTAATTCCGAAATTCTTGCTTTTTTTTGTGGTCAATTGTCTCATTTTCCAGGCAATGGCCATTCAGTACTGAGCTTTCCCCTGATGAAAAGTTAGCTATTATTTTTTGCCAAATTTCCTGTATTTTCATATAAAATCTCTGATTTGAAACATATGTTTATAACCATAATTAGTGTTTTACAGCATATATACTTTATTTTGGAGTATATTTTGTCCAAAATATTATTCATAGATCTTGAACCAAAGGAACTTTGCAAACAGGAATTACTCCTCCATGATATTTCTAAAACATTTCTGCTCATAAAAGCAGGAAATTGAAATTTAGTGAAGAAAACGAGGGAGACCTCACCCTGGGATAACTGGTCACGTTGTGACTGCATGGTTTCCCCCAGAGGAAGAGACTTCATAATATATTTTTTGCACTTCTGTTTATTTGTATTATTGTTCACTTCAGCAGCTGTTCCAAAGCCAACTGCTCTAAGGGTCTCAAACAGTAGTTGTTCTGTGTCTTGCCATGTATTTTTTAACAAAATTTTATGGTTTTTTTTTTACCTTTTTAGATATTTTTACCCAGAAGAATTATTTACTTTTGTTGATTCAGAAGAAAAACAAGGTTTTATTCTGCATTATATAAGTGCTTTGCAATAGTAATATTTTAGGAACATTCCTATTCCTGAAGTTAAGTTTGTCTTTGGGCAATCTGTTTCTTTGACAGTTTTTGGATCCCAGGAGTGTCCTGGTCAAGGGTGATGTATTTTCAGTGTAACATGGACTAGTACATGGAAAATTAGCATTATCTATATTACAAGTTGAGTATTATTATGTGTATCTCTGTTTGCTCTCTCCACCTGAACTGAAACTGGTACTGCCATTTCATTATTCACACATTTGTGTATGTTGGTGGTAAAAATGATGGAAAAAATCCACATCTTGTTAATAACTCTTCAACTATTCTTAACTTCAGGAATTATGGGACAAAAGTAAACATGTTTAATTGGTTTTTAAGTCCCCTAACTTTATTTATTCATGCATGTTTCTCCTTTAGTTATATATGGAAATAGATTTGACTCCTGGTTTGAATCAAATCTTAAATGAGAGCTGAAAGATACATGCCTTTGTAATAAATGATGAACAAGTCTGGCAGCTATTCACTGGGTCAAGCACTATGTACAGTGCATGTACACTGTGTACTAGAAAAGAACTTCATGAGAGTGAGGTTGAGGTGTAACAGTCATTCCTCAAGCTTTGTAGTCCTGTGGAGAAAGTTACTTCTGTGTAAGTAGAAGAATAAGGCTTCCAGCCACACCTGCTAGCTAATGTACATTCATTGAGGCAGGTTATTTGGTTGTTTATGTACCTCACCACAGATTCCTTGGGAGGTGTGCTAACTGATTTGGAGATGTGATTAACTATAAGTTTCCTAGGGAAGTCTGAAAGTTGTGATTTTGAAAAAAAAGAAAAGATTATAAATTGTTCTTACATACAGAGAAAGATAAAAAGGGATAGTTTAGACAACAGAATCAATTTTTGTAACTCTTCTAATTTGTATATATCTTTTATATATTTTTCTTTTGTTAGCTAATCTTTTTGGAAGGACCTAACCCAAATCCAGGTAATTTGAAGATGTCCATCTCCATGGGTTAATAGACTGGCCTGCATGATCAAGCACCAATAATTTCAGCCATTTGGCATACACTCCAGCTGCTGTGTTGAACAGCTTTTTTCATTCCATAAGGGCCTTAGTTTGATGATGCAAGCTTTCAGAGCACCCTGACTACAAGGCTGTAATATACACTAACTGCTTACTGATCCTGCAGCAGCAACAGAACTTTCTCCTTGGCCAAAATCCTACTGGATATTGGTGTGGGCTCTGTGCAAAGTAGAGGCAAAAGAGGAAAAGGGATGGGGGCAGGTGTGTTGACTTCCTTTACAGTGACTGCCACAGCTCCTGCCAGAGCAACATTTTGTCCTAGGCAAAGAGGCACATGCTTGGCTTTCCATTTCCTATAGGATTCCTTGTTGTGTGAAATTTATTCACTGCAATGTGGAGTGATACACAGAGAAACATAAATAGCTAATCTGAGCTCAGGAACGATTCCATTTTGACACTGTGAGTAATGAGCAATTTTCAGATAAATCCAAAATATTAATGCTTTAGGTGGTATTTCTATATTGAGGCCAAATATTTTTTAAAAGTTCTTTATCTCATATTTTTAATTTGTATTTTGTTGAAACTCTTGTAATGGTAGAGTCCTTAAGGACAGGTCAGAAGGCTTATAGACTTGAACGTGTGACAAAGAGGCCATAAAGAATCTGGTCAGATGTAGCTAATTAAAGGTAAATGAAGGACAGCTGCTTTTTATGTTGCCAGCACATCTTTGATCTGCTCTACCCCTCAGACCTCTGTGGGCAAGGTAGTTAAATACAAACTAGGAGGCCTATTTTAAAGACATTAAAACCCTCCAGGGCAATCGAGTGACAGTCCAAGCAGCCATAAGCTGTTTGCTTTATTCATTAGAGAACTTTAAATGTGTCAAGAAATAAAATAATGTCCATGCTCTTAGATCAGCATTAGCAGTGAAGAATACAACAGCTCTGGGACATATGAATGGGCAAACTTCTTATGAAAACAAGTTTACTGAGAAGCATTTTACTATAGCAGCAACGAAAATATCAGTTACACGTTTTTGTTGCAGGAATATTGATTCAATATGCATTGAAATATCTGAAGCTGTAGTGACACAAACATCATGTAACCCAGCGCTGACCTCAGTGGTCCCTTCAGTCATGGTTTAAAAAACTTCCATTGCAGACACACATGAAGGAAAGAATATGTCATATGTGAGTGACATAACAGCCTGTAGTACTTGCTGAAAAATTTATGGAGAATTTGCACAATATATAGCCTTTCACTTGTGTCTAGAGACCCAGATACTGAGTTTTGTAAACTGCAAGTGTTTATTTTATAACACAAAGTTTTAATATTAATATAGCATCCAAAAGACTAACTAAAAAAAAACAGTTAGCTATATAAACTCTTTATTGCTAGTCATTTTGGAAAAAGTGACTTTGCACAGAAGTATTTGTGAGTCCAATTCGGTGTATTTTTTGAAAATTGTTTTATATCTTAATGGTTTTATTACTATTTTTAAATAGGAATTTAAGTTATAGTTAAAATGAAGCAAATTCCTGTAACATTCTAAATGGTAAATTCTGACAATCCATGCCATACTGCCTCAATAATAATTAAGAATTTGAAGAAAATATTTGCTTTCTTTAGTGTTATGTGCTGTGTTTTGCTCCATTATCTTTTGTGTCCATGCCTAAATGTCACCTTGTTTGACTGCATAATCAAACCCTCCATGTTATTTAGCCCCACTGGAATATCTTTGGTATTTTAAAGTCAGGTAAAGGTGTGAAAAGTCTAGAATTGTAAAACTGTCTTTTTGACTATGTCATAAACGCAAATTTTGTGGGTCTTCCCATACAAAGAACATTTCTAGGTATCATTTTGCCTCAGAAAGGCTCTATGTGAGTAGTGCAGTCAGAGCTGCCTGCCTGTGAAAGTAGTATATGCTACTGGAGTCTGGAAGAACCTTTCTTCCAAAGACATGTAGCTCTAGTAGAAGATTCTTTGTTACTAGCCACTGATTTTTGCTGGTTGATCTGACAATTCCTTCTAGTCTTATTATATTTAGCTATGCATAATTTAAAATTAACTCAATCTTCCAAATTGTCATAGATTTATTTCTCTAATGGCAGATATAGGAGTATCAGCCAAGCCATAGGCATGAGGTTAATCAGGGTGGGAGATCTGTGAAACTTATTGTGAAAAAGGACTTAATTTTTTTCATTTTAAAGTACGCAGCAAATAAAAAATCAAATTAAACTGGAAGATGGCCTTTTTTTTACTCAGTACTCAAAGATCGTAAATGAGCATCAAGCAGTTTAAGTGAAGCATGTTAAGAGATTCATAGAGCTGTTCCATTTGCTGCAACAGTAGGTACAAAGATGTGGTTATTGCTGGCAGAATGAGCATGATTTCCTGATTTGACTGATTGTGCCTTGAAGCACAGTTGTAGTAAGCAAACAATGAATAAATTTGTGCTAAATTTAGAGCAGTTTGCATACATGCTTTGAACATTAAAGCTAGATATTTTTTACTGTGGAGGCAAGAAATACATTAATAAATACATTGTTACCCTGGAGGCAAGAAATACATTGATAAAATATTGCAGAATTCTGATAAATGTAAGTTAGGTAGACAGTGCTGATTGAGAACCCGTGGTTTTGAGGAGCATATTTATAACTATCCCACTCATATTAAATCAACATGTATTAGCTTGGCTGTGTGTTAGACTGAAAAAATATACTATGGTAGAACTACTGTGAAAGGAAATTATGATTCCTTGATAGGACCATTTGTCACCAATCTAAAGATCCAATAAAAACAAATCAGGAAAAAGGAACTAAAATATAACAATAATCTCAGGGGGGTTTATTTTTTTCATTTTTCCAACAAAGTCCCTGGGGCAAGACAAATACTTTTTCAGTGTGTTCCATATTGACAAATGCTGAATTGCAAATATTGTTTTATCATTACTACAGTAACCTCCCAGTTCTTGTATATGCATGCATTATCTCAAGGTGGAATTTGCTCTTCCAAAGGCTATAAAGCTTTGTGCATGTGTGCCCAGGTATAGATCACAACTTAGGTTTGAGTATCTTTTATTCAAAGCATGACTATTTTAGAAGATGCATGCCATTTTCTGTCTTTATTCATTTAATTGCTGTAAACCAATTTTCAAGCTCAGCAAAAATAATAGACTACAATTACATTTGTTTTATGTTTGCAATAGAACTGAAAAGTTTCCCATCTGGTACTAATGTTCTCTCTAGCTGGGCAAGCAGCAGTGGAATGCAGCAGATACTAGGTAAGAGTTGTGAGCACCAAAGATGAGCAGTTTAAACTTTCTGATGTGAGCACTGAGCATCAGCATGTTTCTGGCTAGGTCTGTGTATTGGGGCTTGGAGACTGAAGGGGCTTTATGGCTGAGCAACAGCTGGTCTAGACAAAGTGCTGCCTGAAACATTCATTTCCAGCTCCTGTCTTCCACACATCCAGGATGTGATTCTCCTGCCCTTGAGGAATCTTTACTTGAAACCTTGAAGATTAAAATGTTTGTTTGCTATACCATATAACCAAAGAGCCGTTGTTATTATTTCAATACAAGTTGAATTACTTTCTTGGAGAGAGCTTCAAGAACACTGACCACTTTCAGCACAAATACTATAGACCAAACAACAAAAATTACCATTTTCTGCTGAAGTCCAGAGTGGTTTGGTTTTCCTTTTTTTTTTGAAAGCCAGGTAATCACTGTTCCCAGCTCTGCTTTTGGGGATACCAATTCCAGATGGCAGTGCTACACTGGCAGGTTGCATCCCTTAAGGAACACTGTTACCTAACAAGAAGTTGAGCGTGGCCCAGCTCCTGCTCTAGATATGCAAACGACTTCTAAAATGTGACAGTAAACCAACAGCTCCTCCTGGGATCCTCCTGTGATCAGCCAACACATTTTTAAACACAGACATCCTTGTCTACACCAAGGGGAAAATCATATGCAAGAACTTGTTTAATTAACATGTTTTCTAGTGTATTTTCTCCGTGTAGGCTAGGTCTCTGAGGAAGAATGACTCATGAATACAGCACTGCCATTATGGAGTACTTTTTGGAGTAACTTTCCATTTCTCCACATTTTCTAAGGAAAGCATTGATTTGGCTCCTTACCTAAAGTGTTAATTAATGTTTGTGAGGAGCTCCAGGGTACCATTAGTTAATCCCATACCACATCACTAAATAGAATCCTGGGCAAGAGCTAAAATAAGTGTCACTTTCTTAGGTGAGGCTAACAGGTAGATCTTTCTCAGCACAGTCTGTGCATGCTGTTGTGTAGTTTTCCTTGGAGCCTAGTTGACATATACAACAATTGAGAAGGGCACAGTACATTACTGCTTCCCTAGGAAAGGAGTGAGTCTTGACTGCCCAGTGAACCTAATATTTTGTGGACTTTTCTGAAGAAGACATACACTTGCAGAACAGGTAAAAGCTTTATGTGTCTGTGAAGATGAAGTCAGACAGCCAGCTGGTAGAAATTAATTAACCTGTGCAGAATTGACTGCAGGGATGCTTTTTTCCAGGCACTGATTGTTTATGAAACAGTGCTTTTACAATCAATTTTTTTACCATGCTTCATCTTGTCAAATGGAGTGTTTTAACCAACAGAAAAGCATACTTAAGAGGGAATTTGTCATTGTTTTTATTAGGATACAAAGATCAACACAAGATTCTTTCTGTCAGACTTATATTCTCAGAAGGAAATGCATAGTACGCATAAAATATTTATGATCATTTCGTACATTGTAACTATATCTATGTAAAAGCCAAAATAAATATCAACTGTTCCAGCTATACAATATACAGTGCCTGATGTGTTTATTGCCACATTTTCTATGACCAGTCTCCTGTCTGTTGTGTTTCTCCAGCGACTGTGTTATTCCAGGGAAATGAGTAACACAAGGGGAGGAGGGTGCATAATGGCTTCTACACTGTAGGGGGTTGTCTGAACTAACACATGGATCATGCTCTACATCTCTTGAATCTGAGCTCGTGTGTTATGCAGAAAACACGTAGAGGGTGAGATGCCCAGGTTTCTTTGAAAGTTAAATCAGTGTCTATCACTGGCACATCGCACTTTTCAGTTCATAGTTTTGAGGATCAATGAAATGCTGAAGATAAAAAGATCCTCCTAAGGAGGTCCAAAGCCCAAATGGTTCTGGTTTTATCTGTGTTATTTTGCAAGAACTGTTAGCTAGATTTAATTCTTTTTCTCCCTATGCAGTGAATGGTTGAAGTATGGAAACCCTTGCTAATCCTGTGCTGCTGAAATCTCAAATTTTCACATCTTGCCAGATGGATTGTTACAATTACAGCATATTTTAAACAGTGTCATAATATTTTCAAGCCATGTATGATTATTGATACAAGTCTTGTGTGAATGATGGAATAGAGCAACAAAGAAAAAAAGAACTCAAAATAGCCACCAGTCACCAAAATGTTTGCATTGAAGAGATGTATGTGAAGACTGCCAGATTGAAATTTTAAGTGTGAATCTTGTAAAGGGAAATGTAATGTAATCCATAATGGGAAACAATTTAAAAACAGAAGATATTAGTTGGGAAAGGGAAAATGCTTTACTGAGGAGGGTCGTTTCGGGGGTCAGCTTTTTCTGTCATTTTATTCCCTCCATGGGCTCAGTTACTAAGCAGAATGTTTTACATAATAGAATTCTGGACTCCCTTCTTGGTTGTTGATATTCCACTTGTGTACGCTCAGAGCATGTCAATGATGACAGCTGGTTATTCCTTCAACACACAGATTTTGATTATGTCTTGTTTTATGGTTAGTATTTGGTTTTCACAGGGAATGTTTTCCCACCCAGAAGACAACAAATGTTGGACTGACCCAGTAATTGTTCTTTCCTATATTTCCTTTGGGCTCTTGTTCAGCTAGTTGGATCTGAGTTATTTTAAACATAATTAGGCCATCATAAATCACTCTGGGTTAGTTTGCATGTGACATCACTAAGGAGACCCAATGAGATGATTAGAGTATTTTTTGGAGAATGTATTTGTAACTATGCTAACTACTTTATCATGGAAATAAAGTTTGTAAACAGTAGTCTTTCCAGAGTGACAAGTTAAGATATATTGCACCCTGATAGAGCTGTTCAGTAAATTAGATTTTCATAGTGCTAATTGAATTTGTCACAAAGCTGATGAACATTAGCTAAAGACAGAGCAATATATTTTATTTTACTGAGCACATCTCAGAGTGCTTGTAATTTAGTAGGGCCACCACACTTTCTGGGCAGGCTATCAAGTAGGATGTTGTAATGATTTGCATGACTACTATAGTAGATGGAAAAATGTAGCTCGTGTTTGTAGCTGTTCCATTAGTGTCCTGCACAGTGTGCAGTCCTTTGGTGCTCTTCAGAGAGCTGTGCCATAATCCCTGCATCTTTTGAAGACTTCTGTCTGGTGAAATCAAGTAACTATACCTCGTTTAAAACCCGGTGTGTAATTATATGATGAGACAAAGGAAAGACCAAGAAAGGCAGATAACCAATAGAATCCTGAAGTTATCAAAACAGACCTCTTGCCAAGGACCTTGGAATTCATCTGATTCAGTTGCTGGAAAAATGCCTGAATTAAAAATTATCCTACGAGGACCAAGAAAATAGAGCCAAATTCTGGCACTCTACAGTTTTCTCCCAAAATGGTCATTAATGCTGCAAAAACAGAATAGGGTGAACAACCCTTGGCCCCATGCTTGGCCCCCTGCTGTGGGCTCTATCTGCCAAAATAAGATGGAATAGAAGATCAAAAATGAGGAGAGGGGGAAAAAGTTGGAAAAGGAGATCTTAGAAAAGGAGGGTGGTTGGAAAGGGAAAAACTTGTAGGCTATGCCCCCTGCCAGCACTGAAATACTCAGTTGCAGCTCCACTCACAAAGCACCTGTTGGCAGCTGTTGGAGCAGTTTATAGATTTTGGGAGAGTTCCCTTACGTGAAATGTGATATGGTCTTATTTTAGTAAAATAGAAGCAATTCTTGGACAAAAATTACAGCAATAAATATACCTGCACAGAAATAACAATGACAGCTTTTGCTTTCATTGAAAAAATTGCATTCTTTTAAATGAATCTCATTACTACTAATGTTAATATCCTTTGGCTGATATCACCTATGTAGTCTTCATTTTATCCAGAATTGAAGAAAACCAATGTTGCATGGAGTGAAAAGAAAATACAGCAAAATAATGATCATAAATATTAACTTGATACTGTCCTTCAAACTCAATGGCAGGAAACTATGGATCAGGGGCTGTCTGGCAAATTTTGTGTTTTGCAATCTTTATGCATTAGAGTGTAATGATAGAAAAAAATGAAAATTGTTTATGTTAAATTAGAATTCTCAGCAAGTATTTTATGTTTGGAACTCAGTTTAAACATTTTAACATCTTCACAAACTTTAATGTAAATTCCTGTTAAGTGTATTTAATAAAGAATTTTAGCATTACAATTTACACCCTCCTTCTGTTACTAACTCCAAAAGTCATTTGTGTTCATGTGCAAAAACTTTTGCCGTTCTTTCTTGTTGTATAAATAACATATTATTCCTCAGGATAAATGTATAACAGTTATCATTAATATGTATATTCAATATGTAAAGTATATCAATCAGAAAATAAATTGTTATTTTTAAAGATAGGTATTTATTATAGCCTGAGCTAAAAACTCTATTGCATTTACTGGCTAAATCTCCTTTGACTATAATGAGAATCCTTCCTCTCCTGATGCTCTGGTTCACTTTAAAAGGCTTACTTAGTAGGTATCTGTGTTACTCAGAAGGTTTGCATAAAGCTGAAATAGAAAGTAGATAATGTTTTGAAATTTAATGCTCTCTGATATAAATTTTAAGCCACTCCCTCAATTTTCCTGTTCTGCCTGAAACACTAAACTCATTAGTTCTAAAATAATTGAAATGTGAAACTTTAAGCCTCCTTTAGACTATATTCAATAATGAAAAGAAGCTCAAGTTTCTGATACTGCAATGTATGCCACTCAGGCAGAGCCTGGTTCCTTTATGAAGCCCACCAAGAGTTTTTCTTTATCAAGTCTGTCAAAGAACATGGTCAAAATGCAAATTCCATTAGGTCAATATGTTTTGTGTGGAATATTTCAAAATTTTCTTTGTGTTAATTTCTATACCTTTCTTAGAAAAAAAAAAATAGCTGAGCAGCTGAGCATGTAACAAAGTGGTTTAGGTATTAGAGACTGTTAACTTCAGTAATACCTAAGCTCAGATGTGGTGTGTGCCATTAAAGGAAGAAGACAGGATGTGGAACTTAAGACAGTGACATCTGAAATAGGAGAGCATCTAATGGAGCATAAGCATGTGCTTAGTTTCAGTGGGACTGTATGTTATACATAAAGAAAGGAATTTGCAGATATTTTAACTTAAAGAAGAAAGCTTTCCTGAATCAAGATTTTTAGAAACTTAGCTCTGAATCACCAAAAGACATATTTGTTATTACAAAAGCTTTGTAATTTTTTTACAATAATCATAAATAAATTTTTTAAAAGTGTTTGAATATTGTAATAAATATAGTCTTCACAACCTGTTTCTTCATGATGTGGCATTAAATGTATTACTCTGGGTAAAAAGCACGAGTGGACATTTAGGAGTCCTAATAAGCCAGGACATTGTAATTATTGTCTAGTGCATATATGTATCTATTTTCTTGGCATTTCAAAAACCTGTAAGATTTGTGTAGTAATTTTTATTATGTCTGCAGATTGACAGATCTCTAAAATACCCTTTTATAGTGCTCTTGAAAAATACATCTTTTTATTGTTTGTTTGCTCTCTGGAATGAGGCTGATATGGGAAATGGAAAGTAGAGTTGGCAAACCTAGAAAATTTAAGTAGGAAGTTCTCCCTGGGTTATGTACGAACTTTTCATGAGGAGTCAAGTGGGTGGAAAAAATAGCAGAGCCAACTTTGAAGGTGGTGTTGACAGGTGCATTTGGGACCTTCCAGATCTCTCTTACCTTGGCATTCACCCCTTGAGATTCACGCTCTCTGCAGGGACGTGGGAAGTCCCCATCATGTGAACCCAAGTGCAAATGATGAGCAGTGGATCAGGAAGGGGAAAAGCCAGGACTGCACATCAGCATCAGCACAGGGCAGGGTAGGACAAAGATCCAGTGAGGCTGCAGCTCAGATACTCAGGAATCAGGTGTCATCTTAACATCAAGGTCATCTGAGCCACCAGTGCAGTCCTGCAGTGTCCTTAGGAATTTGTCTTATATGACAAGTGCCAACCTGAACTCCTTCCCTTTACTACTTTCAACAAGACTTAATGTATTTATTTATGATGCCAATCAAATGTTCCCACTGTTCATAAGTCATAAAACTGAGCAAAAACTAAGATTAAATGGATTGCATAGCTGAAGTCCTCATCTTCCTCTCATAAACAACTAACACTGCTTACTGTTGAAAAGCCCAGTGGTTCATATACACTACAGAAGAGCATGTTTAATATATGAGGTGTGCAAGTACTGTATCATCAATATGTGTGGGTTTTTGCTTAACTTTTCAAATTTCAAAAACTATTGGAGTCAATTAAAATTAAATTACTATTTGTACAAATGTTTATTAGACCTTTCTTTATTGTTCTTTTATAGGTCTTGTAGAAATTTGCCTGATGCATCCCCTTGATGTAGTGAAAACAAGGTAAGATCATGCTTGAACAGGTTTTGTTGATACTGGAAGATTTCCAAATTACAAGCTGTCAAAAAATAAAATCCTAGAACTTCTCCAAGTAAGATAACTTGTGCCTTTAATGACATTTATATTTACTTACCTGTATCTACAGCATTTGACAGATGGAATTTGAGTAGCATGGCACATTTCTGATTAGAGGTCATCTAAAGGTGTTAAATCTGCTTATGACATGCATTATTACTCTTGTAACCCAATGCTATGACATGAAGGTGGCTAAAGTTAAATTCACTTACTGTGTGCAATATCTGAGTAATGCTTTTATATGTAATTGGGAAATACCATATTACCTCCAAAATAATTTTCACAGATTTTTAATAAAAATAATAAGAGAAGATGATCCATATTCTCTTTTTAAGCTAGATAACTTAATTATTTTCTATTTTTAAAAATATTTTTATCTGTCTTTATTTTGTTTTCTAAATATTTGTTCTTATATAAGTATAAATGATTAAATGACCTCGAAAATTTGCTCATTAGGTTTTTTTTAATGTTGATTACTGAAATAAAAAAAGAATAGTTGTGTTTCTAGTTTTTGGAACATCCTTTTATTTTCTATACTTTTTAGTTTTTGTATAAATTCAAAAGTGAATGTTACTGTACGTGAAAAGCAAACCAGGATGGAGAAGCATACTAGTAGAAGGAGAAAACTCTTCATGCCATGTGTTATGCAGTGCCATATACTGTTCCTGGGTCACAGTCATGTAGGTAGAAAAGCTTCACTAGGAGACTAATCAGCCCCAAACAAATGATGAGGAAAACTGTGGTCTGAAATATACTTGAAGTTGTCAATTATGACTTCATATTCTAGTTCCAGTCAGGCAACATGTGAGCTTTTTATGATGCATTTTTGGCTTCTGTTTAAATCACATTCTGTGATTTGCCTGAGACCTTGAGATGCCTTTTTTTGCAGGTTGCATTTTTCAGAAGGAAGTCATCTGTCTGTGGTCATTGCCCAACTCCAGGAGACACCTATTCAGGCTCCAGCTGCATTGACTGCTGCTGAGGTGCTGTAGGTCCTCCTTGGGGCTCGGAATTTGCTCAGGCAATCCTTCCATGCCGTGGAATGATCCCTTCATAACATGGAATGTGTGGATTCATATGGAGACAACGCACCTGGTAGTTCTGAGGGTCCTCTCTGCCCCTCCAAGTACCACTGAAACAATGCTATTAAAACAAGACTTTCATAAGATTCAAATTAAAGGCTCAGAAACAACAGGGTACAAGCAAAACAAATACCACAAGAACAAATTTAAAAGAAAAAAGTCTGTCTTGTTCTGCTGTCAAGTGGTCCCCAAAGGATGTGCTTTAGTGACTTCATTTTGGCAGGTTGTGCTATAACTCACTATAGCTTTCAAGCTTTGGTTTTACCTCTCCCCATTTTTCTCTTTGTACTGAACTAGGAGTCATGTTCTTTTGTAGTATGAATGTAGATCATTTGTAATTTAGTGTAAGCCACATATCATGTGTCAGAAAATGCATTAATTGCACACCTGTACTGGCAGTCAGCAGACATCCTTTCATTTTTCTGATAGAAACCACACAGTAGACTCTCAGAACACAAGGACAGATTTCCCCATGTCTCTTTGAGATTTTACTAAGCTTTACACATTTTTAGTAATGAAAATATTTTTCAGATCTGAGATCCAGAAATGTAAAGCATTAAAGAGTGTATGGGGATGTTTGTGGAGCTGTAAGAATCCTTAAAAACATAACAAAAAGTAGTAAAAATTAGGAAACCTTTAAATGTGAAATGTGAATCCATAAACAGTGGAATTTTTAGAAGAAAGAAAGAAGTAGGAAAAAAGGAAAAAACAGTAGCTGTGCAGAAGAAATCAGACCATCAATCAAAGTAAAACTGAGGCGCTGAATCAAATAAAAAATCCATTAAACAAATTTCTTCATTTGAAGAAAGTTCCATTGAGTGAACTCTTCCACTGAGTTAGCTGCAACTCTTTGCAGTGGGCAGCAGTTTTTCTAGTTTGTTGATGCAGATGTACTCAGAGATATTACACAGATTTTGCAGTAACTTTTCTGCAGATCTCAGCAGATGGTAGTAGTTGAAAATACTTACATTTTGAAAGCAAATGACAAAACCAAGAATAGAATATCCTTTGATCTCATCCATCATTTTGTTCTGTGTTCCTAACATCATGCTGCTTTCTTTCATTTTGTAATGGTCCCAATTTACTATAGCAGATTAATTCTTTGATGGCCTTGAAAGTTCAAATGAAACATTGGTTTTAATTCTGAACTTTGGACATAGAATGTTTTCTAATACATTTTCATTGACTTTATTCCTTTCTTGCAGTGCCTCTAAGTACTTTTGTGTACTGAATCTTTCCCAACATGGTATTGATAATCCACTATTTCCTAATCACTTCCAGCTATTATGGTTTTGGTGATTGGTTTAGGGTTTTCTTCCTTTTGGTTAGGTGAAAAGATATATGGAAGCACCACTGGAAGCTTAATTTTTATGGTGTTTTGAGTTTCCTGTCTTTTTTTCCTAGAAGTGTGTTTGGTGAAAAAAGTCCTGTGGAGATATTAGGTCACAGGTTGGACTAGATGATCTTAAAGGTCTTTTCCAACCTAATTCATTCTGTGATTCTGTGACTTCAAAATACTGGAATCTCATTGATCTAAGTTACTGTTCTGAAGGAGTTTAGGAAGGATGTTGGAGGCTCACATCTAGTGCACTGGTGGCTTAGTGCTTCATTGATATTTTGTGTATGTGTGTGTTTTCAATAAAAAATTGGAGAAAATAAAGTTTCTGTCAAAGATTATTTTGAAACCCTGGAAAATGGTTTGGCTCCTTTATGACATTTTGCAATATCTTTTCTGTGTTTAGCAATTTTCTATTATTCTACAGTAACAATGCTAGATTTGTTTATCTCCTCACATCAAGGGAGGAACAGTATAGAAGTACATGCTTATAAACCATAGAGAATCCAAATGCTTAATGAAGTGTTTTTTCCTAAGTGTACATCTGAAAATAATTTTATTTTTTTCTCTGCTAGAACACCAAAGGTCCCTACTCTAAGAAATTCCTGTTAGCTAGATAGATGAAGATAACTATGATCCATTGTTTTAGCTTTATGAATCCCACTTATTCTTTGAAATAAAGCTCTTTTCTCATTTGCAAGATATATTGGAATAGTTTCTGATGAGATATTATCAAAAAAAGATGTGCTGAATTTTTAATGCTTTTGTAGAAGAGTCTCTAATAGCTATTATATATAAAAATTACCCTTACAATTAATTTAGCAATTAAATAAATTACTCAATTTCTGTTCTTGTCCTCCTCAATACAGTCTGGTAAGTTTTTGTGTGTGCCCATGTACAGGAAGTGACTGCAGTAGCAAGAGTTTTTCAGTACAGATACAGTCAAGACATAGGAGGTTTACTTTTTAATTAAGAAACCTGTCTTTGCTAGAACGTGAGGGAGGAAAAAAGTGTCTTAGCCTGGATAAAGAACTGAGTTTACTTACTTTGTACTTTTTTTGTGTCTTAAGCATAATGCAGGCTGTAATGTCATTTTCATCTATGAGACTTTCAAAGGATGGCAAAATGACATACTAGATCGTGATGCATAGGACAAGACATTGCCATATATATTACTTTAAATTTAAAAATATAAAGTGCTTTTCCAGATAGAGTTTATCCTTTGTGTCCTACTGTCATATGTTTCGGCTCAATCAAATATACAAAATTCAGAACTTAATAACGTTGTATTGTTGATAATTAGTATTTATGCAGAAGCTCACAGGTGTGTGGTTGATGAGAGAAAGGGGGAGAATTACAGGGAGTTGTATAAAGTCAATGGAAAGCTAATTGTATTTGAGATATCAGTCAAGCAAGCCTGACTGGTAACTGGAGGGTATTACTGTGGTCTGTTTGACAGTTCCAGGTTATGTTCTGTGGTAATCTGAATTCTCAGGAAAAAAAAACTCTTTATTTTTTTCATTTCCCTTCTACTGGGTTACTGGCATAAAAATGACATGTTCAGGAGCTCCATAACTTTGAACTACATGCATTAACACAGAATTTTCCTTGCTATTACATTTTAACACCTCAAAAAATGCATGCAGCCAATGGCCGTATTGGAAAATTAGAACTACAGGTAGAAATAAAATTTTAACTAATATTTCCTCAGGTTTATAAGTTGATTCCCTTTATATGTGCCTTCTCTTTTTCTTTTATTATCAACAGTATTTATATAGCTGAATTTTGGTGACTCTACTCTTGAAAACAATTTAAAAATTGCCCTTGCAAGTATTCATATAGACTATGAAATATATATTGGAGCAGAAATAATCACTTGGGATGTGACTTGGTACTGTGTAGTTAGGAAATGGAAACCTATTCAGTAATTTTTTTTTAACAGTTGTCTACAGGACAGAATTTAATAGAAAACACAAATTAAGAAATACATGACGAAGTGTTTTCATATAATAGATAAAAAAATAACAACGCATCATCAAAAACTTTCGAATGCATAACATCTGAAAAGAAAATTTGTCTGAAATTCCTGTGAACAGGAAAAATGTTATGGGAATTAAATAATTTACTTCTCTATTCCATTTTAGCTGTAATTTGAAATCACTACACATTTCGAGACAAATATTAGAAAGAAAGATGGTTTCTCTCACATCACACTAATACAAAATTGTCCTCCAGATCTGTGTCGACTTCACTGGAGATAGATGAGTTCATACCACTGGATTATTTAGAGGGTTTTTTATTCATGGATTATTCAAAGAGAGGTGAATGTTATGCCAAATACCATCTAAAAGACATGGAGAAAGTCTAGTTTATTATTTCATCAGTAGAATCATCAGGGTAACCTTTATCCTAACAATTCAAACGTATATTCAATGGACAGTTTTTTGGTACTTCTCTAGTTAACTCAAATAATGACAGTTCCATTTGATTTTTTTTCTCTATATTTAAACAGTCTTTTCTATTGTTGTGGCTTCACAACACAGTCTGACATTGGGATGAGTGTGCAGTTTCAAAGTCAATGCATAAAGGAGACCCAGAAGACATTCTAACAAAAGATTTTCCTTCAATTTATCAGGAGAATAAGTTATGAAGTATAGCTTGTTTTCATGATCAACCTATCCAACATCCCTGGTTTTTTTCCTTAAAGCTATTCCTCACCTTCAGCAAAGAGGCTGCAGTCCATATTGCCCTACTGTAACACCTCTTCACATAGTTTAGCATTAAATCAGAATCTTCATATGGACTGACTTTTGGTCTCATGTGTGATCTTGAACATCAGCATTTAAAATATGAGGCGAATAATTCACCTCAGAAACCGTGGAGGAAATTTTTGTGGAGCCAGGATAGAGATTTTAAATTTTGCTATTCTTTCTGAAAAATTCTAAACCAACGTCATGAATCTAAAGCCTCAAATCTAAAATATAATTTGGTATCTAAATCAAGGTTTGGAATCTGCATTACAGACCCATTTCTAGTTAGCGACTGTTCTGCTGATTTGTGTGCGTGTTTATCCATTCTGGTCCTTTGTTCCAATTCTGTCATTTTGGTCTTATTAAAAAAGTTCAACTTACTACATGTGTTTCCGATCTCATTCCATCTGTTATTTTGCAAGAGCTACTTCCTTTATATCATTAATTCCTCTTTGATTTTTGGTCTTTTTTGTTTGAATGGGCAGAGGTGGAGCTTGTTTCTGAAAAACATTGGTTAAGGAAGAGTTCATTGTCCTTGTACAATGTTACCATTTCCAAGTGACCATAGTTCACTGGGTTTGCATCAGGCCATGTTAAGTTCATGTTACTTGATGCAAACTGCTCTAGTTAGATTCGTAACAGTTTTAAGCAGAAAATAGTCTTCCTGTCCTGGGAAAATTATCAGGATACCAAAATATTCTGTATTGGAATGAACAGTTGAACTCTCAGAAGACTTAGAAAAACAATGAGTTATGGCCAATGAAACTTTGTGTAATTAATTTTGGATTTTGGAAGTTTTCACTTCCTTTTTTTTCTTTCTTTCTTTTCAATGACTTTTAAGCAATTTTGAACTAGAAAAACAGAAGGTTTTGTTTGAAAAAGTAGAGAACATCTATTGTCGTCTAAAAGAAGTGTATAAAAATATATTGAAACTGATAGATTGTTGAGAAATGGTTTTTTTTTCATTTTGAAGAAAAAGAACCAAGTAAAAATAATCCCTGACCAACTCGGCATAATGTCCTTATTTCATCCAAATGTCAAGGCTTTTCTCTAGGATTAGATTTCCTTCAATTATCAGTGGCCTTTGGCACAATTTTTCACAGGGCTTGTGTGCATATTGCAGCTTATATTCTGGTTTTGGCATTTGAATTTCAGCATTGAAATGCTTTGGATATCTACATACAGATCCAAATTTTTTATAATGAGGACTTTACAATTTACAGTAATTTCGATGTGGATGTGATCCAGTGCTCTGTAATTTGCCCTTCTTTTTCCTTCTATGTACAATCTGTTAGGAATTAATAAGGGCACATGGGCTAATAATTCCTGCTAGATATACTATTGCAATTTAAATCCTTCCCTGAATTAAAGAACAGTATTGATGTACACTGTTAAACAGATGCTCTGATTTGCAGTGCTGGTCAAAGTGATTTCTGTTTCTATGTGCTTTTTTGTTGTTGTTATTCATAGGCGTACCACATGTATATTTTATAAAGAGTGTCAAGATCCTTTGGGATAAAAGGAGCTATGTAAATGTGGCTTCATGATCTTCTCATGTGATACTGTGTTATTTGTGATCAAACAGCAGAACTGCTTGACAATATCCCTACTTCAAATCAGTGTAGATTTTTGGAAGATCTACAACATATATTCTTTTCTTAATTTTAAAATAATTCTATCCATTCTTTGGTAAAAAGTGAATTTCTGCATCATCAAATTAGACTGCTACAGATCTCTTCAGCTTTCTTTAATGTTGATTAAATATTCTGCCATCTACTCTTGACTTTTTTTAATTGAGGTGCTTTTTTAAATTGAAATACCCTAAAATCATAATTTCCATTTGACATCATGGCATGATGATGCTGTGCTTTGGATTACGTGTTATATGTGCCATTTCATTGGCTTTACCAAAATTTACCTCAGTTTCTTGAGTCACTTGTTAGCTGGAACAACCTGGAATTTCTAACACCCACAAAGCAAACCATGTCCACCTTCAGTGTGCTCAAGATAGAACAATACTCTCTATTTACCTATCAAAGAATTCTTTCCTTGTTTGTCAAGCTTTTAGATGAATAAAGTGAAATAAAAGACAACTCCAGATGCATAATTAGTTACTTACGTGCTTCAGGAATGCACCAGAAATGGCTCTAAGTGCAGGGAGCAAGTGGTGAGACATCCTAGGAGAATTGAGAGAGGCAGTAGTAGATGGGATAAGCTTTTCAGACAAGGAAGCAAGTGGACAGTCTCTACCAGAGAGAGCAAAAGAAAAGGAATGCCAGAGCAAGAAGGAATGCGTGATGGTTTTCTTGCATAATTTCTTGCTAGCCCAGTAGATGTGGAAGGGACGTTTTGGGTTTCTAGAAGGCTGGTGGATCAAAGCCGACTTGGAGTGGCCTTAGTTCTCTTCAAGATTTGGTGTTTAATTTTGTTTGAGATTTTTGGTTTGGTGCATCTTCCCATTAGAGCGTGGTGCCAATGACGCCAAGGTCACGGGTTAGATCCTCATATGGGCCATTCACTCCAGAGCAGGACTTGATGATCCTTCTGGATCCCTTCCAACTCAGACAATTCTGTGATTCTGTGCAAAGTTCTTCCTCCAACACACAGCTCTGTCTGGGTGAACCCTTACAAATGATTCCTTGAGCAGCTGATTTGGGGGATAAATGGTAATCATGCTAGAAGACATATTGAATATAATCCACCCTGCTAGTGGCAATCCTTTTGACTATAGACATTTGCAAGATATATTCAGTCATTTGTTCTCTTAATAATTTTGTGCTTGTCATTTTGTTTTTCCTCCAGTTTGGACAATGAGCTAGAATAGTTTGTTTCAGGTCCCTTTAATGTATATTTTGTTTAAATTCTAATGACATAGCACAATAGTCTTTCTATGTTTGGATTTCCAGTGCTTACAAAGTTCATATAAACATTACTGGCAACTACATGGGCAGAACTTGTAAAATGAAAAGAGCCTGAGGGTTTCTCTTCTATAATCTGCATCTATATATTTACATGCTTTAAAAAAATAAATGTACACAGACATATTTGGCTGTACTGGTACAGCATCTTCCTTGGTAGAGGAAGTGAAGTTTCTTTATATTTAAATTCTCTTGCACTGGAAAAACCTGCAGTTGATTAGTTGTGTCTGCATGATGCAGTTGCAAGAAAGTGGTGTGGACTGTGCTTTGTGATTTCACAGGCTGTACATTCTGCACTCACAGTTAAAATCCAGGAAAGCTCTGAAATTTTTTGGATTTTCCTTGTACTACTTCAAGATATCTACAGATAAACAGGATATTTATATGGATCAGAAATCATGACCAAATTTTCATGACAAAAATTATATTCGGTTTGAAACATTTTGGATGTGTGGGTCAGCTGACAGATCTGGAAAAATACAGCCATGTTTGTGCAGAAAACACCCTGTAGTATTGTAGTGTGTTATATTGCATTAAATACAATAGATGTGTTTTAATTATTTTATTTGTTTAGATTCCCACAGTCTCTGGACATGCCATTTTATTGCTGTCAAAAAAGGAATTACTATACTTATGTGAGTTTTTGTAAATTGCCTCAGTGCCCCTTACACTCTTAACAGTGAGAAAGAAATAACATTAGAAGTCTTGGTGCTCAGTGCAATATGAACTATCTTGTACATCACTTATAAATCTGGTTTATTTATTTTGGACATGGGACATCTATTCAACTATTCATCTGCTATTTCTTGGCAATGGGGAATGGTACCAGGACTGCTAGCATTTTAACCAGAGCTCTACTGTTCAGACCACTGCAGTAGAACCAGCACTCAAAGTCACAGCCCATTCCCAAATGAGGTGTTACAACCTGTGTCTGTCATGTTCTGCCACTGCTGTACCAGCACTCAGAAATCTCCATCCCAGTGTTGAGTTCAGCTTCCTCTCCCTTTCCCTCACCCTCACTCTCTCCTCTGTCCGTGCCTCTGCCTCTTGCTTGGTCCCAAACCATAGCTTTTGTCCAGTCTATTTTACAACATGCCTAGTGACAAGCCCCTTCTGATTCAGTAGGCTCCTGCATAGCCTACTGCTTCTCACAGACAGTAGGTATTTTCTAATGTTCCACTATTTCCATTACATAGTTTTACCCCTAACAACTACCTACACACCCTTTACTGTATATTGTTCCCCTTCCCTTTTGTTTATTCCCTTTAGACATGCTAGATTCATGGCATGCCCCCATTTTCTTTTTCCCAAGCCTAAATTAGTGTGAGCTAATCAAAGAAGCTCTTTAAATAATCTTTTTCTTTGTTTTAATACTGTATTTAAAATATAATCAGTCAAAAGAAATCATGAGGGATAGAATGGAATGAGAGCAAGAGCGGAAAGGAGAATATGAAGGACTAGGAGGTGAGAAAGTACATGGGATTCTATTTACAAGAAAAATACATGCTGAAAATAAGTATTTAAGATGGGAATTGGGGAGTGAAAATGAACAGATGTTAGCACAGTTACTTTGTCTGGAGACAAAGAAATGGGATAGTTAAAAAATGTATGTATTTTAAAGTAAGATTTTAAATAAGGATTAAGCAGCTGGGAAAGGTTACTTAGACCATGAGTTGGAGACATCTATGGTGTACATAAGATTTTTTTAAAACAATCTAACAAAGCAGCTGGGTGAGTTATTAACAGATGTTAATGATTTGTCAGTGGTATAAAACATTAAGATCACATTCAGGGGTAGACTGTAGTCATGTCTGATTTCTCCATGGACAAAACTTTTGCATTATACCACTGTCATGCCTGATTTCTAACCATGGATGGAAAATGCCTAAAATAAATCAAGCAAGAAGAAAGAAAGAAAGAAAAGAAAGAAAGAAAGAAAGAAAGAAAGAAAGAAAGAAAGAAAGAAAGAAAGAAAGAAAGAAAGAAAGAAAGAAAGAAAGAAAGAAAGAAAGAAAGAAAGAAAGAGAAAGAAAGAAAGAAAGAAAGAAAGAAAAAAAGAAAGAAAAGAAAGAAAGAAAAGAAAGAAAGAGACAACTGCCTATGTTTATTTTATTAGTGTTTGTTCGTCTACTGCAATGAATGGGAGATAGTTCAAGCATGCAAAATCATAGTTTAATGACTTCTTTTACAACAAATAGAAAGTAAATTTTCTACCTCTTTACATTTTTTTCTTACTTGTACTTGAGCTAGCTTTCCAAAGCTATGGATACAAGAGAATAAAGCTGTATGTGTTGGAAGCACAATGAAACTGTAGCAATGCCAATAATTCTCTCAGAGAAGTTGGCCCTTAATGCTGTATTTAAGTATGTCCCGAAAATAACTGCATTAGGCCAGTAAGTGCCAAGTAAATCTATAAATAAATAAAAAGAGAGATAATATCTTTATGAACTGTGCTTTCTGTATGTTTTTATGAACAGATGCATCAGTGTGTATTCTAGGTCTAGAGGGGGTTTTGAGAAACAAGAGTCTTCATATTGAGTGGGATGCAAGTAAAATACCATCTCCAAAATAATCTTGGCACAATAGAGATGTCTTTTGAACTTATTTCTCAGGAGAGTAAGAAGAAACAACAAAAAAGCGAAGGAAATATTTGCAAGTTTTTAGCTGCTGCAATGCTGTAGTAAGCTGATGACTCCCTGGTGAGAAGGCAGTGGGTTAGATTGTGCTTTTACAACCCGAGGAGAGCCGGGGCAGAGCCCAGCGGCACCAGCTGAAGATCAGCGCGCAGAAGGGGCTGTGCCTCAGAGGTGCGGTGACCTTCCCAGTTTTCTCATATCTCCATAATGGATTATTGACCCGTAGCAGTACTGGTTTTTTGTAACTACACAAGTTTCTTGTCATTTCTTGTCATTCTGGTCATTTCTTGTACATTTTTGTCCATTTTTCTAACTCTGGAGCAGGGGCAGAATAGTACCTGTGTGTCCCCCGAGCACTGGCTGCCACTGCAGGGCTGCAGCAGAGCGGTGAGAAGGGCCTGTGGGTGCCCATAGGAACATGGTGGAGTTCTGGGTCTGTACCAGGGGGAGATGGATTTACAAGGCTACATGTCCATCCAGCATCTGCCCAGGTGTAGCAACTTAAATCAGGATGGTTCCCCCAGGAGGAACGTTGGATACTTTTTTCTTTAGCACGTTAGTGAGCTGAATCAGTTCAACACAAGAATCAGGCAACTGTCAGAGACAGTACAGGGGTGAGGCAGGAGAACAAGACAAATGGGAATTGGATTGAAAAGAGAGCAAGCAGGTCTTTATATTATTCTGCTTTCTCAGGGTACTTCTTTCCTGAGCGAGTCATCTACAAACTGGATGGGTGAAATTAAATAGTTTTGAAATTGCTAAACTGAAATACAAATTAGGAAAGAAAAAGCAAAACAACAAACAACAACAATAAAAACTCAAAACAAAACAAAACCCACACACACTACCTTCAAAAAAACCAAAAACCCCACCAACAACCCAAAAAAACCAAACCTTTTTGACTTATTTTGTATCTTAGAAAGAAGGAGTGAAGGAAGCCATATTTCATTTAAAAACATGGTTTCACAACATTTTCAGCTCAGTTCTTTGGGAATTGTGTTCCCTAGACCCATACACTACCAGTCTTTGCCCCCTTGACACACTGCATTTCAGGGAGCTAGCACAGTGGAAGACTTACCAATTAATCATTGTCTGGCTGGATTTCTTTTTACCAGCTTGGTTTTCTGAATTAATTCCTCACACAATTATGTATCAGGCAATATGAGGACAAAGAAGGGGGCAGCCCAGACCCAGATTATCAGTGGCCACCCCAAACTGTATGCTAAAGGTATGCATGAAAGGCATGTGTGCACATGCTGTCATTAGAGTATGCTGCTACACTTAATCTGGTGAAAGGGAGGTTTTACACTAAAAGAGTCAGTCCTGCTCCTGGCTCCTTGACACCCAACATCCTTCTAGTCTTTGTAGTTTGGTCCCACCATTTCCCTTATGCCAGATCTAACAGTTGCAAAACTGCAAGGAAAATTGATTTAGCTTGATGGTGTGTCAGAAAATTAAGCTATTGGAAAGTATTTGTTTTCTAGTGGCTGCAGAATACTGGATCAGCTATCTTGTAATGCAAAACTGCATCCTAATCAAAGATATATATGTATTTATTTACTATGTCTCTATGTTATATTTGAACTTTTATGTCTATGATTGCTATTTTTTCTATCTCATCTGATAGAATATGCTTCATAGTGTTATATCTTCTCTTAGAAAATGAAGTCCAGTTAGTTATGGACAAATATGTTCTTTTGAAGGTGTAAGTTGAGTTCCATCACAGGGGAAATAAAAATAATGCAAGAATGTTATGTTACCTTCACAGGGGAATAGAATAATGCAACAATGTTATGTAAGTAAAAATCTTTCCTAATTTAATAATTTAAAGGTGAATATTTAAATGAACGGCAATATATCATTTTCCTTTTCAGATACATTCTTTTTCTTGCCAAATTGTTATATTTACTGAACAAATTTGTGAATTGTATCAACTTACCAGAAGGGTTCAGTGAGCATCAGAAATATCATGGAGAAAGCAGCAGGACCACTCAGTGAAAACAGGGTAGGAACAGGGGAGAACAAATTGAGGGGCAACCTTCCTGTTCTGTTTCAGGTGAACTCTTAGATCAGTTCAACTGATTGTGGAAGATCTCAAGTCAGAAGCATCAAACCATTTAAAGTCATGGGTATATTGGTTCCTGTCCTTCAAAGTACTCATTTATCAGTTCTGCAATACTTAATTCAAATGTCTAAATACTTGTCCAAATTTGAATTAATAAAGGATTCCTGAAGTTCCCTGTTGATAATAGTGCACAATATTGCAGAAGTTGCTTGCTGTTATTACTATGACAAATGATTGCACATTGCAAAGAGCTGTTGACTTTTCTGTGAAATATGTAATTAGGGTTCAAATTTCATATTACAACTTTAGCAGATATAGTATTTCATGGCTACTAAAAAGAGCCTCACATTACCTCATGCAAGCCCTGCATTCATCAGATTCAGCCCTCTAATTTGCCCAAAACCAAATTGAACAACAAAAAGAAGAAAATCTGAAAAACAAACAAAAAAACAAACACAAACAAACAAAACTACCCAGCAAAATATGTAGTTAGAGTGGGAGGAATATGGAAGGAAGTAAACTGAATCTCTCTCCAAGCAGATGTATGATTATTTCAGTCAGTTCTGATGAACATCATGAAAAAAATGGAACATGAAGCGTTGTGCCCTAGGTAGGAAATAAACCTGTATATAGAAATAAGTACAGTGCCATAAGTGAAACTGATCCCTATAGGTAGATGGAGAGAGCAAGGACATAATTAACAAGACATATGAGGTCCAGAATCACTACACCTGGTAATACAGAGGGTATATATTTCTCATCCTCCTTTATACTGGCCTGATGATCCTCTACTGACCATTGTTAAAGACTGGGTATTAGGACAGATGGCTTTTGATCCTGTGTCTTCTGACACATAATAATAGGTACTACAAAGGCAAAAGCCTCCTATCTTTACAGTAGTCACTTTCTTAGGACAAGTGACCTATAAAGGCATAAGTGACAGAGTTACCTGTGAAAATAAGGGCTGAATTCACTGACTCAGACACTTTTCATCCACTATTTTGATGAATCATCAGAAAAGTAATAAAAAAATTATGATGGGTGTATCATGCTCACAAGCATTCTGAATACCATGAAAACTCCTCATCCATTAGAAACAATGAAATCCCAGAGAACATCACATCTGTGGAACAAGGCTAGCACTTCACATAGATTCAGCTGATTCTGCTACATGAAACCTTTCCTTGATTAGCCAAACAAAATTTTGAGATCGATTAGATGCACTAATGATGCCATTTCCACTTATTCACTTTTCAGCCTTTGAATAAATTTATACAGCAGAAACATTTAGAGCAGTTGAATAAGAAGAGCAAGGTCTTATTGTTGTCTTTTTATGCTGTTCTGACAGCTCAGAGGACATTGAGGGAGATTTTGGCACTGGAAAATTTTCTTAATGGATCAGGAGTCCTTAGGTGGTATGTGGTGTAGAAGTGAATTAATGACTCTGCTTCACCTGTTCCTCACAAACTCTTATATGGGAGTAGGTAATTCTGGAAAGAAATCAATGGTCAGAATGTCTTTTACAATCCAGCTTTTTGTGGCTGCCAGTAGAGACCCTTGTGACTAATAGGAATTCTGCACCAATTAGAACAGAGTTGTGTTGTGTGTGCTGGGGCTACAACAGTCACAGTATTCTTGGCCAGCCTGAGTGCAGGGGAAATACACGTAGCAGCTTTGAAAAGCTTGGCCCACAGTTCTTCCTCCCATTTAATCGCATAGCTTAAGAATAATGTAAACTTGAGTCTTGGGTGACAAATCATAAAGTTATAATCATAAATGTTACAGCACAAGGGCAATTCACAGGTGTTCTTGGGAGACATAATTTATGCAGTTGCACCAAATTTCTATTGATGTGAACAATGTGATTCAGAAGGCTTTGGAAAGAGGTTGTTTTTCTATCTGAAGACAAGTTAGCTTCTGAACACACAGATATCTTGAATACTGGTGTTTGAATGCTTCCATATTTGAAAAATAACCCAGGAATTTTATCCAGAGCATAATAAAATTTAGAATAAACAGAAATTTGGTCAGCTAAATTTTTAATATTTCAGAAAACAAAGACAATTATGTTAGAAGAAGTCTATTGAAGATACATTGGTCATAATTTTCAATAAATGTTCAGATTTCAAAATGATGAAGCTACTGCTTTGGACGCTAGTGGGAAACTGCAGAAGTGATACAGATGGAAATGGTGTGACTTTTCATGAAATACAGCTTATAAACTGCTATTTTATATTACTTCCATTAAAACTAAGACTGTAAGCAAAAATACCTAGGGACAGTTCATTTTGTTCCTTCTGCTACAAAGCAGTAACCTGGGGCAATGTGTTGGTCAGGTGAGTAAAAGTAATTTACCCCGATTACAATATTGCTAAATCAATTCCACAAAGTCCTGTAGCTCAGAATAATCAGTTAAGTAAACCCAATATTGGTGGATAATTTGGCATGAAATGAACTGTTTGGAAGTTCAGGATGATATCTATCTGTGACTTTAAGTAGATGACAAAATATGCAACATTTTTAAGAGACAGTCAGAATTTTCACCTTTCCCTCAGGCACTTTCACAAGACCATGTAGTACCCTTCATACTCCACAGGACACTGAAATGGGGCTGAAATATTTTAGATGCTCTGTTCAGGAAACGTGCATGGACTTGAGTTCATGACATAAAATATTTAAACCAGATTTTGTTAGAAATTCAATTTTGATAACATTAAATTTTCATATTTGTTGGAATTTTCTCCTAAATTAACAATTGTTTTTTAAAGTGAATATTCCCCACAGCAATCCACTTTATCTGTAATCCACTTAAGCTGTAATTTTTGTTTAACTTCATTTAACAGTGAAGGTGTTGTAAATGCATCTTCACTGTGTGGGTGATACCCATAAAAAGGATCCATAGGGGTTGTTTGAAGGTGATTATCTTGCTCTGTTTCTCAGGTATGGTCCATAATGTGGCTTAGTTCCCCCTCAGGGACTCCTGACAAGAATTAGACACATATTTATGTGCTGGAGGGGTCAAAGTCAAAGAATATTTTATTACAAGTTGTACAGTGGGCACATAATCAAATGCAAAGTTTTGAATCATTTCAGCATGGTTCTATTTATTTTGTCTGCAATATTTATGTTACAATATGGGCATATACACCTAAAATTGAAAGACTATCTGTAGAAGAAACATATTATATGCTTAATAAGTACAAGAAATTGTGTGATGGGGGTTAATCTAACTACTGGGGGTTTTTTCTGTCCATGTCTTTTGTCATTGTGTGTTTTCTAGTATTAAAATTTATGTATTTGGTAGTTTTCCCTTCTACACCAGTGTGCTCTAGTACTTTTTGCTGCACAAGTTATACACAAGTACTCAGGAGCACACAATTTAATTGCACTTTCTGTTGTTATAAATACTTCTGTAATGGAAAAGAATTGCATTGACATTTTAATATGCTGTCACTTTAAGATACAACATGAAGTGTGAACAGAGTACAGGCACTTTTAACAGGTGTCTCTAATTGTTAGTTTCTTTCTTAGAAATAGCTATAATGTAAACTTTGGTGGAACATGTAGATCCAAGGTGTTTGGATCTTGCGCCATCCTAACCAGGCTTTCCTTTGGTTGCTGGTGAAAACAAATTGGGTTGTGTAATTGATTTTTTTGTGAGTAAAGCTTTTATGTTTGCTTTGAGTTCAAACTCCATCTTTTTCTTGTTATTTTTTTTCCCTTAGGAGAGATTGCAACATGGGCTTTTAGGGAAAAAAAAAGTTCAATGTATTCATTTATTTTAGCAAATAGGACGTTTCTATTACTTTCAGATTTTGCCAGTCTGTAACTGCAGAAATAATCATGAAAAAAAGAGCAAAAGCCAGATCAATTACATTTTTAAAGAGTATATTTCATTAGATCTTCCAAGTGCCTGTTATGTTCAAAGGGACCTCAAAATTGTCTTGTTCACAGCATACCTGAAAAAGCCTTTAAAAGAAACAGATCTATCCAGGAAAATGTCTGGATTGTTGTATGAAGTGTGCTTACTTTTAAAAATGGCAGAAGAAGAGCCTCAACATGCATACTTTTTTTTAAAATTTTCAGGGAGGTTACTACTAAATCCAGAATATTGATACAAAATATGATACAAAAATGTCTTTAAAGAAACAAACAAAGAGTACAAACCTGGTAACAGAAGTTAATACTGAATTTTGAAAAAGAAAAAAGCACCAGCTTTGTTATAGAGGAAATGAATTATGAACTTGAATCTTCTACAGCGGTTACCTAGTTAACAAGTTTTCATTATAAACAGTTATTCTTTTCTGAATTGGCAGAAAGATAAGCTACATGAATTCTTCAAAGTTATATACTTAAGATTCAGTGAACATTTCAAGATCAAATGTTTCACTAATTTTGCAGATACATTTGGATTGATTGCAGAAAATTATGGTAGTCTATTTATTAGTTAAGCTGTAGTTAAAGTAAAGGAATTCTGATCAATTTGCTAAGAATTGACTCCAGCTGTGCTGGTTTCCGTCATGTAGTTAAACAGAAGCTCACCATAGTTTGATCTACTTGTCCTCATTTTCATGGTCACTGAAGTGAAAGTATGATGGACTCAGCAGCAGTCATGTGTTCCTTGAGTATTCAGGTGCTAATCCAGAGACTCAATTAAAAACTTCAAAGCCATTCGGGAAATATTTCTCTGAATTTAACATGACTTACTATGTGCTTCAATCCCATATTTAAATATTTATGAAGAAACCATAATTCTTAATAATTCGTAATAAATTCTTAATTTCAAGATAAAGTTAGCAGAGGGAATCTGATCTAGAATAGACAGTAACCTCATCATCATAGCACGTAGCTATGAAGTGAGAGAACCAGTTCCAATTCCTCCTTTCTGAATCAGATATCAGACTTGGACTTGACTTTCCCAAAACCTTCACAGATGCCTTGACCTCTGAGTCTCTATGGCATAATCCTTTATTCAAAGCTCAGAAACTGTTCTAGGCAAGACTAAAAGTATGAGCTTCAAATAAGACATTTCTCCAGCATCTTCGCTTGTGCACATGGTTCAGCTACAAACTGCATTGTAAAAAACCAAAAAAATTATTGTGTCTCTACCAGGTCCTATTCCCTACAGGAATAAAAAAATATTATGTGTCTCATAGATCCATTCTTAAAGTGATTGCTGTATGTGCATTTATGGTGCAGGTGCAGAATCATGAGTACTCAAGATACAAAATTTCTTTATCTTTTAGCACTGTATTCCTGAACCTCCTGTCTGTGTGCCATGTGTGTAATATGTCCAGGTGCCAGAAATTGAGCTGACACTTCAAGTGTGGCACTCAAGAGTAATTCCAAACTAGTATTCTCGAATCTTTTTGCTGGATCTCATTTTGGTTGAACTGTAAGCAAAAAGAAATCTGAATCAGTTTTACTCCTTCAAAAGTTGCCTTTGCCCTTTCGGGTGCTGAATCTGACCTGGTAACTGTAGACCCTGACTACAGTCTTTGTGTGTTTCAGCATCACCTCTACTCCCTTCAAATAGTAAAGTCCTGCTTTTCACACCATTTCATTTGCCTCTTCATTGCTCAACAAGTGTCAATAGAAGAATCTGCTCCCATACTTCTGTTCAAATCTTCACTGTGCCATCCAAGGATCAAGAACTTTTGCATGAATCTATGAAGTGATGGTCACTGCACTAGAGTTCTTTCACTGAGATAGATCCTCAAGACAAAAGCTGACATAATTCTCAGGTCGGCAAGTCCATATGGCTTTAACTTGGGTTACCTCATGGTCATCAGTGATGATCAGTTTATCCTAACAGCATTTTCCTTTATGTTAGATCATGGTGAAAAACAAGAATTCCACCCATCTTACATATTAGACTTGCATATAGTGTTCAACACTTTCTTCCAGAACTATAAGCACAGACAAATATCTATCAGTAGTGAAAGTTTTGTAGATATTGTATCTTCTTATCATTTATGTGTAGGACTGGGTATTTCAGATTTTCCTTCCCACTATAAAGCATGTGCTTTTGGTAGAGATGCAGAAAATACTGTACTCAGAGAATGTGTAGAGTATATTTTAGATAAGGAATAGAAAATCAAAGTAATGAAAAGAAAATTATTGTATTAATTCACAATTTTGAAATATTTTAATCATAGAGTTTGGGGAAAATTTGAAAATGGGTAATTAATTTTATTCCTTTCTCTTGTAGTCTTTCTGCAAGTGCAGAAAGCTATATGTGCTTTTGGTCACTTCACAATAGCCTTAGACAGGTTAATGTTTTAAATAAACACTCAATGGTCATAAATTCCAACTGCTGAAAATATTTCCTGTGCTATGTTTTAAACAAAGGTCTGCTGCTTCTGATGTTTATCCCTGACATTGTTGCTAGACATATCTTTAGTATGTTTTCAGTTGTTGTTATTAAGATTTTATTCTGTCATAAACTGCTAGATAGATGTACAACAATAGGATTATTCTACTCTTCCTTCTATAATTTTTGTGAAATAATGCCGGTTAACTTTATGGAGGAAACATTGAAAGAGTTTAAATCTTCAAGGAAACCACTGAAAGAGCTAAAATCAGCTGTGCTGAAAAGGCATGTGCATGGCAGTTGTGGGTAAATGCCCTTTCTGGAATGAATTTTTATTTTTGTGATTAAGATACAAGTACCTGTTTTCTGAATCACTCTTTCTAGTGCAGCTAGCTAAGCTTAACTAAAACCAGAAGAGGAAGCATCTTAAAATCAAATCCAATTATGGGCAATACTCCCACAAGGTTCCTGAGCTAATTTTAGGAGCTTTTCTTTTGAAAGTCCATCCCTAGTCCATCCTATCAGAATCCTATAGCAGGTGATGTAGCCAGAAATATTGCCAAAAAAAAAAAAAATTTGTTCCCTCCAGATTAGAGTGATATAACTGAAACAGAGCTGGTAGATCTGTGCAGTGTACATGACACATCATACAGTGTAGAGCACATGCTGTGGTTGTGGTTGCTGTTGCTGCAGGAGCTGATGTGCTCTAAATCTTCTCTTGGCTAGTTTAGAAAAGGTTCTGTCTCTAGGGGCCTACTGACTTCTGCTGTTTCCTTGATTTGCATGCAAATCCAAGGGCCCTGTCAGCAGGGTTAATATTTTAAAACAGTAGGTTTAAGTCTGAATATAGTTGTGCTTACATGATTCAGCCTTTTTGATTGTGGGAGAAGAGGTTTGGAAATATGCTCGTAATGCCAATTGTGCTGTTTTTGGCTGGGGTAATTTTCTTAACAGTGGCTGGTATGGGTCTGTGTTCTGCATTTGTGCTGAACACAGAGTTGATAATATGGTTTTGTTACTGCTGGGCAGTTCTTACACAGAGTTCAGGCCTTTTCTGCTTCTTTTACTTCCATGCTGACAACGATGCTTGGGGTACATGGGAGGCTGGGAGGAGACACAGCCAAGGGATGTGACCCCAACTGACCAAAGGGATATTCCTTTTCTTAATTCTTAATTAAGGGATATACCTTTTCTTAATTTTGTGGGTCCACTCAGCAGATGGCTTGGCCCCTTTGTGTTTTGCTTCTGACCACCTCAACCTTTATTTCCCCACCGCTCACCCTTTCAGAGCTGAGCTGACTTCACATGTCTACTCCTGGTGGCTCTCCTCCCTCCTGAAAAATACCAGGGAAGAGCAGCCTTGTACAGGCTCAGGAAGGTCTCCAGGTCCTGAGAAAGGAATCTGCAGTGAGATTGTGTTGAAATAAAGGGAGAATCTAAGCAGGAGAAGAGGCAGGAGGCTGAGGGCAGTAGGGAAGAAGGAGATGAGCTGTGGAAGTAGATTTGTGTGCCCAGGAAAAGAAGAGTGTCTGCACACTCAGCACCACACTGTGCTGTGCCTTCACCATGGACTGAAACCACACTGGGTTAAATTTTAGCCTTTGTAAATTTAGGAGCCATGGGGATGGAAAGGGTGAGTGAGTGAGTGAGTGAGTGAGTGAGTGAGTGAGTGAGTGAGTGAGTGAGTGAGTGAGTGAGTGAGTGAGTGAGTGAGTGAGTGAGTGAGTGAGTGAGTGAGTGAGTGAGTGAGTGAGTGAGTGAGTGAGTGAGTGAGTGAGTGAGTGAGTGAGTGAGTGAGTGAGATGAGAGAGAGGAGGAGAAAGGAAGAAGAATCTTACCTATGGCCCACAGAATCTGTTGAAGCCCACATTCAAAACATTTCATAGTAATATGTGATACAACTTTATACCCGTACAGTGAAACACTGAAATGGGTTCTTCTATATCTAGATGATTTCTGCAATTCCATTCCACTTATCCCTTCTCTGCCATTCTTTCAAAAGAGTCCAAAGTGCAGCAGAATATAATACACAATAATAAAGTCATGTTAAAAAATCCTATTAAAATGCTCAGGTACTGTAACACTGCAGCTTTCATATGCAATGTCTGGAGACTTAATTAAATGCAAGGAAAAATATTTCAAAGTAACTTCATGAGAAAGTGCCACACAATACTTAGTGCACAAACATTACTTATTGTCTGTTCTTGATCCAGAGACCACAATTCTGCAATACACTCTGGATTGAAGGTCAGAAAATTAAGTTCTATAGGCAAAACATAATTTAAAAACAAGTATTTTTTACTTTAGGCACTTTTTTTTAATTTCTTGGTTGTTATTTTGGTTGGTTGGTTGTGGTTTTGTTTGTTGTTTTGTTGGGTCAGGTTTTTAGTTTTGTAGTTTTTTGGGGTTTTTTTATTAATTTTAGTTTGAGACCATAGGATTTATCGCTTGGAAAGAGAAAGTAAACATGGTATTAGATTTTACATAAATGGCAAGACTTTATTTGCTGGCACATCAGACCAGAGGAAGGTAAAGCAGAGGGACTATGCAACACGAGTCAGGATTTAAACTGCTAGGTTTTCCAGAGATACTTACTTTAATTACTATTTTATCTGTGAAATACAGTCAGTGCTAGAATCTTTGAGCAGAAGACTTTATTAGATTGGTTTAACCCCAGGCAGCAACCAAACCCCACACAGCCACCAGTGGGATCAGGGAGAGAATCAGAAGGATAAAAGCTTGAAAATTCATGGGTTGAGATACAGACTTTAACAGAGAAAGCAAAAACCACACACATAAGCAAAGCAAAACAAGGAATTGATTCATGCTTCCCATGGCAGGCAGGTGCTCAGCCATCTCCAGGAGAGCAGGGCCCCATCACACATAATGGTGACTTGGGAAGACAAACACCATCACTCCAATTCACTCCTCTCTCTCCTTTTTCCCACCACTTTAGATACTGACCATTGACAAATGTGCACCCCTTCTTTCAGGGCCCTTGCTAGAGCCTTGGCAGTGTATGAAAGGCAGACAGCTCCATCTGTAGTCTAGGGAAAGAGTGGAACAACTCTGCAGGACAGGTAATTCCATTGATCCTTGATACCCACGTTGGGGATGTGGGGTGAACTGGACTTTGGCAGTGCCTGTCTCTGCCCTGATTCTGCAGGGAGCATAGATGACTGGCTGAGATTCAACAGGTAAATAAAAGATGACTGAAGGTAAATGAGATGAAAAATACTTAAGAACTTAAAATGTATGCAAGGGTTCTGCTTTAGAGCAGATCTAATTCCAGCAGGCTGTACATGACTACTAGAGTTTAGGACAGATCCTGACTCAGCCTAAAGTCCTTCAGTACAACTGAGGTGTCTCTCTCAGAAAGTCTTGCTAGATGTGACTTAATCTGCACATTCACAGCAGGGTGTTGGCCTCTGATCCCTCTGCCTGAGTGTTTGTGGTGCATCTCTGCATAAGTCATGCAAGCAGAGCTGCAGGCTGTGGGAAGCAGCATTGAGGACTACAGCCCTCTTATGCTCTTGATAAAGCCATGTCTGCATCTAGACTAGAAACTGCTTAGTTAATACTTTCTATGAACTTCCCTTAACTAGAGGCTGGAAATTGTGCCAATACCAAAGCAGTAAAAAACTTCACTGGCTGTTTTGCTGTAGTGAGTACCATGAAAAACCTCACTTGATCTGTGCTGTGTCACCCTCATTTTAAGTACCTTACCAGTAGATGCAATGACAAGGATTTGTGAGCTGGGTGGTTCAGGAACATACTCATCCCTCCCTCGAGCAGGGAAATGAGATAATGGGATTCTGGAAATACTTTTTAGAATTGTGATTGCCACCCTTTGTAAACTGAATAGAAACCAGGAATTTAATTTCTTTCCTGCCAGCTAGATTAAGCATCTGTGGTTTTTTCATCCCATGTTTTGGGATCCATAACACATGATTTACAGAGCTGCTGACTGCTGTAGTTGCAATTAAAACAGTACTGCCTTCATGGCTTGAACACTGAGTGCAAACAGGCTGATATCAATCCATTTTAAAATGTATTAACTAAACCAGCAGTTTACTTGTTAAGTAAACTTAAGTTTATTCCTGTCAAACTCTAAACAACTGTAAATCTTGTTTTCAGAAATCAACCAGAAAAAATGTAACACATTAAAAATGAATTAGACATGGCACACCTCCCATAAGCTGTATAATAAACAGATCACAGCCCTCTAGTAAGAGTTGTGATTTCTGGCATGTCACTGGAGAAGAACTCATGGGTTTTCCAAATGACCTGTGTCATAAATCACTGCATTCCCATTTACACTGAGCACATGTATCTAATTTTTCAAGAGTGGCTTCTGAAATCCTGATGAATGGCTTTGAAATTGATTACTGGAATGTATGAAAAGTGGTGTCACAAGTGCCTCGTTGAGGAAAGGAAAAAGGGGCTGAAAAATAGTCCAGTGAAATCTGAACACAAAATTGTAATGTGGACTAAGTAACAAATGAATATCCACACAGGAGATACACCTAAAACATAACAAATGTGAAATTGTTCACACTTTTCTGTAAGACAGATAAATAAATATAAATTTTCAGTAGAATTAAAACAATGTAAATGCACAAGCCAAACATAAACCATACATGTATCTTTTTGACTATACAGGGATCAATGTTTTGCTTGTTGAGTTTACTGCATTCTCTCTGTGTTAGTATTAAAATTTTTATATTATGGAATGCTTCATGTTAGAAAAAATTGGGGCATCCCAAAACAGGAAATGTATTCAAACTTATTAATGAAACTCCTGAGGTACTTTTGTGTATATCCTATCCAGTTTCTTTTTCTATGTGATCTTTTGAGGGCAGATATAACCCCTGTCCATCACACTCGAAACTGAACAAAACCTATGCACTCACTAAACCCAAATTAGCACTCTTGGCTCCCAGTACCTCTCTGCCGGCACTACAGACATAGTATCCAACCCAGTCTCATCTTTCAAGTGACACGTAGGAGTATAGTTGCTGAATACAATTTTTATTTCCTTTGTGTAAAAGACTGCAAATTATGTTACATGCTGAAAGATAATGTAGACAATTTTTATGTTTTGCTCACTGCTGAAGATTTATCTGTGTCAGCAGCTGGAGCAAATGGACTGAAGTTGAATGTGTTACATGATTGTAGCATGTAGATTCTGATTTGGTGTTGAAAGAAACTCCTTGGCAGATAAGTAATGAAATGAAACAGCAAACATGCCATCACCTAATAAAAACATCAGTTCATAAAAACTATTAACTACCTTTTCCCAAGACATCCCTTTTTAATTGATATATTTGAATTTGTCGTAAGAAAACAAATTCATGTTATTCTAATAATATGTGCTGACCTTTGCTTATAGAATAAGGAACTTTTTGAAGGAAAATATTACCTTTAGTCCAGTCTCTATTTGGAAGGTTCAAATGACCAGCATTCATTAAACTTTATTACTGAGGTTCATGAAACTTTCTTTGGATTAGAAAAGCATAACCTTCTGTCCTGATTTAGAAGGGTGTTGCAGCTTTTCATTAACCTGGAAGCCTCCTATTTACATGGTTCACAGCCTGGTCTCAGCTCACTTGGAGGTAACAAAGGGTGTCGGGACAAGAGTGCAGCAGGGGGCTCATCCTTTAGGGCTGCCATCTGAGTTTGATCAGGTCAACTGTTTTAACTCTTGCCTCATTAGGCAAAATAAAATGGAGATTATGGTGTGTGGAAGGATCACATTACAGACAGCAAACTCTGCCTCCTGACACTCTCTGTTGATTTTGCATTTTGACAAGACCTTGCTCTCTGTGTTTTCCATTCTGTATTACAGCAGGCTTTAAATTATTTTGAAGACAAGATCATTTGTATCCCCTGGCACTTCAGAGCTTAGCCATAGAGGAGTGAAGTAATAAGTGAAGACACATTAGTCTCAGAGGCAGTTTACCTACTGGAGAGATGTCACTGTGTAGCAAGGGCTTAATGCTGATAGACACATTAATTCAGCTTGTCAAGCATTACCTAGCTCTTCTTTTCTCAAGGTTCAAGTTAGCTGTGAATTTGAAAAAATCTGACAAAAAAAAGTTCACGAGGTATATTATTATTATTATTATTATTATTATTATTATTATTATTATTATTATTATTATTATTATTATTATTATTAATACCACCTGGCACAGAGGATTGGATATTTCATTTTTATTACTTAAAATTAATATGCTCAGTCTATTCAGATTTAAATTAGTCACTGGTTTTGGTGTTTATATAAAATTATGGCATTGTTTAGAGTTAAATGTGTCTATTGCATTTTAGTGCCTGCTAGAGTGGAGATGAGTATTAATCATCAAAGATTCATCTCCTAATGAGAGTCTTTGTCACCTGATCATCCATTGAAAAGCATTTTCCTGCTGAACTCCTCTGTATGTGCCATAAATTAATAGAAACGTCTCAGTCTTTAAAAGTCAAAAATTGCTTCAGCATATCAGTTTGGCCAGCTGATAATTAGTGGCAGATCTCTTAGAAGGAAAATAATGATGGTTCTTATCTATCACATCCAATTATGCTTTTCTTTAGGAAAAACAGGGTGTTAAAAGCAGGTTAGTGATTAGGTATATCTCTTCTTTCTCTTACTCCATTGGTTGGTAGGATTTTCTTTAACTTCTTCCTCCATAGACACAGTCAATAAAAGTGAAATATCAAAATTAGAAATAAATGTACAGTATTTTTTCTGATTATTCCTTTATAAATCAAGAGTTAGACAGAAATACAAACGTGGTGCTGTCAAAACAAGAAGCTCCCCTCAGGGAAGGGGGAAAAGAGGCAACAAGTAATATGTGACAGATGTGAATGTAAATTGTTTAATGCAAAGTAGAGTGTGCACAATTCTATAGTTAGAAGTGTAGCATAAAATTGTTTTAAGCTGACTTAAGATTTTTTATTCAAGTAATGGCCAACTGAGCAATATACACTATTATTACCTCCTATATGAATTGAATATGTCTGAATTTAAAGTCATTAACTTTCAGGAAACTCTAAGTTGCACAATCCCTAATAATGTCTCTTCAGTAACATGGGCCACATGACCACATTTACCTTCTTCTGCATATTAAATACCAACTTCAGCATCCTTGTTCCTGATGCAATATGATTCTTTTGCAGACTATCATGTATCCTGGGACTTAAAGAGGAAGGAAGGGATCTTAAAAAAATAAACTTCTTGTTGCACATTTTTATTTCTATATATCTGCCTTAAGGGTTGTGTCTTTTGGGAATGTCTCAAGTTGAGAGTTTTCTCTAAGAATTTTCACAGAATGAACCTGCCACTTCCAAAAACAAATGACAGAGGGGCAGAGAATATGATTTTCATGAAGCAATTACTCACTGAAAACGATTAAAAGGATTTTGTGAAAGTATGTGTCATGAAGCATGTGCATAAATCATTGCAGATTCTTATGGCCCACATTTCATTTACGTCTGTTTCCAACCTGCCATTTCTTCTTAATTTTCTTTTAACTTTCTAAGTCTGAAAATCTTTCTCTTTTTTTTAGTTCACCTTACACTAGTGGCTGCCCTTTTCCACCAAATCTGTTCCTTCTGTGTCTCTTTATCCTTTTTAACAACCTGTCCCAGATTCTTCCTCTCCAATTCATTTCCACTTCACTTGCCAGCAGTTCTTTACTTGCTCTGTATCCTTTTAACTCCTTTAGATGAAGGCATCACTTTCTGCTGTAATCCTTGCTGAGACAGGGAGACAAGTACCATGTCATGATATGCCTCACACATATTATGCTGAATCCTGTGGTAGAAAACAGAACAAACTGCATCAGGAATATGAAGGTAATTATTTAAATCAAAGCTGTGATGATTTTGATGTGAATTATGTGTGAATCCACTCAAGAGCAGCGCTGAACTAATAAAAAATTAAGTAATCTTGTTAATAGTAAGAATTTGGCATAGGGGTGGGGACTGTTTGTTTTGTCTCTACTCCACAGCCTTGTAGGTATTTGCATCAGCAAAACAGAGTCTGACAAGAAGCAGTGATCTTAAGTTGGCTCTGTCATCAGAGCAGCCACTCACCAAATTGCATTCCAGGTGGAAAATGTAAGATGTTAGCAGTGACTGTCTTCCCACCTGAATCTGAGTGATCTAGTCTTCAGCACCTTCAGCTCTGGGAGAGTGTGGAGGGCTCAAACATGGGACTCATTACACTGTCCAAGCATTCATTTAGTGTAAGGGCATGCTCAGTTGTCATTTTAATAGGATTTGTCCTTCATGTATAATAACTTTGGCCAAAGGTCTGGCCTCAGGGAATGGAGATGGTTGGATGCAGAGTTGCTTCAGCTGTATAGGTAAAGTTAAGAGAGCAGTTGTCTGGCCTTCTAAGATGCCAAGGAGTCAGAATGGCAAATTCCCAAATACTAAATGTTATTAGCCTACATTATCAGCATCCTGATGCAACTGTGGTTTTTTCCTCTCCATTTAGAAAACTAAGAGGGAAGTGCAGCAAATACTACACTTGCCTGCTGTACACAGTAAGAAAATTATACTGATGTCTTGCAAGAGCACAATGGTGAAATTCCCCTTTCTCTGTTTTGCTCACACAAGAACAATGCAATAGTTCTGAGTCATCTGGCACAGCTCAGTGTGTGACTCATGGTGACATTCTGTGACTGCAGAGAGGGACAGCAGAACTCACTGGCTTGCAGATATGGGAGCCAAGAGACAAAACTGGACACTCTTCCAGTGTCAGAAGCTCACACCTTTGAGGTCCAGGAGCAGCCTGTCAGGTCATGCTCTCTCAGAGAGTTTAAGGGAGCATTAGCAAGAGCTTGGGCCCAGGCTGTTTGCAAGAGGAATAAAAGAAAAAAAGTCCATGCCTTTTGCAATCCAGCACTAATAAATCTCTGAGTATTTTAGCATGGATGATTACCATGTGGTGATTAGAAGTTATGTGGTGCCATAGCCTGGAGATGGTTTGTCTTGAAAAGGCTTTGGCTTCAAAGGAGATGGGAGAGTAATAGGGTACAAAAAATTGCTTTTTTTGGTTATGCTTGATTGTTCTGAAAGGTGCAGAGAGGCAACTATGTTACAAGAATAATTTCTAGGATTCCTTGAGGAATTAGCAGTAATACTACCATCTCTAAAGTTCAAGGAATGCTATCCTAAGCTGATTTGAGTCAGCAGAAGAAGGTTCAGAGCTTGGAGTTCTTTCTTGCCTTCCTGTTTGTATGATAGTGCATAAATAAAGGGTCAAGTTTGTGATGTCAGATTTCCACTTTAACATTTATGCAGTTTCACTACCTTTGCATGGCAGCACAGGTCAGCATGGACTGCTAGAAATTAAGCTGGTTTTTACACATTAAAGTTTGAAGCTTTTCAAGAAAAGAAAGGATGAAAGGATCAAATACAGAAAACATCTATATTTACATAATAGATATTCCTACTGGCTTTGGGCACAAAATGATTACTGGAACTTCTAGTCTAATATACACACGATAAATTGTGTTTGAGGTCTTTAGCAAATCCACTGTTTACAGTGAAGCCAAATTATCAACATTTTTGCTTGTGTTGTTTTAGACTCTCTGGTATATTAATACTTTCTAAATTTCCTCTGATTCTGTATTACATTTAATTCCATTGTGCCCATTTGTCTATAAACTATTTTAGACTGTATCAGTTGATACCCTTAAATCAGATTTTATGTACAAATGTTTCTCTGGGTCTTGGAGATATCTGACATAAAATATATTAGGTTCTCACTTCAGGATATCTGGATCTTTCAGCCAAATTTAGTAGCTATTTATGCCTCAAGAAGACCTTATCTAATGTCCTATTGGTTCAGGATAATTCATAACTTTGTGTTATACTGAAACATGGACAAAGAGTGTAATTTGTTAATGTCATGAAGGATGAAGTTGGTTAGAAAGGGAAGTGTACACGATTTATAATAACACAAGTATTTCCTTGCTAATCCCTTGTCAGGTTCATTATCTGTAGTGCCCCAGGCAATAGTTGGCCTATCGTGAGAGTGAAATTTAACCCACAGCATGAAATTAATCCTCAAAGACTTTTGTCTACTCTTTCTAGAAATAATAAATTCAAAGTGATTTTATAAATCTCCTCTCTAACTTTACACTGAGGTGTTAAATTAGTATCTAAACTCCATGGCATATGCCAATCTATTGATTTACGTTTAGTTAACTAACATGAAAGTGTATATCAAGCATAATAACGAATTTGAAGAATTAGTGATGTTTCTATTGTTTCTTCCTGAAAACTTTTCTTCTTTTGTAATATATAAAATTCTATTCCTTGGAATTACGGGGAAGACAAAGGTTTATATACATAAACATGCATGGATAAAACCATTCAAATTATCATATCTGCATTTCCTAGAGTTTCTGGGTTAATATATGAAATAATGTAGTGAGGGTTTTCATACCCTGACTTCTGTTGTAAAGCTTCTTAGAAATCTAATGAGAATTTGTTCCAGGTAAATGAACTGATTTTTAGTAATTTTGAAAAGTATGTCTTGAATCAACTTTGTAAATGCCCTGTAAATTAGCTGGGATTTTTCAAAAAGAGACTTTTTTTTTCTTTATATGCAAAGCTCTTTCAGAGGACAGAACAGTTGAAACTGATTTATCACTGATTGATTCAGACTCTCTTCAGCATTTTAAGAATATCATTCCTCACTCACAGCACTCATCTACTGCTATGGCTACTCAAAGCTATTCCTCTACTACTTAGCTACTCATTGCTGCTCTTTATCCCTGAAGGCCGTGGTTTGGTGCTCACTTTGAGAATTCTGCCACTTCTGAAGGCAGCAAGTCATATTTAATAAAAGTTTGCATTTGGCCACATCATCTATGTTGCAGAGCTTCTTCAGTATATTAATGGAAATTTCACACAGTCATAGCCCTTGGAACAGAAACCAAGTGACAAAAAATTAAACAGGTCAAGTGCTTCATAGTACACAGTCCTGACCTTTGGCAGGAATTTTGCAGGCTACTTAGAGGGCGTTATATGAGCAGATCTGGAAATATATTATTCTTCTAACATAACCAATAGCAGTGGTGTAGATGGGGAACCATTCTCCCTGCAGATATTCCTTAAAAGATAATTAGTTCCTGAAATCACACTGTATTTTCTCTGTGTATTTTAGAAAAGCTATTTTGGTGCACACATATACTCTAGTGGTGAGAAGGAAAACGGCAACTGCTGGGGTATAAACAGAAGTTAAATGGAACAGTGAGCAGAGGAATATCATTGAGCCAAAAAAAAGATTTTAAGACATGTTAGAGGTGCCACTTGATATTGGAGATGAGATGTTGTATAAGTCTAGGAAACCTCTGAAAACTATATACCCTTTTGGTAAAAAATCCTACAAAAGTACCTCATATAAAGTTAAAAGATCTTTTTCTTATATATTTTAAGTGGCTTTTATTGTCAATGAGAGCTAAAGAATTTAAGAATTATAATTTGATACAGTATGGTGCAGTAAATGAATACCATATATTAATTCAGATATCATTTATGTCACATTAATACTATCCATTGAATGCAGAAGTAGGGAGAGAAGGGAAATTTGCAGAATTGCAGTGCTTCTTGATAGGTTTTAGAGATGACAAGGAGGGAACAGATGCAATGGTACATTGCTTGTATTTTGACCAGTTATCTGCCTCAAGGTTCTCCCTCTGCTCAATGTATCATGTTTCTTCAGCACCACACTCTTTTCTATCCCACCTATTTTCATAATTTCACTCACTCTCTGTACATCCATCAGTCATTCCCCTGTGACTGACTTTCACTATTTGCTCTTTTCCCAGACCACAGGTTCATAGGGAAAGCTTCTTGCAACAAAAGCAGCAGTGTTTGTTGATTCTGAGACTGTGGTTTCTGCTGCCAGTTCCAATGACAAGCTGGCATCTTGTGACCTCCAATAAATGACCTCTAATAAATTGTTGGGTAATACATCTCTTAGCTGTTAGGCAGGATGGCTGTCTGCATTTTCAAAAGAGTCTCGAAAAAGAAAATTCTAAAATCCATCCCCTGCACATAATAAAACTGGAGATTCCTTTCTGCAGACCTTTAAGGTCAGCTTTATTCATGGAAGGGGTTCAGGCCACAAGTTGGACAAATTTTAGATGTTTGACAGGGATAATTCCAGTGTACTCTGCAAAACTGAGGTACAGTAGGTCCTTCTCATACTTCAGACTGGGCACCTTTCAGAGTCCATAGCAGGGAAAGTTGCTTCCTGCAAATACTTGGATCCCTATTTATGTGCATAGACTATATTGCACAAAGATTATACCCAGAATTAAGCAGCTAAACCTATTACTAGCATCATATCACATAGAAAACCACCATACAGCTAGTTCTTTGAAAGAATCATAGCATAACTTAGGAAAAGGATAAATTATGTTGTTCTCCTTTCAAAGATTTGCCTTTCCCATTAGCCAGCATATGTGCTAAGAAAAAAAGGATGGAAGGGGGTGAACCTACATGTTGAACACTTAAGGGTTTACTTATTGCACTCTTTCTCGTTTTGGCATTAGACAAGACACAGAAATTTTCCAACAAGGTCAAGATCCTACTCATTTTAAATATAATAATATAAATATATATGTAATGATTAATTCTATATAAGCCTTCAGAACCACTTTTACCCAGCAGTTCTTTTTCAACAAGCCTATTTTATTTATCAGTAAGCATTCAAGAGAACCATTGGTTCAGTTAGTTCTATCTCTGATTCCAAGTAGCATTATGAAGACTTTACTAAATGTGTACATGGAAGAAGTACTGAATGTGGTGAGGGAACAAAAGAGTAGTCCCTGAGAAATACTGTGTGGATAACATCAGAACTGCCTTTTCTCTTTCCTATTTTTCAGTCCTCAGGCTCAATATCTGAGTCAGATCAGCCATGTTAGCATAATTTGCCTGCCTGCCTGGAGAAGAATGTGTGCAAAATGCCTTTGAAGACTTCTGTGACTGTACAAAATGAAGGCGCTTTTCTTGCTTCCCACTGGTGGTTAGTGAAACAGTTTGTTTTCTGAGAGAGACACCACTGTAACAGAACCTGTCAATACTTCCTTGATTTGAATATTTTCATCAACTCAAAAGGAATCATTTCCCATTTCTGTTTGGAAAAATAATCTTTAAATCTTTAAAAGGCACAAGACTGCAAGAAAGCAGTAAAATATGCTGAAAAGTGTATCCTCCAGACTACTGCACTGATTGCTGCCCAGAAACGATTTGCTGAAATCCTCTCTTTCAAAAGTTGCCTTGTTTTGTACCTTTAAAATTATCAGCACTTGGAAAAGTCTTGTTAAATCTGAAAGAATTCCTGTTTCCCTTTAGACTTAACAATGTTTCAGATACTGATTAAAAAGGGAACTCTCCCTTTATTCCTGAAGTCGGTAAGAAATATTATGGAAAATTGTGTTAACTCTTGCAAATCCCTCTACAACTATAAAAGTACAAATGAGATCGTCCCTGCTGTTTCAGTCAGGCCTATGAACCTCAGAGCAATAGGATATTTATAAGAAAATTCCAGACATAGCAGTGGTGCCGTGATCCATATGACCCAAAGTTTCCAGTCTTTGTCTATGCTCCTGTCTTTAAGGAAAAACAGAGGGGCGTAAAATGAAAACTTGGAAGATCACAAATCATTGTTATGACTCATTATAATGAATGATTTGTGCATTACTTTCTGGAGTAGTTAGGTTGGGTTTGGGGGAAAAAAGTAATGTTCCTTCATAATTTTCACCACTTTATGCCAATTTTCAAGCAACTGTCTTTCCTGAAGCAACAAGGATCTTTTTTCCACACCATGCTGGGTAATGAATGAGTTTTTTCAGCTGGAAGAGTTTGTTGTGATATAAAGGTGCAGCCTTATAGGACTGTTGTCAAGACCCTGTTAGTGTTTCCATTGCAGCATTATTTTCTGTTGTTTAAAACTGGGATGTCAAGTAGTTGAAGTTGAACCTTGGTAGTTTTAAAAATGTATTTATAAATAAGAAAACTAATCTCATTGGGTGGGGCTATTTGGTTCTGCAATAAAAAAGAAAATAGTATCCTGACCGTTTTGTAGCAAGAACTGTGATTCAACAACAGTTTTGAATATTTGAACTTATGCTTCTGACCTCAGTGTGCAACCTGCATTCTAGATTCTCCTGAGTTTTGTTTAGCATTAGTTTTTGTTGTTAACGGTTAATAGTATGAGTTATTAGAAAAATAAAAATTAATCTACTGAAGTCTGAAATTAACTACTGCTGTTCCACTACATTGAATTTGTGAGAACCCATTTCCTTTATTTTTCTCTTATCTTCATAGAGTGAATTAATAGACTATAGGTGAATTAATGGGTTCATAGGTGTCAAAGGTTTCTCATTGCTTACTAGGATAAATTTTAGTGTTACACCAAAATTTCTTGAATATGTTTTTTTATGTTTTATCTGTGGACTCTAAAAGAACTAGCAAGCTACAATTTGAACACACAGAAAACTTTCCTCAGAGTTGAGTGAATATATTTTTGGTTTGATTTCTACAGAAGGAAGTGCACTCTTTCTGATAAATTGAATTGCAGAATGCAGGTGCTCCAATATTTCACTAGTTTTACTATAAGTCACCACAGCAGTGAAAGTCATAGTGCTTCAGAGGAAATTTCATCCTTAACTTGCCTTGTTGTGTCCTACTTTAAGTTAGGAATTGCTGAGCTCGCTCAGCACTGGTTGGTAATGAATTCCATATAAGCTGTAATATTGGGGCACGATTGGGTGGGTAAGAGTTGAGTTTCAGTCTTTAATTCAAAATTTCCTTGTTTTGCCTCTTTACATCTATATGTTTTCTGTCACTTAGCCATACAATTTAACAGAAAAAAAATAATCTTTTCATGGAAGCAGCACATGCATAGTAGGTAATGTCCATATTATGTGCATTAACTATTAGTCATTTAAAGTGGTTTGTCTGTTAATGAGAAAGGGCCTGTGGGTTAACATTTTCAAATGCAGGGTATTTAGCTGTATTTTTCAGTAGAGTAAGTCTGATTGTATCCTTTCCAGTATTGTAAAAATCTCAGCCACAATATATTAATGAAATTGTTTCCCTTTCAAATATTTTCCAGTGCAAAACTAAAGCTTCTTTCAGCAACTCACAATTTGATTTTGGCTATTTTCCACTGAAAATGAATTTGGATTTCTGTGTTTGACCATTTCTTTCCTTTGGGAGAAAAGATATTTTTTGTTATCTTTCTTACTTTGACCATAGGGAGTAAGTGTAATGTACATTTTGTTGTGGTTTGAAAATTTTTGGTGCTAAATCATTTTAATATCAGAAAAAAAAGTCAGAATACATTCAGCTGTGATGGGATTGATCTCATTAAAGAACTTAAAATGTTAATGAATACTGAAAAGTATTGAACAACCCACCAAAAAATCCTCCCCCTACATCTTCATGCCAGAAAGCCACAAAAATTCTTCTGCCTTCTCAGGAGAAGTGCTGTGAGATTTCCATAACAGACACTGAAATCAAAGCTTTGTTGAGAAAACTGTGGAAGTACTTGGCCCTTTCTATAAAAGTTGTAGAAGAAGATTACTTTTCTCAGTGTCATATAGGTCTCTATTACATTTTCTGAAACTGGGAGGGTTTTAGTGCAGTGCTTGCTGTTTGTATTTCAGGTATTGTCCAGTAATGACCAGCCAGTGGTCATTTGAAGCCTTTCTATGGCTAATCAGACACGTGTTTGATTTTACAAAAGTGTGTTGAGATTTTCCTTTGCATCTCTTTGGAGTAATGGAGAATACCCTAATCTTCTAAAGGGAGCAAAATTACTCCTCTAACCTGGTATCACTTAACTGATGCGTGAAATGTTCATACCTACATTTAAATTTTTTAACAGCTCTAATTTACAGAAGCTCAGTAAAGGGTCACAGATCACATTAATGTCACAGGACATGAGAATTGCTTTCCTGCAAGAGGTCCAGAGAGGATATTCATTTTTGTAATAGAAGTTAAACTGAGATTAAAAACTGGACACTTTTTAAGCAGACACATTTCACACTGAAATCAGCCAAATCACATTCTCATTTTTCCCTGAACTGAGACTGCTTAATGGGGTCTTAATATAATTATCATATAATAGATAATTTCTTGTGAAATGTCTTCTAGTCATTAGTTTATATTCCTCACCAGTTTTTCCGTTGTTTCTCTATACGCCGTTTTGAAGGAAAACGTGTAAGACTTTACTCAAAACTAATGAAAACCAGACTTCTTCTGTTGATGTCGTCGGCTATGAGTGACTATTCGTACTTAAAATCATACAAATAGCTCCATCATCTCCGACAATACCAAATTATTCCTTGTGGTGCCATTTTGAATGATTTGTCCAGTTTAGATAAGGCTCAAAAAAGTCCGTAGATTTTGGGGTGTTGCTTTCACTTAGGAAATAGAGATTACAAAAGTTTCAGAAATAAACCATCACTGTAATAACCAAAATGCTCTTTTTACCATTACTGGTTTCTGCAGAACCTTTCACCAGTGTAACTAAGTGCCTTATACACAGGAAGATGTAGACAGAAAACACAAGTAGTGCTTAAATTTGCCTGTTGCTTTTACAGTCAACACATCCTGGCTGATCTTGTTAAGATGACGTGTATTGCACAACCCTTCACACAAAATACTTAGTGACCTTTCAAATAGCTGTCCCTTTTATGAGCATTGCTGTCACCTAATGTTGTGCTCAGGACTTGTATCCAGGCAGCCAAAGCAAAGCTTCAGTGGCAGGACTGTACCCTGCTCGTAGCCACAACGCCGGCAGAGCGGCCAGTGGAGCTGTTCCTGCTCTGGCAGGACCTGTGGACAGGCTTTTCACACAGAAGAACGCTGGAGACATTTTAAAGGATAATAAGAATGAGTACTGTTGGCAAGTCCTTAACTGTGAGGAAAGACTGGTACTTTCCAGGAGCTCCTAGAACCCCAACAGCTGCCCCAGTTGTATCTGGGACCTCGGGAACACACGAGCATTACAGGCCCTGGGGCTGGGGTCAAAGACAAGCAGCTCTTGCTGTGCCCATGCAATAGGTGGGGAGGACTCCAGCTTGGAGTCCAAATCCACACACTCACCTTGTTGAGAAACATGAATTTAAGTGTCCTTGGCGTTTTCATCCACGAAATAAAACGGAACTTGCACATTCATGAGGCTTCTCTGAACGGATTTTAGTGCAGAATGAAAAGTTTTGGTGTTTGCTAATGTTGTTGTTGTTTAGAACCCCCCCTCCACACACACAGTCATTGATGGAATTAGATCATTAAAATATTTATGGTTTGAACTTAGTTTTTGCTGAATTTCTTCTATGAGAAAACATACAGTTATTAATATATAAGTGCTATGACTAGTTATTTTTGTTATTCTTTTGCAATATTACCAGGATAGATCTGCATGAAACAGTTAAATGGATTAATGTGACCTGCTTCTGCTCAAGTTATTTTTTTCATGAATATTTTTAAAACTACATGTAATGACAAATTTCCTTCTGATGTTATAGCTACTGTATGTTTGTCCCATGCACACAAGGAAGAATTATTGCAGGAGAAAAAAATCAGAAGAGTTCTTCATTAGTAGCTGAAAAAATACAGCTTTAATGTCTAAACTATTAAATGAATAAAAATATATTTACTATCTTCTTTTTCCCACTGGTATTTTTGATGGAATGATGTGCTGCTTAGCTTAAATATAAAAGCAAGAGAGAGGGGAAAGTCATCTATAAAAGGAATAGGAAGTACAGGAGAGATGAAGTTCTTCTGATTAGTGTGCTATTCACTGGTCTAAGAGTCACATTCAGAGAACTGGCTGAGAGTATCACTGAAACACCTAAGCTGGTTTTGTATTCAATGATGCAGTTCATTCAGGGAAAATATCTTTTAAAAATTGTGAGTTCAGAGTAAGCTATGCATGGTGAGTTCCCATCATCAAGGCTCAAAGAGTGTAGGCCAAATGTTTTATGGGAGTTGAGATAAATTGCTTTTAGCCAATCTAAAAGAGGGCAACAGATGGTGGTGATCTTATTGGGTCCAGTTTGATCAGAACAGCCAAGGTGTTCCATCTAAATTCTGCTGTAAATTGCTAAGTCTGTTGTTGATCCAGCTGTAATTTTGCCATGAATGTGCCCTTATTCAGATGTGGGCAGTTGCTCCTTTCTCATTCGCTGGTGATGGTTCCTCCTTTTGCTCTACTTATTTTTCACGGCAATTTCTGAGGTATTTCTCTCAAAGTACAAACCAGATAGCAAGAGGACAGAACAGACCTGGATTGCAATAGGGCAGAAATCAAGTGTGGAATGGAAACATTTATGAGGAGCAATGTTTGATAAACACATTTATAAATGTGAGAAATCATCAGTTTCTGTTTGGTAATTTTTTATTTTACCATCATAGGTGATAGTTGATGTTCTAACTGACATAAAAACCAACTCTGTGGAGAAAGCTTTTATGGTATCTTTACCATTATCTATCTCCATTATTACTATTCTTGTTTTTTTTTTTTCCTTAATAAAAAGCCCAACAAATTCCTGCAAAATTCAAAGGGGTGAATAAACTTAACAAACATCATTAATTTCAACGAAATGAAATTAATTGTGATGAATTTAGGAATAATTTTTCATCATATTTTTAAAAATACCTAAGATTCTGGTTTATTTCTGTAAGGTAAATATGAACTATAAGAAAATTCAACTACAAAAATCTAACTATTATAGATTTGAGACAAATCGATGGCTAGTATGGAAAATGACTGGATAAGTTCTATTCTTTACCTGTCCTTTATGTTACTACTTTATTATATTCTTATATGCTTTTCACAGTTAAATAATCATCATAGCAATACTAGAACACTCAAAATATGACCTCTGCAGTAGCAAAACTTGTATCTTTTGCTTAAAATAATTAGGCTTTTTTTGTTTTGAAAAGTAATATTCAGCTCTTTAACAACTCCCATGATTTACTGTTAAAATAAGCGGCAGAATTATACTCTCAACTTAGTTATTATTCTGTAAGTAACATAAGCAACTCAAAGACCTTGAGCCAAAAAGTGAAATAAATTATATTATCGAGGTCCATTTTCCAGTCCAAAGTTTTGCATGAAATTTAAGCATCAGTAGATATCACTCATAGTAACACCTGAATAAATGTTTACCTTAACAAATCAAAATCTTTTTAAAATATAATGCAGTTTTTTTTTTTATTATAAGCATGTGAACTGTTAAATAATGTATATTTATATAAAGCTTCAGACTATACATTTTTTATCAACTTATGCTGGTGGGTAACTACAGTTAGAAGTGAGTGGAATCTTGGGAATTACTGAAAGTGCAAATAGATGTACATGTTTTCAGTTTTCCAAAGACCACACATTTATTTAAAAGTTGCTTTAAATTTAAATTTGCGCATTGCATTTTAATTTGTTTTGGTTTTATGCCATGTAATTATCTTCTTCATAGCATCTAAATTCGTCTGTACCTAAGTTTTATTTGCTTTGGTACTGCATAAACCCCAATCATGAATGGAAATATTAGGAGCTGTATTAAACACAAAGTAGAACTATGATAAAATCCTTCTAAGATGTGCAGAGAAGGAAAACACCGCTAAGGCTGCCACTCATTGGCAAGCACTGCAGCCTGGTATAAAGCTTGGTTCTCTGAGCCAGTGTTTTTCTTTCCCTCTGAACTCTGTGGTTGAGAAACTAGTCAGCAGTGCTGCATAAAAACAGCCAGAAATTCGGGAATTTATGCATGAGGGTAGTCTTTGCAAACCCAGTGGCAAGAATTTGATGAGTCTAGACTGCTCCATATCACATTGCGGTTGTCCTACATAACTGGGACTTAGCTGCTCATTATGTGCTTCAATCTAAATATGAAAACACTGATTTCTTCCTTTTAGATTTTAAGATGAATAAAGCAATATCGATATGAATTAGAAATCTTTCTTCAGCCCAGATCAGTAAATAAAAGGGAGAGGATTTTTAGGTATCATTGTGGTGAAAAGGCATTAAACACTAAATACCTGGATAATGTAGTAGCAGACATCCACAAGACAGCTTTGCTGAGATGTTCAGCAAACAGGAACAAAAAATTTAGAGGAATGTGAGAGAATTTTTTTTCCAGAAAGCACATGCAACCACTTCTTCTTCTATAGATACTGATTCTATTAGAAAAGACTACTTAGAGGACTTCTGTAATAGGAATAGGGTCAGAAAAGCATGATTTTATTGAACTCAGAATGAAACACTGGCTATTAAAAAACCAACAAGGACTGTGAGGAGTTAGGCATTAGAAACAGATGCATGTGTTTATGTAGAGGCATTGCTCCACAATATGATGGATCACTCTTAAATGATAAGTGGTTCAGAGAACAGCTGAAAGAACCCAAGCATCTTCTACATGATGGAATTTCGGGCAGAGCCCATTGAGAATTATTGATCAAGGACTGTTATAACCATAAAAATTATGCTCTCTCTCATGCTAGTAAAATAACAATAATTTAGGTTTATTCATTTCACAAGTAGAAGTTTTAGTGCTGATTAGTGTGGGTAAGTTAAAATATTTTCATGGGTTTAGATCATCAGTTTTCAATGCCTTTTGAACAGACCCCAAAACCTCAAATAGTTTTACATGGTTCCCACTTTTTACAGAGATCCCAACCACGTGTCTTCTACACTGAACAGGGAAGGATACCAATGTTCTCCTCTTAAACAATATCAGGGCACTTTTGGATCTAACAAAGCTACTGCAAAGGCACTGTTCATTCAAAGGGGACATGGAAGACCAAGCCCTTTGCTGCTACAAGCCAGAAAAGGAGACTGTGAGGTCCCTCATGGCATGGGAGATGGGTGTGGGAGCTGCAAGGAGCCAAGGGGGCAGGCAGTAAATGCCTTGGCTGGTCCCAGGTAGGAAGAGGAAAGCTGGGGTGCAAAGTGCCTCCACAGCTCTGTGAGCATTCCTGGGGGCAGTGCTCAGCACAACAGCATTCTGCCCAGAAAGCCAAGAGGCAGGAAAATGACAGAGGAGGAAAGTGATCTTGGTGCTCATTTTTAAAGTGGTAAAGCTGGCAGTAACCACACAATGTGTTGGAGTGTCCAGTGACTTCTGACACTTCTTGGATGCTGGTAGTGAGTAGCAGGTCATCCATCCCAGCCCTGGAAAAGTGTTTCTGCACATAGGTCTGTTCAGCATGTCACTGAGGGCTGCCTGCCATCACACTTCAACATTATAAAGTAGATCAGAAGTTAGTGCTTCGATGGTATTTAGAGGGGAATTTATCTTTTTTGTCTAGCAAAAGCTGAAAGGATACAAGGCAGGCATCCAACTTTCAAAAATGCATGAAATTCAGTGGTTTTATAGTGCTTTTAGAAAGGAACGGATTTGAAGCAGAGAAAGCCATTACATATCCCCCAGTTGTGTTCATTCCTCTAAACAATCATTAAAAACAGGCCAGGTTGGGATTTTTTTAAGGGAATGCTTTAGCTCTTCTGTGTTATTAAGACTACTAATAGAGGCTGCCACTGCTGTCTCCAGGAAAATAAACAAACATTTATTTTTTTTTTCAGTTCTTCCCTGAGCTTCTTATAACAAGTGCTGGTGATCAATTAGCTAGTTCATTAAAAAGTTACACATGATTTTATTGAGGCAAGCAATTCTGAATCAAAGAACCCAATTCGCAGATCTAGGTTGAAGCACATAATTGGCATGTATTTTAGAATTGCTGTTAAGGCTATAAAATAGATTTACTAGGGAAGGAATGGATCCAAAAACCCTAAAGGAAGGAATATGTTATTTGTGTGACTCAGTGTTACAAATGGAGTCATTTAATACTAGAGTCTTATCTATATTAAAACAAATATCTGAAATAAATGTAAAGCTTCTTTGACTTAACTTCTTTAACAAGAAGTTATCCTTCATCTGATAAAACATAAATTACCTACAAGATTATTGCATTTCTTATGCCATTACTGTCATTACTACTATCAAAGACATATTTTTATTAAATCGTGTAAATTTAGTTGAGAAGTTGCCAATAAACTAGAATTATATAAATATGTTCACTATTTGTTGAGATCCACTGTGACTCTGAATTAAAGCCCCAGTTCAACAAACAGTTGTGCATGCTCAGTTTAGTGGGGAACCTTACAGACGTGCAAGTAGGACATTCCTGAGCATTTGCAAAGTCAAAGTGAGCAAAGTGCATTATTCAAAGGATGTTTTAGAAACAGGGATCCTTTTTTGAGTTTACAAGCAGGCCAAAACTTGAAAGTCAAGGAAAAGAGTTTGGGTTAATAAAACTTTATTTTTAAATACTTGGGAAAACATATTACTTGTGAGTTTTTGCAAGTTCTCTTTATGAAAAGAAAGACATTTTTGATTTTGTGCTGAGACACACAAACAATCAAGTCTTAAATATACTAAAATGTGCATAGAAACTATGTTCTGTTGTAATTTGGATTGCTCGACTGCCAGAATGTAAAAGCTTCTGTAGCTGATATTGCTGTTGGACTTTGTGTGATGGCATTGAGGCTTTTTTTTCTACTATTAGCCTTCTCAAGGGATCTTTTCAGACAAAATGTTATGCACCAGCTCTTATTTGAGTGTAAGCCTATTGAATAGCATTCTTCTCTCTGCCAACTTGGCAGCAAGTTCTTGTGCTAATAAAAGAGGTTACCCCAGATAGAGATCCCAGATGTGCCTGAACTACTTTTATTAGGACTATGGAGGGACTCAGTGTTTCCTTCTAACTGTTTTCAAAAAAGGTGTGGGCTTACCTTCATAATTGCCCAAAGAATTGCATCACTAGAATTTTTTTCCTCAAATTGAACTAAATTTTAGACTTGTTGGCACAGAAATACTGATGTTCAAAACAATGAATGCCTTTTGCCACTATACAAACGTTGACTTGACCCTACTGAATTCTGTGAGAGAGGAGAAAATTGCTGTTTAACCTTGAGTTAAAAATACCTCGGTTTGTTATCTCATATAAATGAGATTCAGTATCGTGATCAGAATAAGTAACAATAGATGTTTCTCAGAACAGCAGTATACCTGTGGCATGTGGTATGCTTGACTGTAATGTGAATTATTCTTTGAAATCATTGTGTAGAATTATTATTGTACCTAGTGATAAAACCAAAATAGTGATTGCCTGATGTGGGGCTATTTTGGACTGGAATTACCAACAGCAATATTCTTTTTATTTTTTTAGTGCTATTTGGTAATTAGCAGTTTAAAAAGAAGTTATGTTGCTAAAAATTAAGCTAAATATCTCCATTCTATTTTCTTGAATGTGCCAGCTGCAGTTTTGAAACTGAAATAAATGGGATCTTCTAACTGAGATACTTAGTAAAATAATATAGTTTGTTAAACTCACTGTTGCTATCCATAAATCATAACAATAAGAAGTTTACAATCTTAAATCATAATCTTGATTTTCCTTTCAAGGCCTCAAACTTCATGTTGAAATTTTTATTGTTGTCAAAATTTGAATAGAGAAAATAAGGTTTCAATTAGAATACTTCATTGCTTGCTTTTATTGTTCCTCTTATTATTGAATTATGAAAAATGAATGGTGCTCTAATATCTGATCATGTCTCTGCTTGATTTTTGTTGTAATTGTGTCGGATATAAAAAAGAGCAACACATGACAGTATTCCATTATAGATTTTCAAAAGCAGGGTTTGACTCAGACACTCACATTAGTTTCAGTGGGCTTTGGATCAGGCACAGGGTTAACAGCTTATTTTTCAAACAACTAGAAAGAGGTGTAAATGTCAAAGGTGATAGCTATACTGTGAGTTCCATAAACTACAAAAAAAGTTACTACTAAAGCTCTATTTTTCCTTGGTTTAACAGCTTCTATGAAAACAGTGTTAATAAGTATATCAGGAACAGTATATAATAATGAATCAGAGACGTAAAAAAACCCTTTAAAACTCCTTTTATATAATAATTGGAAAGTTAAAAGTGACTTAAAATCCCTGACTTCTCATGCTGTGATGTAAATTGTATTTTTTTTAGGTTCCAAATTCAAAGAGGGAAAACTGATCCAACCAGTTACAAGAGCCTGGGGGACTGTTTTAGGACTATTTTCCAACGAGAAGGGTAAGAGTATATGTTTTAAAATTGTCAATTTTATGTGACCTTTCTTAATCACCCATTTTCCAGACATTAGATCCTCTTTATATTCCACTCATTTTTTTTGCAATTGCAAGAATTTGGCAAATGTAGTCTCACATAACGAGCACAATTTGAAAAGCCTTGATTACTCTAAATTAGACTCACAATGCCAATTTTGGTGGTTATAATAGGCTAAAGAATGCACAGCTGTACAGAGACACTGCAAGCCCTGCTTCAGCACCAGGAGCAGGATGGCTGCATCAGTGCATTGCTGTGTCTTCGCTCTTGTCCTCTTGTCCTGGTTTTCCAAACTCGCTCAGGCTGAGAGCATCACTTGTTTACAAGCTCTCCCCAGTTACCTGTGGTAGACAATGTTTCCAGGAGCTGTGTAAGCAAAATTCCACAGCTTTTCAGTTTGACAGAATATGAAAAAAAAAACGAGTTATGTTCGTCAGTTCCTTGAATCATTCTGGCATCATAAGGTACCACTGCTCCAAGGCTGAGCTCCTCTAAGGGACTTGGGTTCTGATCCAGAGAGGCATTTAAATATAGGCTTAATTTTATGAGCAGTCCAGTTAAAGCCAGTGAATGTAATGGGATCAATCATATGCTTAAAGTTAAGCCTGTTATCCACAGGAGCTCTTTGGAAGCTAGCCTTTAATCAAGGTAACTCTAATTAGTAAATCCCAGCTTTGAGTAGCTGGCAGGCTTTCCACAAACTTTTTTAATACAATAGCAACCAATTTTTTTTTTTTGGTCCATATATCACAGAAACAATTTGGTTGGAAAAGACCTCTGAGATCATCGAGTCCAACCTATAGATCACGAGTCCAACCTAAATATTCATCAAAATGGAGCTGTTCTTGTATGTAGTGGTGCAGATGCTGGGTATGGAGGCAGCATAGGTGCAGTGAGACAGAGACTTCTTGCATCCACAAGCTGCACTGGAAAAACAGGGGTGAGATGAGCACTGAAAATTAATAACTAGAGCAGTTTTGTTTCTTGCAGTGAGATTTAGCTAAGCTATAGCACCTAAGTACATCCATGTAGAACCAGCTGGTTTGAAATGAGGAGGGAGGGACATACAAAGAAGTTTCATTAAGGTGTTGAAAGAGGAAGTTGTCACAGCTGCCCTGATTAGTTGCAAATTCTTTTTTTTTTTTTAAAGAGATTAATGTTGTGTATTGTCACTAAATTAGACATTAAAAAGGCTTAGAAGCTAAAAGGTTTCCACACAGATGATAATCTGTGGCTTCTGAGGTTTTCTGGGCTGAGTTTATGTTAATTTTTATTGCTTCTTTTGACATATTAACATTTATAATAATGTAGAACTATGTTTAAATAGAAAACTAGTGTCAATATTTAAGTCATTGAGTATGAGAATAGTGTTCATCACATCCAACTCACTAGTATTTTTCATATCTGGAGAAATAGTCTAAATCAAGAGACGACTTCCAAGTTAATTGATTTTTTTTTCTTATGGAGTTCTTGTGCCCCAGTACTGGAACTAAGCCAGAATATTTTTAATGATTGTATCAATGAATGAATCTGTGAGCAGGAAAAAGAAGATTATTATAGGAAATATTAAATATTATATA